>JABCPV010000007.1:0-563500 GCA_016584345.1 Suillus ampliporus | reverse complement strand
CCCGCCAATTTAGATAAAAAGAGCTTATCGCGGTCCGATACGATTTCCTGGGGTAGTCCGTTCTCACAGAACCAGTGGTCGAAGAACAGACCTGCGAAGTGTTCTGCCGAGATATTGTCCCTGCAAGGGACAAGGCGGATGTCAGCATTCAATCGGTCAGTCATTGACACGAGCATATTAAACCCGTTATCCTCGGGTAAAGGACCAATGAAGTCGATAGCTACTGAGTCCCCACAGGCGTCGGGAACCGGCAACGGGTGTAATGGTCCAGAGGTAGCTGTTGTTTTTGACTTATTGCGTAGGCATTCTCCACACGAAGGAATATACGAGTCGATAAGGTCGCGCCTCATGTTGGGCCAATAGTAAGAGCCTTGTAGAAGTGCGTATGACTTATCTGCGCCGAAGTGACCTGCAGCGTCATGAGCGGCGTTGAACAGGGTTTCGCGAAGGTTGTCGACACGTGGAATAACTAGGCGATCGGTGATGTAAAACAGTCCTCGTTCGTCGCGTGTTAAACCCGGTAATGATTCTAGAAGACCATTCAGCTTCTTGCACCATGGATCGTTTGCGTACCCTTCAACAATGCGAGTAATGAGTGATTCGTCTGAGCGAAGTGTTAGGAGCGCAGCGCAAACCTCTTGTGTGGTTGTTGTGTCCGTCCTGCGTGACAGTGCGTCGGCAGCCTCGTTTTCTTCACCTTTGATGTAGTGTATCGACATGTCGTATTGCGACATGTACTCTGACCATCGTGCTTGTCGGCGCGAGAGGTCCCTTTGCGTCGTGAAATTCTGCAGAGTTCGATGATCAGTAAACACATCAACATGCGCACCCAACAGGTCTGAGCGCCATTTCTTCAAGGCGCGTATAATGGCCAAGAGCTCCTTCTCATGGACAGGGTAATTAAGTTCTGCCGATCGAAGTTGCATGGAGTCGAATGCTACTGGCCTAGCCGATTCACGTGTTGGTCCCCATGATAGTAAGGCACCTGTAGCATAGTCAGACGCGTCACAAGTTAAGAAGATCTTGTTTTCTCCAGGGTTATCGTGGTCGATCGTGGTAAGGCATTTCGGACTGACGACTAAGTCCTTCACAGCTTGGAAGGCTTCAGCGTGTGCGGTAGTCCACTCGGGGAATTGTAATTCTGCGGATTTTGTGGTTAGTGTGGCAAGGACACGTGTATACTTAGCAATGTTAGGTAAATGATCGGAGAGGTAGCGAACAATACCCAGGAAGGCCCGCACTTCTGTCGCCGTCCGAGGTTGTGGCCAATCCAATATTTGGTCGACTTTCGAACTGTCGACTTCGATACCCCTCGCGGAAATGTGGTGGCCAAGGAAATCAATCTCCGTGTTGAAGAGTGAAGTTTTCTTCGGTGAGCAATACAAGTGAGCATTGCGCAGGGCCAATAAGACTTGTCGGACGTTCGCCTCGTGTTCTTCGAGGGATTGCGACCAAATGATGATGTCATCCAGGTATACATGACAGATCTTACCAATCAGATGCCGGAGAGCGCTGGTCATGCGGCGCTGATGCACCGCAGGGGCATTGCGAACTCCCATCGGCATAACCGTCCATTCATATTTGCCAAACGGAGTGTGGATAGCCAAATATTTCATGTCGTCCGGATGTACTTTCGTTTGGAAGAATGCGTTAGTCATATCTATCTTTCCGAAAAACTTGCCTTTCGCACAGTCCTTCAAAATCTCGTCGATTCAAGGTAACGGGTGGTTGTCTGGAACAGTATTATCATTAAGGAGACGGAAATCATTCACCCACCGTGGTAACACTGTTGGGTCCGCCTTTGGGATTATGAATGAGGGTGACGACCATTCGCTTTCGGATTCTTTTAAGTGTCCGCTCTGAAGGTGGGAGTTTAAGAGAGTTTTCCAAGCGGCCCTATATTTCTTGGGACAATCGTAAGAGCGCTGTTGAACAATTTTATTAGCTTCTTTTAAGTGCACACGAAATAACACTTCGGAAGGCATGGTGTCATTATGCGGGATATCGATTGGAAAACGATCGCTAAACTCCAACTTTACTGTGCTATCCAGTGCCTTTAGTCGGTCTTGAAATTCGAGTTCTTCAAGGCGAGTCTGTATTGCAGCCGCTACATCCCCACCCTTTACTATTTCGCACTCGCTGTCGACGATCGCTCTAAGCTCAGGTAGGACCGATCTTAGTTCATTGACGACATCGCGTTTCATCCAGAAAAGTTGAGGACCAGAGGGAGATATGTGAACAGGAGGTGCGGTAGGGACTGTAGGGGGATGAAGAAGATCGTAGTTAGTATCTTTCACGATGCAGGTACGCAGCTCATGGTCAACAACTATGCGATTATGTTGAAGGAACGGGCCTCCAAGCAGTAGTGGAGTACAAAGCTTTGGCGCAATTACGGCGCGTACAGTTCAGGAAGTATAAGTTTGGTCGATCGAGGAACACGACAATTTGACATATTGCGAGAGAACGAGAGGTTGGTTGTCTTGAGACAATGCAAGTGAGACAGGGAGAGGTTTAGACAGTTGGCGGCGTCGCAGTCCCAGTTTGGTGACAAGGGACTCATCAATCAGAACTAAAGATGAGCCGTGGTCAATAAGAGCACAAACAACAATAGAAGATGAAACAGCAGGCCCGTCAACACGACAATCCCAACGTAAGTGAGGGGTCTGTAACGGGGCCACGCACTCTTCGTCTGAATCTGAACCGTTACCAAGTGCCGCGCTTGGCATTACAACAGCGATGGTGTGGTTCTCATCAACGCCGACCGCAGCCACGACTTTTGGTTTCTTGGAGGCGATGAGGGATGCAGTAATGGTCTTGTAGGAAGCACCGTCGGGAAAACCCTTAGGGCAAGCCATTGAAGTGTGACCCGAGAATGGCTCTCGACATTTGAAACATCCATCGTTGTCGCGAAGCAACTGACGTTCGGCATCAGTTAGGGATGGTAGTTTTGTGAACGGCTTTGACGAGGGAGGAGCGCTGGTGTTATTTGTGGTTTGCCCGGCCTTAGCATTGAGGCGTGTACCAGCAGTGAATTTCTTCTCTCCACTGGAACGTGCACGTTCGGAGCGAAGGGCAGCTTCGACAGCTTCTCGTTGTCTTACGAGGTAACGCATGCGTCGTTCGTCGAGTAGGCGCACTTTCTCGATCCATTTCCGCAATTCCGTTTCAGTCACGTTCTCGGCGTGGTAATCTGCGGCGAGTTCTGAGTTCATGTGAGATTCAAGATGATACCGAATGTTATCTTCTGCGAGATGTGATGTTGTCCCGCGCAGTAGAGTATTCTGGCTTTGAATGTCGACAGCCCATTCGTTGAACGGGCGTTGTCCTTGAGTAGACGACAACATTTTACGTCGAACGATGTCGGACCAACCAGACGGGAGCCAGTAGTCGCGAACTTCGGCCATGTACTCTGCGAATGTGAGCTTGTCAATGCGTTCGCGATCGTTAATATACCAGTCCTGGATAACTGCTTCCTGCATTCCCCAAGCGACTTTCTTTACCATCTCATCGTCTTTCACTCCCTTGTGCAGGAAGAATTGCGTGCATCCCATTTCCCATGAGCGAAGTGCCTCTGGGGTTAATTCGCCCGCAGTCAGGAAGGGCGGTTTGCTCGGGGAAGATTGATCTACGCGTGCAATTTTGGAAGTGGTTGACATCTTGGATGAAATCGGAACGTGGGGATCGGTGGAGTCAGAATCGGTGGATATATGCGTTTCGATCCGCGAGTGAGAGCGAGAAGGTGAGATTATCGGTTGTATTAAGGGGGTACTAATCGCAGGGGGGATATCGGCGATCGTTGGAGGATGTCTATCACGACTACGCGTCGTGACCGACAGGGGTATAGGTACTTGAGGGCGGCGTGGAGGCAGCTTGGTTACGTGTGATGGGTTGACCAGCGGTCAATACCCAACGGTAAGTTCTGGGACGTGGAGGTGACGGTTACGGTCTAAGTTTGTTTTAACAATTAACGCTCAGCTGGACGTTAAAAAAAAGTGGAACACCGTCACAGTAGACGGTGAACACTAGCGGACAGTCGGTGAACAGTAACGTGGAAGAGCGTATGGGATTCGGCGGTACGGTAAGAGATAAGGTATCAGTACATCAGTAGTGAGATATATATACTGAATCAGCGTCGGTGACCAAACAGAGACAAACGTAACACGGTGTCCAATCAACATGGATGACGCGGATGACGTAGGTGACGCGTTAATCACATGAAGGTAAGCAGCATGCTTACACCAGCGTAGACTCGTAACCAGTCTGGACTACGTCTTTGAGATTGTTAGGCTAGTTGTACTCCAATCAGGTATTTCATTGACACTACACACAGGCAGTCAACAAAAGTTCGCTATGTAGTGTAAAAAAATCAACTAGCTACAAATATACAAAAAGATAATGAATGATCCTATACCTATTTTCCGTCCAAGTAGATATGCTGAGCACAAATGAAAGATGTAGGATGATAAATGATGAGCGCTAGCTTCAAACCAAAAAAAGTCTCGACACACAACACAACCTGCTACTGCTTGGTTTCAGTCTCAGGGTTCGCAGTATACGGGGGTAACGATGCCGTCGATAACGAATGCGTCAGCACAGGCTCAGACCGCGGTCCCAGACTCTTGCGAACTGACATCTAGCACTCGTTTGGAAGCATTGTGCTCCAGGTACGTGCATTATTTCCTGTGTTATCAGGAACTCACAGCGTCTCAGGTACTGTCAGGGCAGATACTGTATTCCCACCTTCGCAATGATCACCAAGTCATCGCTGGTATTTGTGCGCGGAATTTTCCTGTGCACTCAGATGTGCCGCATATCGCTGATGGGCAGTGGGTTTTTATTCAACGTTGCTGGGCAGCCGACGCGCGTAGCAGCCCTTCTTCGAAGGACATAGTTACCTTCATGGACAAGCGAGAGCATTGGGAAGTATCTAGCAACTCGTAATGGGTATAGCATCTGTGGGGAGCTCACGTAGCGATAGGACCATAGCGGCATGCACGAGCACAATATTATCTGAACGAAGTACGATTGGGCTGTGTTGGGCGCAGCTACACAGCTGCTTGATCTTGATGTTAAGTACCTTAACCGCCTTCTTTCCTTCTTTCCTTTTTTTCTTCGCTCTCCTACGTCTTATATGCCCCTCGACCTATACTTTAATCTTACCATCTGATCAAATGCACTTTTCGTGGGTCGAGGATTTGAGCAAGATCATCGCAGTTCGTTTAAGGCGCCCCGCAAAGAACAGACGCACACAACACAACTCGGCGGCCACCGACCATAAGAGCGATGGCTCCATCCCTGCAGACATCCTTATTGGGAGTCCCTTTCCTTCACCAGCGTTCTATTTGAATTCATTGGTCGAAGTCTCCGCCAATGTTTCTTCCGCCAGATACTCAGTATCCCCTGCCCGCGAAGCTTCTGACATGGT
This sequence comes from Suillus ampliporus, assembly GCA_016584345.1. Taxonomy (NCBI): domain Eukaryota; kingdom Fungi; phylum Basidiomycota; class Agaricomycetes; order Boletales; family Suillaceae; genus Suillus; species Suillus ampliporus. The sequence goes on along the minus strand of JABCPV010000007.1, from coordinate 558,075 downwards.
TCAGCTAGCTTTGCCCTTGGTACAGGCCTTCACAGGTATAATCCCACTTGTCGGTCCTCCGATGAAAGCGGCTATTGGTGGATTGTTGGAAATCCTTCAAGCCATAGATGTGAGAACTTAATTGATTGCGAGGACGTTTCTTGATTTTAAAGGCCATCACAGAGACGTAATCAGAACAGGGCGGACCTAGATGGCCTGAAATTACGACTCCATCGACTAAGCGGTCATTTGTGCAATGCCCCACCTGCCCGCGATCCTCTTGAACAATCCAGGAGGGATTCTTTAGTTAGGTATACGCCTTGTTGATGCGTGCTTGTATTCACCTGAAATTGAGTCGCATTTAGCATGCTGCAAGAGACCTCAGCCCAGCTGACAAAGTTGCATAAACGTTGTCTCGCATACACATCCGTCACACAAGCTATCGCCGGATGTTCCAGTCAAATCGATCGTTACCTGGCGGATTATTCGGTTGTGTTTTACTCTCTAAAGATTGTTCGCATTTACTCATTTCTCTGTTTGGTTAGCTGTCGTCTCAAATGCAAAGTCAACATGACAGGCACGAAGTGCTGACAAGGCTGCAGAGGCAGCGGGAAGAGCATCAGAGGCACCATGAGGAGAATCAGAAGCGTCTGATGGAAATACAGAGGCTGATCATCTGTGCGGGACCGACTGCAACGCAGTTAGCGGGAACTGTCACACTGGTGGACGCAACAGGCCACGAACATGCAATACCGATAAATTTCTGCACCTCATTTCAGGTCTGTTTCTCCACTCCTCTCCAGCCTTGGGAGGACAGCTGACTCGTCCAATTCTTTTTAGCAATTCAAGATGATGCTCCGGGTTCTGTTTGAACGCGATTCGCTTGAAGCTCACATTCAGAGACGGTATATAATGGAAGGACAGTATGATTTGTGTATTGACCAGGGCACGCAAGTAACCCAACTGACAAGCCGTGGATGGTCAAACATTGAAGCCGGCACAAAGATCGTCATGAGGGTCATCATTGAACAGTTGATGACGTTGTTTGAAGTTTCCTACAAATGCCATTTTTGCGACGCGGTGAATAACTTTCGCCTGGGATCTATCACGTGTTGCTCAATTGATTGGTTAGTATGTTTCTCTTCTGGGTCCTGATTGTGTCTAACAACTGGAAGTCGAATATGCAAACGACGGTTTCAGATTTCCTGTGTACCTCCCAGTGCGAAGAAAAGCACTCGATCTTGTAACATTGACTCATTTCACAAGATTGAGCCAGAAATTCGCAACTTTCACGTCCAGCAAATTGTATGTTAACTTCGCTAGCAATCTTAAGCTGGAAACTCAATATGCCTACTGCTTCTAGGTCGTATGTGATCTCATATTATGAGCTGCTTACCCAGCGCTGATGTTGCCACGCACAAAGGAGAGTGCAACAAATATCGAAGTTCTGGAAGCGTGGCGGACCATTACGTCCCATCCTCAGCTTAAGGTGGGTGTCGAATTGTTTGGTGTGATGGTTTATTTATTTATTTGAGCGATTGTAGGACATGGATACCAATGAGCTACGTACGGAGTTTACAAAGAATGCGCGGAGTGATGGGACGAAGATTGTTTTAGAGCTGGAGGCTATGCATCATATCTTGGAGACATTCAAAGCAAAGTCGTTGGCTCAGAAACAGCAGCAGCAAACGTCCCCCAGTTCAGCAAACTAGCAATCGCGGATTCCCATTTGTATCATCATCTGCTAGATCATCAGGCTATGTCATTTTATCCACGCAGTGTAGGCATCGCCGAACGCTTTTTTCGCCCACGTCACAGACGAAAACGAAGACAACAGTAGCAGTCAAAAACGACTCATCATCTCGCTCCCTGGCTCGCTTCATCTTGTGGGCACCACTACGGGGTTCATCCACGGTCCACATAGTATCCGCGTAAAAAAAGTAACTCAGAGCAAGCTCATGAAGAAGTGACATGCCTGAAACCTACCTGGCGGTCATTAATTAGGGTCTTGCACGCCACGTCATGTTTAACTTTCAAGCGGGCACCCATGGAACGAGCGGTCATATCGATCATAAGCGGCATCTATTGAACCGAGGTCCGTGCAAAAGTCACGGTGATAGTGATGGGCGAGTGATCTGCGTAAGGATCGTCTATTTGCTGAACGTCGTGCCGTGATATACAGATTGATACTGGACGGTTCGATCACGGGCCCAACCAACCAGACGTGCACACCAGCTTGGAGACCAGCTGCTAGCGAAGACTACGTAGGTCGGGATCAGCTTGCGTCTCGAGGTTTGAGTAAAAGCCCTTGGGTGCCAGGTCGGGAATAAAGATGACCAACGGAAGAAGACCAGTGCGCGACGCGAAGCGTACGGCCAGCCATGGCGGCGTTCTTGAAGCGTCAAAGGATCTCTTCTCTGAAGAAACTCATGAGCGTTCGAGCGGAAATCGACCTGCCTTGCACTCCAACTCCCAAGAGGCACATCATGATTCGTCAGAGAACCCCCCCCCCCCAGTGAAATCATCTTTCCCCCCTAATCCAGCTCTCCGGAACAAGTCTCCAAAGATACCAAGGGAGTCCACAACCCAAGGTTAGAAGTATGGATGATGGATCCACTTGGTATCTTCAGTGTACGAGTCTGCAGAATGAAGAACTGTACCCCAACCACGATCGCCAGCGTCCGTCCAAGAGATCGGGAGTGGGAAATGAATAGTAGCGAGCGATTGTGAGGCTTAAGATAAGCGCTGGTGAGTGGGTAGTAATCCGCTCAGATCATCGCCGCGCGACAGTCTCGGGTCAGTGATAGCGAATCGTGATAAAACATAAGAAAATCGAAAACAGTGGAAGTCACCAAGGCAGAGCAAATTTGAACAGAGCGTGAAGGTAGCTAAAGCTGGAGGAAAAGGAAGCTGGAAGTACAAACAGACAACCAATCGCGCCTTTTATACTCTGCGATGATTGATACTATGACGAAAACGAATGCTGATCAATCCAAGGACATCCTCAAACTCAAACTCAAACCAAACCACACTCCCTAGTAGTCCTCAACCAGGTATTTCATTGACACTACACACAAGCAGTCAAGTCAACAAAAGTTCGCTATGTAGTGTAAAAAAAAATTCAACTAGCTACAAATATACAAAAAGATCCTATACCTATTTTTCCTTCTAAGTAGATAAATGCAAAGCACAAATGTATGGATGATAAAATGATGAGCGCTGAGCGTCAAACCAAACCAAAAAAAGTCTCGACACACAACACGACCCGCTACTGCTACTGCTTGGTCTCAGTCTCAGGGGTCGCAGTATACGGGGGTAACGATGCCGTCGATAACGAATGCGTAAGCACAGGCTCAGACCGCGGCCCCAGACTCTTCTCAGCAGTCTTTTGCTCCCAAACGATGTCGCTGGCTATGAGGCCGGGGGTAACGGGCCGTGACGACGTGGGGGTGTTGGCTTGGGAGCGGTTGTGGACGAGATGGGCGCGGACGAGGTGTCCGGCGGCGAGTGCACTGAGGAGGGAGAGTTCACCGGCCATGACGGACGCGGCGATGATACAGGCGAGGCGTTGGGCGTTGTGGCCGGGGGTTGTTGGGTGCGCGCCTTTGATGCCGAGCATTTCGAGAACGGAGCCTTGGGGACCGAGGACGGTACCTCCACCGACGGTGCCGACCTCGATTGAGGGCATGGATACAGTCATGAGAAGATCTTCGCCGTCGTTAGTTCTACCAACAGCCATCAGCATCAAGTATTGTCAGACATGATAAAGCACGACTCACGGCTCCATGAGGGTCATACAATTCGAACTCTCCACGTTCTGCGCAGGATCCTGACCAGTAGCCAAGAACACCGCAGTAAGGATATTCGCCGCATGGGCATTGAATCCACCGATCGAGCCAGCCATAGCACTTCCAACCAAGTTTTTCTTCGTGTTCAGATTGCAAAGCGCCTCAACCGTAGTCTTCAGCACGCTCTTGACGACCTTTCCAGGAATAACAGCCTCAGCAACCACACTCTTTCCACGTCCCTCGATCCAGTTGATAGCAGCAGGCTTCTTGTCCGTGCAGTAGTTGCCCGAAAGCGCAAGCGTGATCATCTCCGGGAAATGCTTTTGCACGACCTCAAGCGCCTTCTCCGTGCCCTTGGAAATCATGTTCATGCCCATTGCATCACCAGTACGCGTGGCGAACCGAACGAAGAGCGTGCGACCAGCCATGGCAGTCTTGAGGCGCTGAAGCTTGGCAAAACGTGACGTCGACTCGAATGCCTCACGGATGATCTCAAAGCCTTCCTCGGAATCAATCCATGCTTTGGCCTCGGCAGCCATGACGATGGAAGGGAAGTCGATGGCAGGACCACGCGTCATGGCGTCGTTGGTGAGGACAGTCGTGACACCTCCACCTGCGTTAAGAGCCTTGCAACCACGCGAAGTGGAGGCAACGAGTGTACCCTCAGCGGTAGCCATGGGAATGTGGACGAGCTCGCCATCAATGTTGAGAGGACCAGCAATACCGAGGGGAATGGGGATGAATCCAACAACGTTCTCACAGCACGCGCCAAGAACACGGGAGTAGTCGTAGTTGTGCATAGGGACATCAGAGTACTCGAGGGTCTGTGTGAGAGTCGAACGTGCTATGCACCGCATTAGCATCAACACCCACGAAATTTTGATATGATACACTTACAGATCAACGCGCGACGGATAGTCACAGCCCGCTCAAGATCACCAAGCACCTTCTCCAAAGCATACGCCGCAATCTTCCCGTTCTGAGCAAGCATGATAACCTCTTCATCGTTGAGCGTCGCAAGAGCAGCCGAAGCAGGACGAGGCCCGTTCTCAAAGATCTCGATGCACTGCTCCAACGAACGGATAGGGAACTGGATTGGCTGATCTTCTCTTGGTGCAGGTGCAGCTTGTGCGCGGAGCTTCAGGTCAAGCATGTGTGCGGACACACCATTGGCAGCGGCAGCAGGTATCTGAATCGCAATGGGTGCGACAACGCGCATGGGGCGGATAGCGACAGGACGAGCAATAGGTTTCGGCCTCTCTGAATCTGAAGACGACGGTGAAGGCGGCTTCGAATCACCAACGACAAAGGATGACCGTCTGCGTCCACTAGCAGCCCTAACCGCAGGAGTCACAATCTCCTCATCCTCCTGCTTCTCGCGTTTGTCGGCAACAACCGACCTGAAGCGCACATTGTTGGGCTGCAGTCCACGCATGGCACCCTCACCAATGCCCTTCAAAAGGTAACCGTTAAGTGCGACACTAAGAGCGAGTACAAGCACGATCCATTTTGATAGGACGGGGTCACCGACGAGTGTTGTCCAACCAGTCATGAAGTTCTCGAGTACCTCTGTCGACCTGAAGAGAGCACGGGGACGAACTGGACCAGGGGGTGTGACACGGATATACAGGGGCGGGGCAATCTTGACAAGGAGATCGACAGGAGTAGATGCCTCTTCCACCTGAATGGTTTGGTCGACAGCGGCGAGGCTCGCGAGGACGCTAGCGATGGCAGGAGAAGTGATGTCGACTTTGTGTGAGACCGTGAACTCGCTAACTGCAGACTCAATCAAGGTCTGACTCTGGTATCTCGAAATTGTCGCGGGTGTGAGCGTGGTTGCAAAGTTCAAAATGTGTAGCGTCAGGAAGGATGCGATCTATTGGATAGGACATCAGCGTCAGAGGAGAGAAGTGACAGTGTGACAGTTACGTACAAGAAGAAGCTTCAGGCGTGCGATGGGGTTCTCTTCCTTGACTTCTGGCGGTGGGCTGTTCTTCTGTCTGAGCATAGATCCCTTGACACCCAATAGGGTCTCTGAGAGCTGGCGGCTAAGGCTGACGTCCTGTGGTTGCGGTGGTAAACGGACGGCGAGGGCACTCGGTTTGCGTTCAGCAGGGAGATTAGTGGAGCTCCTGGATCGGGACATGTCACGAGCAGCTCTAATCCTTCGGACCTAAATACAAAAACACAATAAAGGTGGCATGAGCGTCATGCCGGAGAACAATCAGAGGGCAATGAAAAGAATGATCTCGACCCTAACCCCAATTCCAATTTCAAAAAAGGAAGTCACATGACTACTCACCTCGACCATAATTGCCAAGATGGCAGCATAGAAGGTACCAAATAGAAGGCAATCCAATGTCAGAGTAAGTGCGGCGAGCGCGCAAAACTCCTTCAGGCCACCAACTTTGCTTCTCGCTCCCAAGGCGAGGACTGCGATCTCGAGTGCGTAATCGCGCAAGATGGCATTGCCGCTGTTTTCGAGAGCCTCCATGACAATCTCAGCCGCTGGTTTCATCTGGCCACGCCATCTGCCCTCTTTAACGGGGGACAAGAGATGAGGATGGTTGAACACTGCAGCCGCAAGACGGAGGGGCTTATCGAAACCGACGGTGCAGACAAAGAAAGGCAGAGCTTCGGTGAGGCTGATGGGATCGAGAGGAATCTCGAGGTAATGCGAAATGGGGAGAGCGAGCATGAACGCGAGGATGGATGATGACAAAATGGCGATGCTAAGCTTTAGGTTGGAACCCAGTGCACGAGCTGAGATGAACAAGCGAATGAAGGACGCGTGCATGAAGATGTAGCCGAGGAGAACGAGAAGAATGTCCAAGGAGTCCGCTTTCTGCGTTGGGGGTGAGTATAATGAGACATGACATAATAGTATTGGGCCCACTGACCTTGGTAAGTTCCCAGAAGCGGACGATCAGGGCGCGTGCGGCGTAGGCCATCCATTTACCACCTTTCATTTCCCCGATGGTTTCGGTGACGTGAGTCTCCATCTGGTATCTTACACCTGTTTCATCAGCCCCGAAAGTGGCTTGGTGGTTGAGCGCATCTACAAAAGCATCGCGAGCGCCGGGAGCAAAAGAGAGGGTGACCATCTTTGATCGTGACGTCTGGAGAGAGGCGGTGGTGAAACACGACGCGGGTAACAAAGATTCTTCCGTGACAGGATGATAGCACAGGGACGTGTAAGTTTCTCCGGATGAGGTAGAGAGTTCATGAGCAATATGGTGCGTAATGTTATCAATAGAGTGTGATAAAGATACAAGGTCGACAGGGGCAGTGTTTGCAGCAACCTAGGAACCAACACGTTAGTATGATGGGACCAAAACCAAACCAAAAGAGGACACTGACTGTGGCGGAAGACTGGGCATCTAATGAGAATATTAATTGTTGTAATTCCAAGGGACGGGAGTCGGCCGTTTTAACGCGTTTGATGTACCAGTCTTCGTCGACGCCGACCCATTCGCCATCGCGGAGTAGAGCATGAGCAGGACGGAGAGTTGAAGGAATGGATGGAGCGAAGAAGGAGGAGTGTTTAATTGCTGAAAGGACTTGGAAGTACGCGAGGGTTCCGACGATTGCGAAGAAGACGATGGTTTCAATTGGCGCGAAGACAGCACGTCCAGCCAGAGGCTGGAATATGGACCGCATGGGAGTGACCTAGAGAGATGGGAGGGAAATTGATGCTATTTAAAAGAAAAGTAACTCGGTAAGAACGAAGCGAAAGAAATCCGAGTAGTGATATGGTACTGACCGTGAAGGGGTGACACGCTGGCGCGAGGTGAGCAGGTGTCTAATGACTGCCTGTTTGACTGCCTATTGAATTGGCAGCCTTTGAATGAACTGTCTGGCCAATTCAAGAGGCCTGTGGGAGGGAAAGTCGAAGGGACTGGGACGGGGAATGGTACGACTGACATTTCCACTTTTTATTTACATTGCATGCGGTAATGTAATCGGCTAATTATGGCGGGTAATGACCCCGGTCACCCTAAAAGTCGGTTCGGCCCTTTACCTTTGCCGCACTGCTTTAACACTCGGTCCTAGCTAAACCGATCTACTTTATCTTTCCGCTCTACTCGCAGACATCCACACATCCACCCGAACAAGTCTGTATGCCAGCAAGAACCAAGTACTTCAAGAACCAGTCGTTGCTACTAGACGACCATTTCAGTACTAGTGTCACTTATAGCGATGCCAGCTCATCATGATCAGCGCTCAGTCGGGGTCTTGGCTTGATCAGGCCTCAGGCTTGACAGGTTCAACGTTGAACGCGGAAAGGACCAGGATTACACGGTCTCACACTGCAGCGCCCACTGATGTGGTTGCAAGTCACAGTCTACCACGTATAACTGAGACAAGTTTCAAGTGACACGTCTGATTTTGCTTCCATTCCTTGGCCCTTGGGCTTAGCGTCGTCAAAGAGTAATTCGTACTACGAACTGTTTCAGTAGAGATATGACAGGACGATTGCGCCCTCAACCACAAATCTCCTCCGCTCTACCCAACTACACTATCTTATCTTTCATATCAAATTAATTCACTGCAGTGTTCGAATTCCACTCTATTGTATTATCTCTCCGACCAATTCCACAGCCATGCTTCCCGCCGCAGCCTCAACGCGCCGATAACAATCTTTGTCGACTGTCCTTCCATATTACATACACAATCAATCGTTCTTAGGATCATCCTATCGATAACGCGCATGATATACTCCTCTCCTGGGCCATCCCCTCGTTCCTCTTCGCAGCCCCTCCGACACCAGCTCTCTTACGCCTCAATTCCACGTTATGTTTTTTTTTGGCTCTCATGTCTTTCTGCCTTTGTCTCGCACGCCCGCAGAGCCGACGACCACCTGCGTCACGACCACGCCATAGCCACACCGTGCCTCTGATGGCCGGGCACACTAGCGGCCACTCATCCTGCCAGCCCGCGGAAGAACATAATAATAACATCGTTCAACTACGTTATCCTTCTTATCCTTGCTAATCTGCCGTCCCTGGACATCCCAGGGCCGTCATCAACGCCTGAAGTTCGGTACCTAACCGAAGCGAACGAGCGCCGCTTCGTTCAAATTACAGCGCTTTAATGATGGCATAATTGTCGATATTCAAAATCGTACCACTCCAGCGCTGAACTGGTGAGGTATCGGCGCACTTCCCACCTGCCCAATCAGACGCGCCATACCTGGCTTCTAAGTAGCAACACATCTAGACTCCATTCGGTCATTAAACTCCTACGATTCTTGAACACGAGGCTCACGCATGACTGTTGTTGATTAATGATCGTTCAATGAATGACTTCCAACTTCCGAATTACCTGTCACGCTAAAAAACCTTGAAGGCATGCATGCACTACGGTTCCCCGGGTCCTCGGATTCTCATAATCGCACCGATGCCCCTCTCTATGCCTCATCCCCAGCACATCATACCCCATTCCCACTCATCATATGCCCTCCCATCCCATGTGGCAAGTTTCGATTTCATGAAACCAAACGTTATCGCGACTTGCATTCCGTGAGACTCTGTGACGTTTTGATTCAGATGAATTTGAGAAGAGTTCGCTGGATGCAATCCACTTTTGCTCCCGCTTTTACGGATCATGCCCATCCGCGATACTTTTTTTGACCATTCGCGGTGTGTCAATGATTTGCATTGTGTACATGAGTGGTACGGTGCGCCGAGCACTTGGTTCATCTATTCTCTTGACGACCATGCGCGAGATGAAGTGACCGCCAGCGAGCGCTTATGTAGTCTCGTCATCCATGAGTCCTCTTTCAAAACGATATCAGGGGTTACACGTTACACGTGAGCACCAGGAAACAGACAGTCGCGTGACATGCATTGGTCTCATAATGATAATGATATGTCCCCCGCAGACTGCGGAGGATGAGCAAAAAGCATCTCCCCTCGACCCGGTGACCTTCCTTAACCAACCGATAACATCATTCAACTCTTCAGGGCTTGCAGATCATCGGATCCGGTCCTCGGCAAAGGTAACATTTTGACATGAGTATTGTTCAGAAACATTTCCAAGTATATACGCCCGGTCATACGCCTCCCGTGACCCGACGCCTCGTGATTTTAGCTTTCGCCTCTTTCATTGGTCTCAAGCGCTGCTTCTACTTACCTTGGCGATAATGCCGCTACGAGATCGGGCCGCAGAATGGCTTTAAGCAAATGCCGGAGAAGCACACCCGGGGCTGTTGGAGTCTTGATCCTGTGCATGGAATATACAGGACGAAACGGTGTCGCATAATATTAGATATAACTGTGCGCGCAATATATAGAAAGTGCAATCAAACTACACATAACTTACCTTGGCGATAATGCCGCTACGAGACTGGGCCACAGAATGGCTTTAAGAGAAGCACACATGGGCTGCTAGAGTCTTAGATCCTGTGCATAGAGTATACAGGACGAAACGGTGTCGCGTAATCGATCAAAACATTAGATATAACTGTGCGCAATAGAAAGTGCAATCAAACTACACATAAGTATTAAACACAAGAGGCATCGTGGCGAATGCCTGTGTGCGCAATCGAAAGGGCAGTGAAACTACACATAAGTATTAGACATAAGAGGCAGCGTGACGAATGCGGAACAATTGCACTTGTACTATGATCCATCTCATCAGGCGGGAAATGTGAATGCCACTGACAGCCAGTATGGGAAACATCGCTAGGATGAATATGGCGGCCAAAAGAGGAGACGCGATGGCGACGGTGACAACACCGGAAGTGCTGAAAATCATAATGGACAGTGCTGCGGCAAAGAACGCCATTCTGTTAAAGAATGAGCCACCGACCATGGAATGTAACCGGAAACGCACCCCCAAATCAAAAGTGGAAACGGTAGACTGAGGGCAAAGGCAAGGGTCTCGCTTGAAAGATTTACAATGAATGAGACCTGTGGAAATAAACAACATAGGACTGACAATAGAACAAGAAGCTTACGTTCTGGATGTTACTAGCTTGTGCAGTGAAGATCAGTGAGACCACTAATGAGCCCATGGTGCAGAGGGTAGCCAGATATGTCAGAAGGGTCGCGGACGTTTGAGTCTGAACGGACGGGACAGCGAGAAAGCTGACATCAACAGCAAGCATCACGGTAGACTGAGATGGTCATTTATTTCATGACAATACGAAGCAAAAGAACAACTCACAAACGTTGTGTATGCATTCCGTTCAGCAGTGAACCTATTGATAAAGTTCTTCAACTGCGTGGGAGTGGTGATTCCATCGACCCATATCTTGTGGATAGCATCTCTCTGAGCATGAGGGAATCCAAACAGAATAATATTCATGACGCGAAGAAAGGTCTTTTTCGAGCGAGTGTCGGAATCACCATATATTGATCGGTCGACATCAAGTCGGGCGCCTGGTTGTCCACAGAAATTCACGAACTTGGCGCTGCCTAACAAAGTAATCAGGACACGGCGTTCGCGGACCACTAGCCCGAGCTCACAGAAAGGTATCATAAATCGAGCTGAAACCACATCAGAACCAATCAACTGACCTTCCATGATTAGACTTACCGGCGATCCACACGGAGTGCTCACGCTCCTTGTTAACACTGTCTGAAAAACAATCAATAACGACCACCCACTGATTAGGGTATGATTTACTCATGAGAAGATCCACAAGGCTGAGCATACTTGCAATTTTGTCAGGAGGAAAAGGTGCTATGGAACTGTCAGAAGTGATATAATCTATCACGAGTCAATCTTGTATGGCGTGAAACGCTTATCAGTCTCTACTTACCTGCCTGAGCTTGCACGATCATTTCTTTGAGTTCCACGACAACATCTTCCGGAAGGGAGCGTCTGTTTGGAAACAGTGCGACGTGTGCCCTGTCAATATCATGATGTGTAAATCGTGGGAGGTCGAAAATGGCTGCAACAAAGTGTGAGGGCATTTACTTCGGTTAAGTGAGGGAACATGCGTACTTTGAGAGGTAATACGAACCAGTACTGTGTTGATAGTGCATACCCTGGGAGCAACGCAATTACAGAAGCTTGACTAGAAAGCAGCATACAGGAAGAACTTACTGACGTGGCTTTTGTGCTCTACACCTCGAACGCCACTCATGAGAGAATAAGATGTGTGGTCTTCGAACCAGAAAATGACACGTCGTCTGTGATTGGCAAAGTAGTAGCCCCACTCTTTGCCATCCCCCGTCATAAGCTCCAACGTTAGCTCGTCGAAATCATCCAAGGAGATGCCTGCGTTGTGGGCTTCTCTGTACGCTTTCTCAACAGCTTTGTCTATGTTGTCAGCAGTTTCACTGTTTCGAACATCGGCATCAGTGAAAACTCTCTGGTGGGCGATGAGTAAAGTCATGTAGGAGCGGGTTGTAGACGTACTTTATATGGGTGATAGAAGATCAAAGCCCCTTCTGGTTGCGTGAGCGGCTCCCATCCCTTTACCGGAACTTGCTCCCTACACGCCCATTTCAATCTCGTCACCGGCTCTCTCACCAGCATGCTTACTCTGAACAGTCCAAAGGACCTTTCTTCACTTCAAACACCAGATACTCATCTTTACTGTGAGTATGGATCAGAACGACAAGTCACTCGAAATATTATTTGCGTACACTGGCACATTCCTCTCGTATCGCCTGACCTCCTCGGGTACAATGGGAATTAGAATAATATCAGAGGTCTGTCTTGGCGCTGCAGAAGGCGGTGGCATGGCGACACCCGCGATGCTGGGGCTCGGGCATAGGGCTTGGTATCGATGGCCCAGAAGAGTCCTCGGGAGATTGTGTATTACAAACTACGTCATTGAACCCCTGAAGCTGGGGAGTTGGAAGTTGAATGTTCGGTCCAGCTTGGTACCCTTGGCTTTGTAGAGGTGTTTGAAGTAACGGCACTGCGAGAGTCACAGGAGCCGTCGGGCTGTCTTGGTTGGTCACTGGCTGAGAGCTCAATGCTAAACCCCGTTCTTGAAAAACTCTCTCCTGTCCATCAACGATGCATTGACAGTGTCGAATTAGTCTCAGGAGGACAATGAGGAGACTTTTGTACAACCGAAATGCAGTCCTCTTGACAATGTGTCTCAATCAGGAGAGGCACATGCGAATGTATCCACGCATGACCAATATTATAGAGGTAGTAGATGGAGAAACCAGAAAACTCTGTCTAGCGTTGGGCGAGCGCCGAGAACGTAGAACGATAGTCTTGAGATAACAGTCGTGGGCTGGCCGCTCGGCGCTGGCGCGACCGAGCGCTAAGATACATGGATCGCAGCGGCGCGGGCGCCAGTCCCCAACTCTCCCTTCGGTTATTGCCACAGTTCGAAACCCCCCCTTTTTTGTTGTTGTTACTTACAAGACTACAGACGTTTGGACAAAAGTATCCCCGACTCCCACGTTAGTTGGGAGGAGGGCTTTGTGGTGGATGATCGAACGCCGTTCTACCAAAAAATCTGCAAAAAGCTGTGCTGCTCGGCGATCTCCCTGTTCACTTGTCGGCAATCTCCCGCTGGTTTCGTTTGGGTTCCTCTTTGTTTGGTATTAATCAGCGCGACTCGGTCTCCTCCTGCGTTCAGGTATCTGCAGTAATCAGCGCGATTCGGTCTCCTCGTGCTTTCAGTGAGGCTCAGTGATGCTTGCTCCCCTGCGAAATGCAAAATCGGGGAGGATCGTTGATTCGGCGCTTGAAGCTTCGCATGATATTCTCCGTACTTAGTACTATGAGCCGAATCATAATGTGTCTGCGTCATTTCAGACACTCCTATCGCCTGCAGTTAATGTCTTGCAAAGTGCCTTCAGACATGTGCACCCTGCGAGCCGCAATCTGTCAGACTGTGCGACGTCCTTGGCAGCGAGGCGGGCCATCAGTAAACCGGTGAGACTCAGATATTAGTAGATATTGTAGTATTTTGTAAGCCCAATGCTTCTTTCCTGTACATTACGATACAAAGTAATATATAGCAATCTAATGCAATGCAATCATGCCAATTCATGCTCGGTTCAGACCTAAGCCTCGGTGTTTTCTGACTGAAATCCATCCGGGCTGTAGCGTCAGTATTCTGTCTATATACATATAACTGACGTCTCGGCCTCGTTCCTCGGCCAGCCGACATGCTCCCCGTGACTACATAGGTCATGTAGTTTAGGCACGAAAACTGTACACCCCTCCCAGTAGGGTGTCCAATCTAATCTGTGAGGTCTGAGTCAACCTCCACATGTACAAGGGAAACGACCCGAAGATCAGTCGCGCCAGGTCGCGACTACAATATCGCAACATTAAATCATCAATGTATTCACAATAAAGAACACATACCCATGTAAAAGTGAGCCGATTCTGCTGCAAGAAGAAATCGCGAAAGTAGGGGTTGTTCATCGTAGTAAAGGGCACACGGCAGACGGTAGCAGTGTAAAGGTGATTCGAGATGAAGCTTCTATCGAAGCAAGAGCAGAACCGCGTTAACCGCTCGGGCTTGCGGACGAGAAGGTCAGGTGATTCTGATTTGGAGGAATTTTCCAAACGAGCAATGACCCGCGTATTGAAGTCCAAGATGTGCACGTAGAACTTGGTGGAGAGTCCTTTCTGACTTTGTCCTGGTTCGGAGATACGATCTCGGGGAAGAGCATAGACCATTTTGCTACCAAACATACTGATTCGGTAGCTTCGGTGATGCGGAAAGCAGCATGTATGCCGGGGTCCCCAATCAGGCCAGGGAATTTCGACATGCGTCTCTGAGTGCAACGCCCCTCCCGTGAAGATGGTCATGTTAATGACTAGAATAATGGGCCATGCGTCAGGGAATACCTCTAAAACCATGATTTGTGACTCCAGGGAGGGCACGTAGTCGGGCATAAGGTCTGGACGAGCTGCTGCGCAGTGGAACTGGAACGATGGGGTGGCATGAACAACGTATTCTGGGGAGGATGAATAGCGGAATTTCGGGAGGACATACGTGATTCGGCGCTGAGGCGACCCATCAAGTTCTTGTAATGTGTATAAGGTTATAAAGCCCGACCACATGACAGCGAACGTCTGCTCGTCGACTAAATGGTAATAACTGCTCAACTGAGTTCCAGCTGGTTGACATAAAGGATACTGCTTGGGTTCAGCGGAAGAATTCGTAGCAGTAAAGGGGACTTGCGCTCTTTGTATATCCTTTCCTCCAATCTATCACATGTATGAACGTGTCGGACACAGACGTTCCCTCTACGCAATAGTAGGCAACTATACGATTCCCATTGCTGCCAAAAAAAATTGGTAATTGCCAGGCGCATCAAAAACATGTCTGCACTCCAAGGAAGCGCACACAGAGTCTGAATGGGGAAGCTCTGATGAAGCCAACCGAAAGTGCACCCAAAAGACGGGGTGATCTTGTTCGGCATCAGCTACATTTGACATCGTGAAGAGGATGGCAGGAGACTACGACCACAAGATCCTGCAGCGGGCCGACGATAACAGAGGCCGGAAACTGAGAGGACAAGCTGGGTCCGGACCATGCCCGGGAGGACTTGGTATGTGTGCTACAATCACGAATTTGCATACACATCCACCAAAGCCCGCACTTCACATGTGTTGTGTGTCAACTCCTGGGAAGTTCATGTTATGGACATCAGCAGGAACTACTGTTTCATCAAAAACAGTGGTCAGATCAAAGTCAGACCGCCACAATGACGCCAATTTCTTGAGTGAGCACATCTTTCTCGAAACGCTGATCGAGTCCAGGGTAGCAGTCTCAGTGAAGCCCTGAGCATAAAGCTCAAGCTTGTATTGAATATGGACAGAATTCCGAACTGCATCCCAGAAGGTTTTGCAGGTCTGGCGTAAACCAGAAGTTAGCCTAGGAGGGAACTTGGAACCAAGGGAAATAGTGAACCACTGCACAACGACAAAGGCTCCTGGGTGTAAGGAGGAATAGAATGTGATATATCAGCTCTGTAGGGAGTGATAAAAACCCAATCACCGCCATGGTTTTAGAAGACGAGAGTAGGACCACATTACCGTAATCATCGGCTTGAGGTGGCCCCTTTTCGAGTATGTGTGTTGGAGTGCGGAGCCTCACCCAGGTGGAGGGGTCGCGGTAAACGAAATGAGTTGAATCCGTCTCTCACTCATTCTTCTATTGTGCGTTCTCCACATCGAATGACAGCCATAGCGTCCATCAGGAAACCCTCCGGTTGCTTATCTCAATCCCAGAGCTACTAAGTCCTGTGTATGAATATCCAGGGAGACGCGTATATAAATTAACCAAAATATCAAGATACAACTGTGCGCGCTATAGAAATCCCGGACTGCACATACTAGACATAAGAGGTGTGGACCCCTGACGGACTAGGAGGTGACACTTGTTCTATAATCCAGGTTCTCAGTTGAGAAACGTGAATATCATTGGCAGCCAGTACGGGCCACGTCACTAGCATGAATATGGCGGCCCACACCGGAGATGCAATCGAGATGGTAATAATGCCAGAAGTGCCAAAAATCAGGACGGACAATCCTGCAGCAAAGAATACCATTCTGTCGAGGAATGAGACACTGACCCGTAGAACGTAACCGGAAACGCACCCCCAAATCAGAAGTGCAAACGGCAGACTGAGCATGAGGGCAAGGCTCTCGAGGCCGAGCATAGAATCCGACATTCCTATCATAAAAGAGGCCTGCGGAGGTAAAAAAACGCAGGTCAAACGATCGAAAAAGAAACTTACCACGTCTTCAGCGGAGCCTCGCCGGCTGTCATTAACTTGTCCAGCCAAGATCAGTGAGACCAGTAACGAGCCCAAGGCGCAGAGGGTAGACAGATATGCTAGAAGAATCGCGGACGTTTGAGTCTGGACAGATGGGACTGCGAGAAAGCTGATATCAACAGCAAGCATCACAGTGGACTGGTGCGGTCATTGATTGCATCACAAAATAAAGTAAAGTACAACTCACAAATATTGTGTACCCATTCCATTCAGTAGTGAGCCTATCAATAAAATTCTTCCACCGCGGCTGAACGATGGTTTCATCGACCCATATCCTGTGAATAGCCTTGCTCTGAGCATCAGGGGATCCAAACAGAATAACATTCATCACGCGAAGAAAGGTCTTTTTCGAGCGAGTGTCGGAATCACCATATAGTGATTGGTCGACATCAAGTCGGGCGCCTGGTTGTCCACAGAAATTCACGAACTTGGCGTTGCCTAAAAAAGTAATCAGGACATGGGGTTCGCGGACCACTAGCCCGAGCTCACAGAAAAGTCTCATAAATCGAGCTGAAACCACATCAGAACCAATCAACTGACCTTCCATGATTAGACTTACCGGCGATCCACACGGAGTGCTCACGCTCCATGTTAGCACTGTCTGAAAACCAATCAACAACGACCCCCCACATCAGGGCATAATTCACTCATGAGAAGACCCACAAGGCTGAGCATACTTGCAACCTCATTTGGGGCAAAAGGTGCTAGGCATGTTTCAGAAGTAATATTTTCTGTCACGAGTCAATCTCGTATGGCGTGAAACACTCATTAGTCTTTACTTACCTGCCTGAGCATGCATGATCATTTCTTTGAGTTCCACGACAACATCTTCCGGAAGGGAGCGTCTGTTTGGAAACAGTTCGACGTGTCTCCTGCCAATATCATGACATGTAAATTGTGTGAGGTCAAAAACGGCTGTAACACAAGTATGAGCGCATTCACTTCGGTCAAGTGAGGGAGCATGCGTACTTTGAGAGGTAATACAAACCAGTACTGTGCTGATAGTGCATACCCTGGGAGCAACGCAATTACAGAAGCTCGACTAGAAAGCAGTCATTGGAAAGAACTCACTGACGTGGCTTTTGCGCTCTACACCTCGAACGTGATTCATGAGGAGCTCAGATGTGTGGTCTTCGAACCAGAAAATGAGACGTCGTCTGTGATCGGCAAAGTAGTAGCCCCAAATCTCTTTGCCTTCCTCTTCTATGAGCTCCAACGCTAGCTCGTCGAAATCATCCAAGGAGATGCCTGCGTTGCGCGCTTCTTCTTGAGCCTTCTCAACAGCTTTGTCTATTTTGTCAGCAGTTTTACTGTTTCGAACATCGGCATCAGTGAAAACTCTCTGGTGGGCGATATGAGTAAAGCCATGTAGGAGCGGGTTGTAGACGCACTTTATATGGGTGATAAAAGAACAAAGCGCCTTCCGGGTGCGTGAGCGGCTCCCATCCCGCTACCGGACCAAGCTCCCTACGAACCCATTTCAATGTCATCGCTAGCTCTCTCACCAGCATGCTTACTCTGAACAGTCCAAAAGACCTTTTTCAACCATAAACGCTTCATACTCGTCTTTACTGTGAGTATGAATTAGAACGACAACTTAGTCGAATCATAATTTGCGTACGCTGGCACATTCCTATCGTATCGCCTGACCTGTGGTTCGGGCACAATGGGAGTTAGAGTAATATCAGGAGGCGGATACGTAACGATGCCCAAGGTGATGGGCTGGGGCATAGAGCTTGGTATTGGCAATGGCGCGGAGCAGTTCCCGGGAGACTGTGCATTGCAAACCACGCCATTCGACCCTTGAAGTTGGGGAGTTGGAAATTGAACGTTCGGTCCAGCTTGGTACCCTCGACTTTGTGGAGGTGCTTGAAGGAACGGCACTGCGAGGGTCACAGAAGCCGTCAAGCCGTCTTGGTTGGCAACTGGTTGAGAGCTCAATGCTAAACCCCGTTCTCGACAAACTCTCTCCTCTCCATTAACGACGAATTGACAGTGTTGAATAAGTCGCAGGAGGACAGAGAGGAGACTCTTGTACGACCTAAATGCGGTCCTCTTGATAATGAGCTTCAACCAGGGTATGAACATGCGAATTTGTCCTCGCATGATGATCGGGGTAAATGGAGTCGAGCACAGAAACGTTAACTAGAGAACTCTTTCTGCTAGCAGGGTAGAATGTAGAACGATAGTGTTGAAGGGGTAGGACCATGCAGGTCGTACATGTCAATTGAATATGTTAAATACAGGATTACGGCGCCGGCGCTAATTATTGTCTTCTACCCGAAGATAACGTTTACAACGTAGCGAAGGTCATGAACGGGCCCACATGTGACAAGTTTATTCACATGAAGACCTGCAGTACTTGCTGAGAGCTGGGCGGCGGGCCCTCACATGTTTCGAGGAGATAAAAATATTGTATACTTATGAATTATAGGAACGACTATCTTCCTTCGACTGCAAGTCTGGCTAGGGAGACCAATTGCTATAAGATCAAGAACAAGTTCGGTCATGTATGGATTCTCTTCTCTGAATCGTTGTTCATATGTTCAATCTGCAGCCGCAGATCTGGAAGATAAGTATGTAGGTCCTGCATTACCTTGTCGAGCGGGGTGGCGATGGGCAATGGGATGAGATCCGTGTGCATGTTAAACTTATTTGCGTGCACATGGACATCATCCCATCACAGCTAAAGGCTTGATTACGAGTCGCATTAGCATCAGTACTCGAGAACTACGCTGCGTAAGAATCTAGAAGATGGCATGGCGGGAAACGGCAAAGGACGGATAAATACAAGTAAATACCAAGTGAGTTATATATGAATTCAAGCAACCTAAAAGTAGATGCCCCATAAGGAGACCAAATGCAAGAAACAATTATCGCCTTCGTATTATGACCATGCGGTCCATAATATCTTTCCAGGACTTAATGGCCCGCCTAGCGACAACTGAGACATGCAAGTTATTAGTTGCTAGGACTGGCCACGTCGTAAGAAGGACAATAAGCGCCCATATGGGAGTAACAACGCTCAAAGCAACGATGTCGGTAGTATAGAAAATGAGAATCGAGAGTCCGATTGCAAAGAAAATCATTCTGTGATGTTCTTCATCAACATTTAAGCATATCGCAAACTTTGAGGTAACTTACCCCCAGATAAGGAGAGCAAATGGCAGGCTGTGCATCAAGGCAACGCTCTCGATGCCAAGGATTGATCGGGACATCGACGTCATGAAAGAGGCCTATGTCGGTGTTTGCAATGAGATGGAGCATTTGGAACTACATCTAGAGACGCACCACACTGCCAGCCGAGCTCCGTCTACTGTCGTTGACCTGGCCTGCTAGCACGAGCGAGATCACAAGCGAGCCCATTGCGCAAAGGGTGGACAGGTAGATGGCAATCGTTGTAGCAGATTTCGACTGAATGGAGGGATCATCTACTCCAGGAACTGCGAGGAAGCTGACATCAACAGCGAGCATCACAGTCGACTGCTATCGTGAGCAGGTCTAGAGATTGGAAAATAAACGGTATACTTACAAACACTGTAAAGCTGTTCCACTCGCTATTTAATTGGGCGATGAATTTCTTCCACCTGGGTTTGACCACAGTATTGTCCACCCAGACATTATGAAGGGATCCGCTGTGGATGTTCGGGGAGTTGAACAGTACGACGTTCAAAATACGAAGTAAGATGGGCTTGGGCTTCTCATTATTACCATCATATAAAGATCGATCAGCATCAAGACGGGCACCGAGCTGTCCACAGAAGTTGACAAATTTTGCCCGCACTATGTCGGCGCGGTTTTATTTAGAGGAACGATCAGAGTAGAAGCCACCCACTGAACATATCCATATATCGAGCTATGGGTCGAGACGGATATATCAGCATTCGATGGAGACTAGAGTTGAACCTCATACCCACGATACAGACAGAATGTTCGTTTACTTTTTCGACGCTCTCTGCTTCTTATCAAGACAGGTACCAAAGAAAATACTACTGCTGACCTTTCACATGATCAACAACGCTGAGCATGTTTGAGAGTTCACCCAAGTCGAAGGGAGAAAGTGATGTTTCAGACGTGATTGATTCTGCCAGAGAACTCATAAGTAGCCAAAAGGTCACAGAGAGCACCATACCGGCATGAGAATAAGCAATGATATCTCGCAGACGATTCACTACGTGTCCGGGGAGAGCACGCATGTTTGGGAATAGAGTGCAATGTTTCCTGTGGCATATAAGCGCAGATGAATAAAAACTTGCTCGGGTAAGTTATGTTTCGATCACGAGGGTAGATAAACACTCACCACACACTGGTTAACGCACCAGTATTGGGCCTCCAGTGCATACCCTAGGTTTAGACAACATCAAAACACTAGATGATTTCGAAAAGTTACCTACGCGCTTACTGATGTGACTCTTGTTAGTGACCCCTCGTACATGATTCATAAGCTCCCTAGATGTGACAGACTGGGGCCAGAAGATAATCTGCGCGTCATGATCTACAAAATAGTACCCAAAGACACCGTCGGAGAGCTTTTCGATAGCAAGCTCCCGATTCTTGCCGCTCTCTGCCGCCAGTTGCCTCGCTTGCTCGGCGGCAGAGAGGATCTCAGATGCAAGGTTATTCTCCAAAATATTCTGATCGGTGAAGACTATCTGCGTGACATCGCATGAGGAGTGGTCTGAAACTTTTTGTGGTTCTTGCGTACCTGACGGGGGTTAAAGAAGAAGCGGGCGCCCTCGGGGTGAGTGAGCTGCAACCAGTTGGGATCTTGCATTGATGATCTGCAAAAATATCGTGACAAATGTCATTATCCAAGCGCAGTTTTCCTCACTCTATAAAATTGTCCGGCCCTGGGCTAACTTCGGAATACATGGAAATACATAACTCTACCGTAGTGTTGGAGAGGTGTTCGAGAAACACAAATACAAAGCGGACATACTGAGTAATATTCCTCTCGTACCTAGCAATTTGTGATGCAACGATTGGTCGAAGGGAAAGTGCTTCTGATTTGCTGACATCGGGTACTACTGAAGATTCCTGGGTAGTGAGAGGTTGAGGAAACATTGGCACCTGCGGCAATGGGGACGCCAAGGGACTTTCAATCCAATGTTGAGATGAAAATGCTTTCCCCCTAAGGTTCTCGGTGGGACGCACAGCAAGCGTCGTGTTCGAATCCACTGGAAGCTGATCCTGACTCAGGAGTGTCCCCAACAGCGGGCTGCGTGACTGCCATGATTATATCACTGCTGAGTCTAGGCCCTGGTGAAGGGCTTATAATCTTGTGGGAAATTCCATGTAGTAGTCGACGAAGCAGTGTGAGGACATGTCGGTGAATGCACCAAATCGATAGCTTCAAGAGCTTGAGATATTTCACCAATATTGTGACCAGTTTTCGCAGTAAAGACTCCTTGAGGGGAATGGGAGACATGAACTGACTCGAGTTGGCCAGTAGGCCAGTGGTCTGGGAGGGTTTGGAAAATGTTGCTGTACTAAATACCAGTGTACCACTAGGCGCGCTCCGTGTCAGTAAGTACCGCGTTATGAGTCACGTGCAATCCAGAGCAACCAGTAGTGTAAGTCATTATTCATACTAGCACCGTGCTACTTACTGCTAATCTTCCATATATCGGTACTGCCTGTATACCTCTGTATATTCTTCGCGGTGGAGTTGTTGAAATCAAGGGAGCTGATTCTCCATTTCTGCTTGTCCTAATGGGTAAGATTAACTTCACGGCCGACGAAGCCTCCCTCCTTAAGGCCTACAAGTTATCATCCCAGAACCCGACGTACGTGGCGAAATCACCGTCTAAACGCACAATTCACCATTGCGCAGGAAATGGGAAGAGGTAGATCACGACCTAGGAAGATCCTCTTTCTGACCTGCTCACCTCCCAATCCAACGATGGAGACGGTGACCCCCTGGGCCTTGGCGGCGTCATTGAGTACGTATCATCATTAAGCCCGCCATTCGATGCTAACAAGGTTCGCAAGTCTGACGAATTTGGACGCAGAATCGAGTGCGTAATCATTGCGACTTCTGCTAGGATTTGGGTTGCTCATATGGTTCCAGAAATGTCTGTGCTCATCTCTTCCAAATCGTTTGATCCCAAAGCCTTTCTATCTGCTGTACACCCCAATGCAACCTACCAAGATCTCGCAGCAGGCATTACGCATCTTCAGTCATCCCTTGATGCCCGTTCAGAGGCTGTTCGTGTCCTCGTAGAGGATAATTTTGATCGGTTTGTTGCCGTCAAGGCTTCTACCGATGGTGCGTTACGTGCTATCTGTCTGTAGATATTCCCAATTAACTAGTGCATACTCGTAGCGTTATATGCGGAGATGCGCGAAGGATTGCTGAGCGACAAAGCGGAATTTGCTAGCAGACCGCTCGTAGACTGTTTAAAGCGTTCGTCCTAGTGTCATCTCTGTTAGTCCTGTTTTTGATGTGCCCCGAAACAGGTTCAGCCGTGAAGGCTAATCAAGTCTTCCTCCCTGTCCTCGAGAACAGTGCTAAAGCCCAAAAGTTGCGTACCACGCTCGGCGTTTTTGAGCGTTCCAAGTTCTTCTTCAGTCTTCCTGGATTTCTCGTGGAAGCCATCGAGGCTGGAAAGTATGAGGCTGCAATGCGTCAGTATAATAAGGGCAAATTTCTACTCGACTCTCGCCCGGGGCAGCTCCTCCCTGTCGAGGCAGGTGCCAATGCTGGCTCTACGGCGCAACAGAAGAGGAATACTAGACAAAGTGTGGGCAAACGTTGAAAAGGTGATGGGAGAGATGAAAGCGCTACTTTTGACACGGTTGCAAGAACCAGGAAGGAGTGTCGAGGAAATGGAGAGAGGGATTGAGTACGCGTTCACTCATTCTTGCTCCATGTCTCGTTCTGAAGCAGGACTAAACAGGATTCTCCTGGAACTAAACACACCTGAAGACCCGATATGGACCTACTTTGATAGTCAGCACAAGCACATCATGGACCGGATGAGCGCTGCCTACAGGACTGGTGTTTCAAACATCGATGGCGCGTTCCCCTCGCGTTGTTGGGTACTTTCAAACTGATATACATCACAGTCATAAAGTCTCGCACGGCACCTGATATGTCGCCTCCGAATGCACTCAGACAGATCCTTGGTGCACAACTCCAGGTATGTATCGTAGCGTTGGAGAGCAAAGCACCCGAGGCCGTAATTGGTGAGCTATCATATCCCTTTAGCCAAGCTCTATCACTCATCCCTGTCGTACTCAGCGCAAGCAGGTGGTCATGAAGTCTGGAAAGCTATCTGGGACATGGTAAAAAATGTGTCCGAGGTTATGGTCTCTTCGCTACCCAATTTCTGGAAAATCGCAAAGAGCTTCTTGGAGGGCAAGTTTAAACGAGTTAGTATCATTTATGCGACTGCCGACATCTGTCTGAGGTTCGCTTTTTCCCCAGCCATCGTCCTCGAGACGCAGTGCTTCTCAGTGCAGGCAAATGGCACTCGACATAATCAAGCTCTACATCAGTCTTCTCTCGGAATTCTTTATTCTTTCCGACGTCCTATCGAAGCCCTCGACTCCCAACTCTCCCCTGCATCTCCCGTCTCACTCGAACTCGCTAACAACGGCTCACTGGCTGGCCAAGATCCTTAGTGAGGTACAAGATTGCGTCACAGAGATTGGTGCATTGGAACTCGGAGAAGGCGGTCTGGTGAAAGGACTAATGGAAAGCGCACGGTGGCGTTTTGAAGATGTACTAGTGAGATCCTGGCTGCGAGGTACGCGCTACAAACAACATTATTCTATCCCTCGTATCATCTATATACTAACTATCCTAGACGCCAACCACATATACGCACTCGAATCATTCACCCCCGATCTTTCCACTCCTTCCACAACGCTCTACCTCAATTATCTTGAATCATTCATGCGCCACCTCGCAACGTCAGCATTCAAAATCGCCGGCGGTATCTCGGCGGACAGCGGATCGGGCATGTTGCGGGCAGCACAACAGAATGTTGTACCACCAGTATTCATAACGAAAATCACGAAGGCATTTTTGGACGCAATGTATGCTATTCTGGATGGGATGGTGGTGCTTGTCGCGGAGGAAGTCCCACCAGGCGTAGTGGGAGGAGCACCTGAGCGAGAAGGGAAGCAGGAGCTGATCGACCTGCGCGACTCGGTGAGTGTTTTTTCTTCTGCTCGACGGTTCTGGCGCTGATACAGTCATGCATTAAGAATACAAGGCTTCTCCTTGTGATATCGAACTTTGCACATTTATCAGCATCTTTGATACCAAGCATGTTATCTCAGTTTGAGAATGCGCTCGGAGTATCAGTTGAGGACGATAGAAAGGTGAGTCTGCTCCCTAGTTATATTACATTGCGTGCTCAAATTATGGTGTAGACACTAATGAAATCAGTGACTGCGATGGACAAGACGCTCTTCGATGGCTATGTCAAGCCTAAGGCTGCTATCGTCGCAGCCATCTTGCGAGATGGCATTCTAGACAAAGAGATGGATTGGTACGAGACGCCGCAGCCTACCGGTGAGCTTGTCTCGCTCCACTTGTTACTACCCGCTCTAACATCCACCATAAGAAATACGGACATATATGTACAAGGCCTTGATGGGCCTCGTCGAGATCCACGCCCAAATCAGCCGCGTCGCAGAGAATCTACTCGAACGCGGGATGCATGCGCTCGTCGAAAATGCCGCTGAAGAAGCACTACTCTCGTTCAAACAAGTCAAGCGGTTCGGCATGGGCGGTATGCTTCGTGTATGTCATGTTCTCCTTCCTCGCATGTTACCTTATCGTTAAGATGGCATCCACAGGCAACGCTAGAGATCGAGTTCATGCACCAAACGCTTGCGCGCTATGTATCTCCACCGGCTGCGAAGACACTTTCGGAGCTGTACAATAAGATTTCGCAGGCGTATGCGCGACGGCCGGGAGATGAGAACTTGCAAGGGAATCTGGACAGTGTGAAGAGGACGCTGGCGGAGAGTCGCCGTGCTACTGGGATTGAGTTTATGTGCTTTAGGGCGCCCAAGGAGAGGGGTGGGAAGGAGAAGAAGGAGAAAGATGAAGGTAGGGAACGGGGGAAGGAGAGAGGGAAGGTTAGGGAGGTTAGACGTGATAAGAGTTCAGCTTCATGATCTCTGGTGCTCACTTTACCTCATGAAGTCGTTAAGTTGTAATTGCTGTAATTCAGGTTTGAAATCAGGCCGACTCACCACCTCCTGATGGACTGCGAGGAACAGCTAACTATTTTGCGCGAGTATACAACTCCTTGGAGTAACAGGAATTGGAACTTAGAGCGGACAGGTTCATTTGCTGTGGATGAACAAAGAACTTGCTCACAGAACTAGTTTGATAACGATGTGCGGGTAATGATACAACGGTAATGATAGGTATGCAGCATTAACTACAAGCCACCACGAAGACGCAAGACAAGATGAAGGGTGCTCTCCTTCTGGATATTGTAGTCAGACAAGGTACGACCATCCTCCAACTGCTTTCCGGCAAAGATCAAACGTTGCTGATCTGGCGGGATACCCTCCTTGTCCTGAATCTTTGCCTTGACATTGTCAATGGTGTCAGATGATTCCACCTCCAACGTGATCGTCTTGCCCGTGAGGGTCTTGACGAAGATCTGCATACCGCCACGAAGACGAAGAACGAGGTGAAGGGTAGGACTCCTTCTGAATGTTGTAGTCGGAAAGAGTGCGACCGTCTTCAAGCTGCTTGCCGGCGAAGATGAGGCGCTGTTGATCAGGGGGGATGCCCTCCTTGTCTTGGATCTTCGCCTTCACGTTGTCGATGGTGTCCGAAGACTCCACCTCCAACGTGATCGTCTTGCCCGTGAGGGTCTTGACGAAGATTTGCATACCGCCACGAAGACGGAGAACGAGGTGAAGGGTGGATTCCTTCTGGATGTTGTAGTCGGAGAGCGTCCGACCGTCCTCGAGCTGCTTGCCGGCGAAGATGAGGCGTTGTTGGTCAGGGGGGATACCTTCTTTGTCCTGGATCTTCGCCTTCACATTGTCGATGGTGTCCGAAGACTCCACCTCCAACGTGATCGTCTTGCCCGTGAGGGTCTTGACGAAGATCTGCATGCCTCCACGGAGACGCAGGACCAAGTGAAGGGTAGACTCCTTCTGGATGTTGTAGTCGGAGAGCGTCCGACCATCCTCGAGCTGCTTACCAGCGAAGATGAGACGTTGCTGGTCGGGTGGGATACTGCAGACACAATTATCAATCACGAGTCTCACGAACTTGAACGCATACATACCCCTCCTTATCTTGGATCTTGGCCTTGACGTTATCAATGGTATCAGAGGACTCGACCTCAAGGGTGATAGTCTTGCCGGTAAGTGTCTTAACAAAAATCTGCATGCTGTAGCTCGTCGTTAGCCTCGCATACAAGTGAAGATGAACAATCCAAACTCACGCGAAGGATGTGAAGTAGAGAGTAGGACAATGCAGTCGAGAGGTTTGTAAGGAGGTGCGATTGAGAGGAACGGTTAGATAACGGGGCAATTATATACTGGACGTGGCGGAGTTTGAACATCCAGCCACTCGACTCGCCACAGCGACACCACTTGCCCCAAGGCTCACTAAGCATCCGAGCTCTTGCTAGATCCTTCTGGAGGCGTGGGGCTGTATCTAAACAGATCGCCGCATGCTTGGCGCTAGTTTCTGTCACAAATACGAGTACTGCAAGAGGCTCACGATGAAGGCTATGTCGTCTGTTGGGTGGGCAGGACAGGTGCTACGACTCAGGAGCCTGCAGAAAAGTTCTAGCAATATTAATTCCCCCAACAAGGTATTCACAAAGGACAGCGCTTCGCACTGTCTACTTTCCGCAGTTACATTCAGTCCAGTGTCTACTTACGTAGTGTTGCGGTGTGCACGGCTGTGACAAGTCTCAGTACTTGACCGCTCTCTCTGAGGGTGCTGTTTTGTCGAACATCTAGCTCATCGATCTTTGTCTGGTGCGTTCCTACCCTTTGGCCCTCCGATGCTGTTCTTGGTATATACTTATCACTGAAGTTGCCCATCCCACTTCATATACTCGCGCCACATAAATTTACGATACAGCGCCTTATCAGCCTCCCTCGGTCTGAAGATTATCATCCTACATTTGCCAGTCGGACGTCAGGCAGGTTAGCCCTCCTCACATCAACACGCGCCACGACGACAGCAAATAAAATTTCATGGGACCTCTAAAGCGAAGGAAGGTGGAACTGACTGCGTCTTGGGACTATCGAGATGGCCGCGACTGCACACGCGTCGGAACTATAGCGTTTCTGGCCATGTAGTGAGTAAGCTTGTGAGCTGGTTCAGCTTGTCAACCACCTCAAGTCACTCGTTCATAAGAAAGTGTAATCACTCAAATGATTATTGTTGCATCGTAGCCTCCAGTTGTACATCCCAAGTGGAGGATCGATGGCAAGCAAGCAAAATGCTCGCAACATGACAGATCGTTTTGTTGACAGGTGACGTCGAAACAAAACATGGAACACAACTTGAAGATGTAGCGCGCAGGAGCGGTGCCTTGTGAGTGCGGACGCGTGGAAGGAACGAGTGCGTGCTTGACTTTATGGCTCGTTTGGAGGACGCTAGGAGGTCCAAATATTGAGCAACAGGCGCAGTAATGCGTACTCATCGTTTGGCAGCATCGCAGCAGTGGCGCAGCATTTCCCCGACATGGATGTTTCTCAACTGCCAAAGTAAAATTCAGTACGAGTGGAGTGCCATAGATGGAGGCAGCGGGTTGTTAGTATTGGAGTTTCGGTCCTACCATGCTCAAAGTCCCACAGAACTTCATTGAAGGTATGCAGACAATACAAACGGCTATACCAAATATTCTGCTCAGTATGCGCATCTTATTGCATCTCACTTCGCAATTTCTTTCGATTTAATAATGTCACTGTAGGCTTCTCTCAATAATATTAAGCAAGCTGATATCTAAGCACGTTGTACACGTGCTAGTCTATTATATGAAGAATACTGTACAAGCGAATGTGAGAATGGGACGGAAGGAGTAACAGACGGAGGTGGACTTTGGCAGCCGTAGTGAGAGGCAATGGGTGTATGGAGCGGTGCGAGGCAGAGAGTCAATATGGGACTGCAGGATGCAGTGCACTGCTGGCGTGAATTATGACTGTTTCGGTGATAAACAGAAGAAAAACAAAGAAAATACCAAGCCTCAGGAGGGCGGCACTAGAAAAGTAGAAGAGCAGCCGTGACGTGAAATGTGGCAGCAGTTGCCAGAGGGTGGCGGCTGGCCAGTGGTTCAATTGTACAGGTTTGTGAGGGCAACGTTGGGGTACCGGAAGGTACAAGAGAGTAGTGGCAGGTCCCGCACATAGTGCGGAAGGACAGTGGAGGTGGGGAAGCAGGTATATTGGAGGGTGCAGAAGGTAGGAGTAAGGGCACTAGACCGCGACCGGTCAGTAAGGGGCTGTAAGGGGAGGCCCAGGTTGGTCTAGCGAGGAAGCCAAAGAGCGGCAGCAGGAGAACTATGATACATCTTTTGGACGGCGTATATATACTACCAAAAAAACTCACCGTGATCTCAAATTGACGTAGTCAGGAGGTCTGGCAATTTAAGCTTTAAATTTCGAAACAAGCGAAGTACTACTTACCAGGATACATGTGATCATTATATTATAAATTTGTAATTGACCTAGGCTTAGCTAGGCTAGTGTGCGGGGATTGCTTGCAGCTGGGCAAGTGCGGTGCGTAGGTTGCTTTTGTGTAAGGTCCATTCTTCTAGAATCAGTGCCGCACTGCGTGCATGTTCGGTTCCGTGTAATTGAATATCGTGACACATACATATTGACATCCTTTCCTCTGCGCAAAGCACAGAATAGTAAAGGTCGTCCATATCTGTGCTGGACTGAGGCCGAGTCGATGCGATCAACGGATCTAAAACCTAGGCGTTACATGCAGATATTCGAATTCGATCATGATACAAATTTGACATTGACCTAGGCTAGTGTGCGGGGATTGCTCAGTGGGGAAATGCAGCATGTAGGTAGGGAATTTCGGTAGTCTGTTGTGCGAGGCCCATTCTTCTAGGAATCGGTGCGTGCATGTTCTATTCTGTGTAGTTGAATATCGTGACACATTTGAATCCTTTTCCCTGCGCAAAAAAAGCATATAATAACATGGAGTCCACGTATACTACCGCGGATGAATCGAGTGGTGTGGCCAGGCCAAACTGGACCGAAGCTGAGTCGACCATGGAATCAACCGATCAAAAATGTAGGCGTTACATGCAGAGAATTCGATCACCATAAATTTGTCATTGACCGACCTAGGTTGCGGATATTCTATGCCAATGGGGGATACAGCGTGTAGGTAGGGAATTTCGGTAGCCTTTTGTGCAAGGCCCATTCTTCTATCGGATCTTAATAGAAGGTACTACTATCACAAGACCTCTGGGCCCTGGCGCATAGTACTCGATTCAGTTGCCAATGACGAGGCTCTAGGCTGCCTCAGAATCGGTGCGTGAATGATTTTCCATGTTTAACTAAATCATATTGTGACACAGTTGTATCCTTTCCCCTGCGCAAAACATATAAAGGTCGTCGTGTTTGGCGGTCACTTTTAATCACTATTCATCACACCAACCTTCAAGTTACATTTACTTCAGTTCACAGCATATCTCGACATGGAGGGCGGTATTTGCAAGTTCCATAGCGTCATGTTTACCAACCAGGTGCTTTCCGTGCCAACTGGCAACATAAAAGAAGGCACTAGTGTCATCGGTGCTACCAACAGTGGCGGTGCCGCTGCGACCCAGCTCGTTAGTGTTGGTTCATTGACTCAGAGGGTGCAGGCTCACGATCAGCGTAGTGGCGTATGCATGTCATCGAATCGAAAGGGGACAGGTCCACCGTCACCTTGACCCACACCGTGAGCGGAAAATATATGCGAGCTGAGCCGCAGAGGCCTGTAAGTAATGCAGGTTTGCAACGAAGTACCGTTCTAACTCGGTGCCACCATCTTCAATATACAGGGCCAAGGTGTCGTCGTCAGCGACAGCAACACAAGGTGGACGCTTATCAGACACAACAACAACGGAGAATACAGGTGAGTACGACTAAGAGCTGTATTCCATTGTTATACGATTGACTCACGTACGCGCAGGATTGAGGCACAGCACGGGCAGTTCGTCTGCGCCCTTACCAGACCGGGCGTTCAGGTATGACTCCATTATGTGCCGGACATAATATCGAATATCTCAGGCTTCGTATTTTGGCAGGTCACTCTCGCGCATCCAATTGGCAGTGAGAGGAACCAGCTTTGGCACATGGAAAGGGCTGGTCACCGTGACCCCGGCAGTGACTCTGAGTAATCGAAACTCTGAGAGAATAGCTGGCGAAAGGCGTAGCAAGTTGCTACGATGTACATCATGTATTGATTTCAAGTCGAGTGTAAGAAAAATTTTGTTGCATGTCATGTGTTGCGTGTCATGTGTTGTGTGTCATGTGTTGTGTCTTGTGGGCGTATTCATGTTGCCCCCCGGGCAGTGCCACCGTGACTGTGTAGCTCCGGTATTCGACGTTCGCACTCTTAACCACTGCTCACTTTCTACTATAAACTCTACCGCACCTCGTTTGCTAACATTTCTAGGTATATACTACTATTACTACACTATTCTAACCCTTCTGCGCCAATGTTTAGGACATCTCTATAGGCGAGGTGAGTCCTGACATACCCCCATCTAAAGTATTTCCCCTTCAATATACTAATGTTCTAGGATTTATTCTATCAATTTGTCCTTGATTCACTTTGCACTCGTGTTGGGTACCTGGTAAGTCTTGAGCTCGAGTGTTGTGTCGTTGCGTGACGTTACCAAAACGGGAAGTTCGGAAATTAATGACGATCACAAGGCTAATTCGATCTTACTACGGCCAACATTTTATTGAATTGTTTCTAATACTAATACTACTATGTAGTAGAAGCAAACAAAGTAATATGTCAAATCGGAATACAGTGTGTTGCATTAGAAACTGCACACTTGTATGATCGAGGTCTGGCAATTTAAGCGGTGATAAGTTTTAATTAGCCATGTAAGGTCCCATGACTGGGGCAGAGCCCGCTACCTTTCCGAGCAACAGACAACTCAAGTATGTGTATAAAAAGATAGAAATGCCAACTGTTGGAGCCGTTGTGGAGCAAACTCGATCGCACTTACAAAGACGGTGGAGCGAACTCGATCGCCGAGATCAGACTATAAGAAAGCAAAATGTCAACCTATACAAAACCTATCAAACTCGGAGGGACACGAAAATCTGGGATCGGGCTGCCAAAACGAAAAAAGGAAAGTGTACAAACGACTCAGTCTACAATACCCACCACATATAGATAGGTACGTCAGTAAATTCCTACATGTGCTTATAACGCGATTCGAGGGCCGTGCGCGGCAAATCCCGCTATGTGTTTCTCTCAAAACGACGTTGAATTTCAGACGCGATGGTAGCTAGAAGCGAAGGACCACGAAATGTTAGTATAGTCTGATTGATGCCCATCAACTCGAACTTCAATATTTAAATCGCCGACGGCATCAGAAAAGAATTCTGATGCTCTGCAGAAGATAAGTAGATGTCGCCATAGTCAAGTGTAAGTATGATCGAGATGTTCAAGGACCTCAAAAGTGAACTCGACCCATGATGTCATGAGTGAAGGCAAGACATGAACTTTAGCGCGTGAGAATGAATGTTGATATTTTTCAACACTTTCACGCCAAAAATTGATTGAACTTTTTTAGCTTGATTACGCATAATACTCACTACTGACGTAGCGAGTATTTAGCACTTATCATCACTTTTCATCACTTGTTCAGTATACTCGATGTCAAATCAGCCCAGTAATGCAAATTTTCGCGGCTTGGCGTGTTGAAGTCGCAAAACACCGTAACACGAGTGCAAATCAATTTGCATTACCGGATCATCAATAGTAAGCTAGTGTGCGGGGATTGCTTGCAGCTGGGGAAGTGCGGCGTGTAGATAGGTAGCTTTTTGTGCAAGGTCCATTCTTCTAGGAATCGGTGTGTGCACGTTCAATTCAGTGTAATTATTTAAATCTTGTCAATAAAGCTCCTCGTACCTGTGCAGGACCAAGGCCGAGTCGATGGGATCAACGGATCAAAGAGAATTCGATCATTATATAAATTTGACATTGACCTAGGCTACTAAGTGTGCGGGGATTGCCTGGGGAAATGCAATGTGTAGGGAATTTAGGTGGCCTGTTATGCAAGGCCCATTCTTCTAGGAACCGGTGCGTTCCGTGTAACTGAACATTGTGACACATTGGCGTCCTTTCCCCTGCGCAAAGCATATAATAATACCAAGTCCACTGGATATACGTGCTGGACCGAGGCTGACTCGAGTCACTCGGCCGTAAAATCAACCGATCAAAAATCTAGGCGTTACATGCAGAGAATTTGATTGTTATATAAATTCGACATTGACCTAGACTACTAGTCACAATGTGCGGGGATTCCCTTAGGAATATAGCGTGTAGGTAGGAAATTTCAGTAGCCTTTTGTGCAAGGCCCATTCTTCTATCGGATCGTAGTAGAAGGTACTATCACAAGACCTCTGGGCTCGAGCGCATAGTAGTACTCCATTCGGTTACCAGTGACGAGGCCCCAAAATCGACCTCAGAATCGGTGCATGAATGATTCGTCATGTTCAATTAAATAATTGTGACACTGGCATCCTTTCCCTTGCGCAAAACATATAAAGGTCATCGTGTTTGGCGGTCACTTTTCATCAAATCAACCATCAAATCACTTTTACTTCAGTTCACAGCATATCTCGACATGGAGGGTGGTATTTGCAAGTTCCATAACGTCATGTTTACCAACCAGGTGCTTTCCGTGCCAAGTGGCAACGTAGTCGAAGGCACTCGTGTCATCGGTGCTACCAACCATCACAGTGCCGCTGCGACCCAGCTCGTTAGTGTTGATTCATTGACTCCGAGGGTGCAGGCTCATGATCAGCATAGTGGCGTATGCATGTGATCGAATCGAAAGGGGATAGGTTCACCGTCACCTTGACCCACACCGTGAGCGGAAAATATATGCGAGCTGAGCCGCAAAGGCCTGTAAGTAATGCAGGTTTGCGACGAAGTACCGTTCTGACTCGGTGCCACTATCTTCAATATACAGGGCCAAGGTGTCATCGTCAGCGACCACAACACGAGGTGGACGCTTATTAAACATAACAACAACGGAGAATACAAGTGAGTACGACTGAGAGCTGTATTATACGAGTGACTCACGTACGCGCAGGATTGAAGCCCAGCACGGGGTGTTTGTCTGCGCCCTTAACAGCTCGAACACTCAGGTATGACTCCATTATGTGCCGGACATAATATCGAATATCTAAGGCTTCGTACTTTTTCAGGTCACTCTCGCAAATCCACTTGGCAGTGAGAGGAACCAGCTTTGGCACATGGAAAGGGCTGGTCACCGTGACCCCGGCCAGTGACTCTGAGTAATCGAAACTCTGAGAGAATAGCTGACGAAAGGCGTAGCAAGCTTGCTACGATGTAGTACATCATGTATCGAGTTCAAGTCGAGTGTAAGATAAATTTTGTTTCATGATGTCATGAGTTGTGTGTCTTGGTCGTATTCATATAGCAACTGAGGCTCCCATTTGGCTATTACATAAGCGTCTCGCTCGACACTAATCAGTATACAATACAGTGAGATCACACTGAATACGCACGAACGCGCAGAAATTCAAGCAAGTGCTGGGAGACTAGGGGCCTGCAAAGGACATCCTTTCATAAGTTACAATTTGGTTATGTGCAACAATTGCATGTCACCGTGATTGAGTTCGACACGACTGCTGATCCGAGCATGAAAAACTTTGTTTGATCCGTATTCGGGAGCAATTGCATAAATGTCAAGACGCGTGACGCGACGCGCTGCAATACATACGTCTTTTGCTTCTTTCTTCTGACAACCATTGGTCAAAAACTAGTATCATGGCTCTCATGTATGGGAAGGAAAAGGATGCGGAGCATGAATTGAGTGAGTCTTTTTTGGCTCATTGACAGACAGCATTTTGACTCTGACCTGGACCAGCCTCTGACCCCGGCTTCGTTGCATTCTTTTCAAAACTCCCAAAGAAATCCCCTGAAACTGGAACGATCCGTCTCTTCGATCGCACAGATTACTACTCTGTCCACGGGCAGGATGCCCATTACGTCGGCAACACACGTTTTTCGTACGAACTCCGTCCTCAAGTACCTAGGTGCTGGCGGCAGGGCTGGTGGTCTTCCAAGTGTCACACTGAGCCATACTCTGGCTCACTCTTTTCTGCGCGATGCTCTCACATCTAAGCAGCTGCGCGTGGAGATTTGGGTGCCCGCACCAGGGCAGGGAAGGAAAGCCTCCAAGTTTGTCGTGGACAAAGAAGTGAGCAAGCAACGTCTTATCTTCATGACCATGATTTAATCATTTGAAAGGCGTCTCCTGGAAACCTGCAAGCTGTCGAAGATCTCCTCTTTGTCAGCTCCGACGTTACGTCGGCACCTATCGTTTTAGCTGTCAAAATATCGTCGTCTTCGGGGACGAACAAAGCGAAGACCAAGTCAATCGGCATTGCCTTTGCGGACACCAGTGTGAGGGAGTTTGGTGTTGCTAATTTTGTCGACAACGATCTTTTCTCGAACCTCGAGGTGAGTTTCTCAGTTGCAGACCGTCATGACCATCTCCTCATTCTGGAATAGTCTCTTGTCATACAGCTTTCAGTCAAAGAAGCCATTATTCCCACTGGAACAGTGTCTGGGACGACAGACCGCGACTTTGATTTGAGTAAGCTAAAAGCTGTGTTCGAGC
Source organism: Suillus ampliporus (assembly GCA_016584345.1). Lineage (NCBI taxonomy): Eukaryota > Fungi > Basidiomycota > Agaricomycetes > Boletales > Suillaceae > Suillus > Suillus ampliporus. The sequence goes on along the minus strand of JABCPV010000007.1, from coordinate 522,741 downwards.
GGTGTGGGGTTGTTGTGACCGAACGTAAACCTAGTGAGTCAACCTCAATGCGGTCTCTTAAGCCATCTAATCACAGGCGCTTAGGCGATTTTACTGCGAAAAATGTGGTAGACGACGTCAAAAAACTGACAATCGACTCGGAAACAGATTCAGAGTCTGCTGCACCGATTCGTGGGTTTTATCTTTGAACTGCATCGACAACACTCAATAGTATTTCAGCTGAGCTCTCCCTCCCTTCAGCACCGTCTGCACTTTCTGCCTTGATCAGCTATCTTTCTCTCCTTTCTGATCCGTCCAATCATGGGGCGTACAAGTTACGGACGCATGATCTGGCACGATATATGCGCTTGGATGCCAGTGCATTGCGTGCACTGAATCTCATCGATGCCCCTGGGAGTGCTGTCAGTCATTCGATTATTAGTTGAAATTGATGTCTAACCTGCGAACGGTCGCCCTGTAGGGATGTATCAATAAGAACGCGACACTTCTTGGTTTGCTAAATAAATGCAAGACTGCCCAAGGAACTAGGCTCCTCGGCACATGGCTTAAGCAACCCTTGATAAATCTCCACGAAATACGTATGCCCATTTTCTTGCTCTGCTTGACGGAATAACAACCTTGGTCTTGCAGGTAAACGGCAAGACCTTGTGGAGACTTTCGTGGATGACGCATCCTCACGGAGAACGCTGCAGGTCAGTACAATACTATTTGCCAAGAGCGTAATTCATCCTTGTTCCACAGGACGACTACTTGAAGTTGATGCCTGACCTCCACCGGCTGAGCAAGCGATTCAAGAAATCCGTCGCGTCTCTCGAGGATGTCGTGCGGGCCTATCAAGTAGTCCTTAAGGTGCTTCGGTTCGGTTCTCAGCCACAATCCATACTGACTTCACCTGACTAGCTGCCTGGTTTGCTTGAGACGCTCGAGGGCGTTCAGTATGAACACGAAGAGCACAAGGAGCTTATCGATGAAATCTATATCAAGCCTTTCCAGGTGCACACGTCACGATTTCGTCGGGTTATGTGCTTGTGGCTCACTTTTAACACATGTTATTACCAGACTGTCAATGATAACCTCGCCAAATATAGCGACATGGTCGAGTCAACGCTAGATCTCGAAGAGCTCGAAAATCACAATTACGCTATCAAGCCTGACTATGATGAGCGTCTCCAGACTCTGGCAGATAAACTTGTGGAGGTTCATCATTGCATCTATCAGAATCCCGGCGAACAGGACTGACATTTCCTTAGATCCGGGATGGTCTTGATGCTGAGCATCGTGCTGCAGGCAAGGATCTTGGGCTTGAACTCGACAAGAAGCTGCACCTTGAAAACTCTCAGAACTACGGTTACTGCTTCAGGTTGACGAAGAATGTACGCCTTACATATTGTGATCTTTCATGAGCTCATGGATCCATCAGGACGCGAAAGTCATCATGCGCAACAGCAAGTACATCGAACTCGGAACGGTCAAGAGCGGGGTTTACTTCACGACCAAGAAGCTGAAAGCACTTTCCACGGACCATCAGGAAGCTACGCATGAATATCAGCGGACGCAGAGCGCGCTGGTGAAGGAAGTTGTCAGTATTGCATGTAAGATATTCCTTCAGTGCTACCTCGCCATTCACGGATGCCTTTTTCCTTCATACAGCAACATATACACCTGTACTAGAAAATCTTGACCACGTCATTGCGCACCTAGACGTGATCCTCAGGTGAGCCCAGTGACTGGAGGTTGCACAAGCAGTAACAGTCATTCAGCTTCGCTCACGTTTCTGTAAATGCTCCCGAGCCATACGTGAAACCAAAGGTTCTGGAGAAAGGCAAGTCTTGACGAAGAGCCTCGACGCAGGAATTGATCAATACATTATCAGGCACTAGCGGTTTAATATTACGCGATGCACGGCATCCTTGCCTCGAAGTTCAGGATGATATTAGTTTCATTCCCAACGATGTAGAGATGGTAAAGGGTAAGGTTAATCAGACTCACACCGTTACATATCTCATGTGCCACTTTGCAGGCGAGGGCGAATTCCAGATTATCAGTTGGTGTAACTACCGTTCTACTTTGACATGGCTGACCTATCGAAAGCTGGCCCAAACATGGGCGGAAAGAGCACTTATATCCGTCAGGTGCATCAGCTATGTCTTCGTTCAAGAACGCCATTCTTAACCTATCCCACACAGGTCGGAGTCATTGCCCTCATGGCACAGACTGGATGTTTTGTTCCTTGCTCGGAGGCTACCTTGCCTATTTTCGATTCCGTGCTATGTCGGGTGGGTGCAGGTGACAGTCAATTGAAGGGTGTCTCGACATTTATGGCCGAGATGCTCGAGACTGCGTCGATCCTCCGAGTAAGGGCGTATCTACACAGATACCTCTTTAGTCTGACTCCTGTTTACTGTTTAGTCTGCTACCCAAGATTCTCTCATTATCATCGATGAGCTCGGCCGTGGTATGTTTTCTTTTGGACTGAAGGTGCAGGTTTAGGTTTTGATGACGTTGACTGATCTTCAGGAACGTCAACGTACGACGGATTCGGCCTCGCATGGTCCATATCCGAGTAGGCAAACTAGTTTTCTCGCCCGGAGTGGTATCTGACGGCACCCAAAGGCATATCGCGTCCCAGATCCGCGCATTCTGCTTGTTTGCCACTCACTTTCACGAGTTGACTGCCCTCGACCAGGAGCTTCCGCATGTGAAAAACCTTCATGTTGTAGCTCATGTGAACCAAGAGGATGCGTCTGCGCCGCGCGAGAGAGATATCACGCTATTGTACAAAGTTGAACCAGGTATGCCTAATTTTCCCCGTCATAACCATCCTTCTCTGAAATTTTTGGATGAAGGTGTTTCAGACCAAAGCTTCGGTATACACGTTGCGCAACTGGCCAACTTCCCCGAAAATGTGGTCAAAGTCAGTCCCGGATAGAATCGTTTTATAATGTCCGCTGACCGTGTTCTAGCTCGCCAAACGAAAAGCTGATGAACTAGAAGATTTTGCGACTGGTGCTTGTCAAAAGTCTAATTGTCAGAAATCTGTCACGCTGACTTTTGCTGAGCAGGACAACAATCAGAACCCGAGCATTCGGATGAGGTCACTGAGGAGGGGATACAAATCATCGAGGAGTTACTGAAGAAGTGGGCCTCTGAGTCTTCAACTGACGATGAAGACGTCATGATGGACGATGTGTCCCCCGAGGCTCAGCTGACGGAACTGCGGCGATGTGTCGAAGAGTTCAGACCACGCATAGAACACAATGCGTGGGTGCAGTCTCTACTCACATCTTTCTGATTCTTGCTGTCTTATCACCTTGCTATCCTCGCTATTTTATGCTGTCTAAAGTACATAATCACACTGCGCTGCATCATTGTCACCGTCACATCTTCCAGATTTGCATCCTCGTCATCCGTGGCTGCGTTGCCGGTCTCAGTAAGCTAAGTTACGAGTCCATGCATCTTCCCAGCTATCTTGCCCAAACTCTGATCAGCGCGCCAGCAGCGCACTACAGTGTAAACAGATGGTTTGACCGCGACGATACATGGCTATTCAACTCATTGTTAGTTACTCTCTTTAGCCGAGATCTTTCTGTGGCAAACCACGAGAAGAACTTTTGCTTACTGCTGGGCTCCAGCAATGTCCAGTCGAGTTGGATGCCTGGAGCGGAGGCATACCTCCAGTATGATCAGTTCCTCTATCTAGCTCTGGTGAGTGATCGCATTAATTGAAGTGGTTATCCTGGCTGATAGGCTTTTTGGCACCAGTGGACTGTGGCGGCAATTATCAATGTGAGTTTGAGTACCAACCTATAGGCTACAGTATGCTAACAATTGCACCTTCAAGACGGCTCTCCCTATGGGTCCTCCCTCGTCGAGAAGCGCATCCGAGCCCTTTCAACTGCCTTGTGAAAGATGGGTTATTATTGATCCCAATGGACCCAACTAAGTCCCTTCCTTATTAAGCCACTTGGTCTATCATCTCACCTCGGGTGACGTTTTCAGTTCCGGTGTCAGGGGATGGCGCCTAAATCCTTAATGAAAAGTATTTGCGATTACGGTAACAGGCGCCATCCGCCATGGTGTTAGAGCTCGTTAGGGCTGTCTGGGCTAGGTCAGTTAGGTTGGCTTAGAGTCAGGACTTGGGATATATTCTGCCTCCTTTCTCCTCCTTTCTTTTTAGATAGGTTAGGTGTTTAGATCTTTCGGGTTAGTTAGGCTTAGTTAGTGTGTGGTTGGTTTGAAACCCCGCTTTCAGCGGGGTCGGTTGAACCTCCCTTATACATGTATTCAGCCTTCTACTCGGCAACCCTGCCAAAGCCGAGCGCACCCTTGGATGGAAGTGCCAGGTTGACTTCGATTCCCTTGTGAAGGAGATGGTGAATGCGGATTTGAAAGCGACGAAGAGCCTTGTGGAGGACCAGAACTGATGAGAACGCCAAGATAAAAATTTCAACTGTACAACCACATACGATTGACAAGGACTTCTGTGTTGTGTTATGTAGTGCTTCCCTGGAGAACTGGGACAGTGAATTTAGGATCTATAATGTGCAACACTTCATCGTTAGAATTACGGATGAAAAACGGTACATGAGAGCTTGGAGCAGAAGAAGTGTATAACGCGATACGATCATGGCTTAGTCATAGTAGTGCTATGAGTACATCTGGGACCCCTGGACAGATCGTGGACGAATGAAGATATAGTAGAGTAGAGAACACGAGAGATTGCGAAAAAAAGACAGATCAAACACAACAGTACTGGTATCACGGGGTAACTCATATAACAAGTACAACGAAGACTCGGAATCAGTATGAAAGAGAAACTAGGAAAACCGCACGCATCAAAGCAACATGACATGAAACTACACACCAATGTGAACGAAAACAATCCTCTGCTCGAGCGGTACCTTGTTCTTCACGGTGTACGTAGCATGGTTGAGTGCCGAGGCCGCCTTCGTACAGTCCATCATGCCATCCTCCTCCTCCAAACCCTTGAACAGACGCGTGTAGAAAGCTTCAACAACGTGCTTTGCCACATTGTCATCTACCACCCACAGCGTGCCAATGACGCTCTTGAAACCCGAAAACTGCAGGCCAGCTGCGAGGTGGATGACTTCGTCAGGCGTCTCCTCATCGCCGACGGCGGTGTGACATGCGGATAAGAATGCGAATTCCGCTTGTGGAGCGTCGTTCTGCATGATGTCAAGCAGTGTGAGAGGTTTATCTCTCATGGCGAAACGTGAATTGTAAGGCTGCTCGCGGTCCTGCTTGCCATGACAAGCGAGGTGCACCCACGTGTTGCATCGCAAAGCTTCAAGCGCACCTGCCTGTGTAGCTTCTTCTCCAGAAAGACTAGCGAACTTGATGTGAGGAGGAATGAGTGTATGGACAAGCTCGAGCTCACTGTCTACAGTGGCGAGCACCGTGCCTTGCCCTGCACCTGGTTGACTTTGTCCGATGGCCATGAAAGACGGAGTCGCACGCGTCTTCATTGTCTTCCATGCTCTGATCAGAGCCGAAAGTGTCGGAGTATATGAGACAATGTACATGTCCTCCAGGCATAGTTCTCACCCAGAGCGATCTGCCTTCGTTCGAGAGGGATGAGCTGCATGGAGAGGAATGGATGTGAAGGATGCCGTGGGACACAGCCAGATTCGGGAGCGGGGCTTCACTTTTAGATCATGCATGAGTACCTTGACGATGGGTAGCATGATCTCGTCCCATATCCTCCGCAAGAGTACTATGAGATCTGTCCTTGACTCCGTTGGGCCCATATGAGATGCATGACGAATCGCCCTAGCGAAGTTGACCTTCAGCATCTCGAGATCAGCGAGAGCGAGAGACGGAAAGGGAACGTGATGAGGCTCTCCTGACGTAGGGATAATGACGGCATTGCATGAGTGTTTACTTGCAATGAGGATGATGACTGGCCCACGGCGTGCTGCCACTTGCAAGTCGTCGTATGATGGTGGGAGGAGGAATCGTGAGAAACCTTGAACACTACGGATTTCAGCTACGGCAGCTTCCCACTGCTCTGTAATTCTCCTGTACTCTGTTGCCGCCAGATCGGCGGCGGCTCTGTCGGTGATGGCTGCAGAATCCTGGGCGGCGTTCGAAACCCGCTTGCTGAGTTGTGAAAACTTGTGAGCCAGCTTTGAGTTCGCTGACTTGAGGTCTTCAACTGGAGTCCTGATCCGAGAGGCCAGCGACCATTGCTGGCCACGGCCCTGCTCCATGAGTTCAACGGTCTTTTGTGATTGATCATGTCGTAAGGCACATGATGCAGCATCAACAGGGAGTGTTTTGGCATAACTGAAGGTAGCAGCAGCTTCGCGTCGCGAAGTGGTGGATGATCGTGTTGACAAGTGAGCATCAAGAAGCTCGAAATATGTTGCATAGGCTTCCAGTGCAGATTCATGACCATGCTGCTCTGCTGCAAAAGTCCAATTATATGATCCAATGATGCGTTGTGGCAAGCCTTGAGTGGTGTGTCTTGATGCGAGTCTGAAGTTCTCCACTGCGAGTGATAAATCAGCAGGGTTGTGTTGCACTTGGTAATAAGACAGATAGGCATCCTGCAGCCTCATGTAGCTGAAATGTCTGTCTGGGTGCAATGAAGGCAAGGCCGCCAATGATTCTTGGCAGAGAGCAATGGCCTCCTCGACATCTTCATTCTTCGGAGTTCGCGTGACATGAGAGCAGAGTGCCGAGCTCAAGTTGAACAGAATTCTATGGCGCTCTGGATCGTCATGTTGCGTTAACCGAAGAGATTCGCGGTAGAGATCTATGGCCTCATTAAGATCATCACTGACATGCAACTCGTCATATCTAGTTTGGAGAGTGAGGGCAAGGTTGTTAAGCGTGGTGCCACGACGGTGATGCCCGGGTAGGCACAACACCAGTGCCTCGCGAAAGAGACCAATGGCTTTGTTGAGGTCATCAATGCCACTGCGTTGCTTGAAACGGTCGACGAGGGCACCCCCTAGGTTGTCTAATAATATATCACAAGATTTGTGCCCAACAGGGCGCAAGCACAGCCCTTCTTCATACAGAGAGATGGCCTCATTGAGGTCTTCAGATTTGCCTTGGTGACTGAAGCGGTAGCATCTGAGTGAGACGGCCAAGTTATTCAAGCGGGTATCACGATCAGGATGTCCCTCGGGGCACAGGGAAACAGCTTCACGACCAAGTTGTATGCTCTCGTCTATGTCATCAATGCTGCCATGTTGTGAGAAGCGTGTGTTGAGCGACCGTGAAAGCTCGTCGAGTGCTCCTGGACGGTGTTGATGGCCCGGAGGACAGAGCTCGAGCACGAGTCGTTGAAGTTGGATGCCTTCATCAGATGCGTCTATTGGAAGTTGATTGCATCCCCTGATCACATAATCCACCCCATTTTTCCCTACTGCGATGCTCCGAAGATAGGTGCCTTCGGGACAGAGAGGCAGTAGCTCATGGTAGATCTGAGCAGATTCGTGGATGTCGGCAGCAGTATATTTCTCGCTGTAGCGCCAGGTCAGTGCTTCAGTGAGATGATAAACAAATAATGGATGATCGGGGTGACCATGCGGACGCGATGCAAGGGCTTCGCGGAATAGACAGGTAGTGGAATCAATGTCTTGAAGATCCTTGCGAATGTAACCTCTAAGACGAGACTATGCAAGGTTGGTGAGTGCAGCACCATGGTCAGGATGGCCGACCAGGCACTGCTCTAGAACCGATCGGAAATGCTCCACAGCATCATTCAGATGAGAGACATTCTCGCTGGTCATGTATTCGGCAAATTGGGCGTGGCCCGCATCTGTGCGTCGAGTAATCTCGCAGTCAATGATAGACTGCAGTTGACGGTTCTATCAGTATAAGCCAACAGCACAGCAGCTAGCGTCACTCACGTCATACAGTTCACTGTCCTCATTTCCACAAGCATGCACAGAAGCGACCTTCAGCGTGAGAGATGGGTGGACACCACGAACAGGCGGGAAGGATAGATCTATCACGCGTTGGCAGATGTACTACATGAATGCGAACGGGTCACTCACCGAAAGGCTCATCTCCATGGTCGAGCAGATCATCCCACGACGTCTCAAGGTTTCCAATCAGTTCTCCGTTGCCAAGCGTTCGACCGAGCTCAAATGACGCCCGGATCTCCATTGATAGTGTAGGTGATACATGTGATGATCTAGAAACTGAGGATCAGTTTCTCGAATCGCGTCCGCAAGTATGGAAGCCTACAAGGACATGGTATCGCCCCATGCTACAGCATTGTCGGAAGATAGGACCCGGATGGCCGATTTCCAGCATCTTGTGTCGTCGAGTTTCAAGGACACGTAAATGCCTGCGGGTATGCGCTCGGAAGGGACATCGATATTTTGTCCGCTGATGACTGTAGACAGAGCATGAAGATCACGAAACGGACACCAAGGTGATATGGAGTGACCCACCTTCGAATCTGATGGATCGGCCTTCCAAGTTATCTGACATGTTGGCGCAATTGACGCAATTATCAAGCGACACAGAGGATCAAGGATGGGCTGAGTGGAAGCGGAATGAGTGATAGGACAATGAAGATAGGGATAGGGTGGTCGTGGATGAAGTTCAGGTAGGAGGAGAGGAGAGCTGGGTAAGGGTTCAGGCTGGCTATTCGGCGCGGTAGACGCTGGTTGTGTTTCCATCTAGCGCTGAGATCAAAGGTGAGCCTGTGTTAAAGTTAATGTCATCAGCAAAAGTGGCTGACCATGGGTCAGGCTGCTGGCAGTAAGCACCGAGTAGTCGGCTGGAGCAGAGAAGTAAGTCTCGGAGCGCCTTGTAATGTTGACTCTTTTCAAGACTCAGATCACTCATACGAGTCATTTAGCACATGCAAGGTAATAGATAGCATCTGGCGTACAGTATAAACAGGTGAAAAAGAAGTCGGATGGTCGAGAACGTTATGGAAACAAAAGAAATGCTCTGCGCTAGTGGACCACTCAAAAAACAACAGATGATGCAATGAGAAGATCCAGACGGGGGTATTGAAGAGACGTTCGCGGGTGCACCTTTCGGTATTTGCCGAGGATAAACGGAAGTGTCCTCTCAGTCTTTGGGGCAAAATATGCCCTCCAAATCCTTACTCATATTCTCATCTCCATCGTCCTCGTCAAGACCTTGGTCAAGCTCGGAATAACCACTGTATACATCGATGTTGTCGAACACATCTACAAAGGGAGTTGATACTGAATCATCACCATACTAGCACGAAGGTAGCCGTGTGCTCTCTATTTGTATTTGGCGAGCGTTAACAGAACTTCCGTGCGTGGTGATCATGCATCGTATACCACCACGGCCTTTGAAATTTGAATCTTTAGAAGGGGGGCGTTTATCATTTTGATGTCAACCGTGGCAACATGATGTTCTACAGGACCACGATGGACACGCTTCTGGTGTTGCGGAAAATGTCTCGCCTGCGTGATATTAGAGCCTGCCTGTGTGTGTGGAACTTATCTCTGTCGTCGACATAGGTCTGGCACATAGTGGATTATCCCATTGGCCCCATTTTGGCCTCTGGATTGAGCCTCTCCAACAAGTCGGTGACTGTCTTGTCTTCACTAGCACTTATGACATGGTCGAGTTCACTTTTGAGGTCCTCGAATGTTTCGATCATACTTACACTTGACTATGGCGACATCTACTTATTCTTCTGCAGAGCATCAGGATCCTTCTCTGATGTCGTTGGCGATTGAAATATTGAAGTTCGAGTTGATGGGCATTAAACAAAATCACAAGTATCCTAGACTTTTCTGCACAACTATACTAACATTCCGTGGTCCTTTGCTGTTCATCTAGCTACCATCACACCTGCAATTCGACGTCAGTTTGAGAGAAACACGTAGCGGGCTTTGCCGCGCGTGGCCCTTCGCGTTATTAACCAAAGTCGCCTTACTGTTGCTGATCTTTTTAGTCAAGACGACGTCTCCCTCAAAGATATGCAAACTGCTCTAACACCCTATGAGGGTCCCCAGGAAAAAATTGATACTCTGCGTGAACAGTCTCTGACGACACAGGGTGACGATAGATCTGGAGATTCGTCGCCACCTGCTGTCATCAGAAACTGTTTCACTAGACTAGAGATGATTGGACTCCTGCGGCTGACACGCCCATGAAGTCAATAACGTATTCAGGAATAGAACACAATCGATCCTTCCTCACATGTACAGCCATCTGGCAAAAGGCATGGTGCACGGAAGAGGGGGATGAAGTGATTTTAACTTTTAGGACATGCCGTTGCCTTCGATAAGAGGGAAGGCGAGGAAGAAAGCGCCGGCACTTGGTAGGGGCTGAAGTGAGGTGTGCATGACGCGTTCCGGAAACGCAGGGAGAAGAAGGAACATTGTCTTCCTTCTAATGGTCTGCCAACTAGGGGAGACTAAAACTCACGGTGTTCACGTAAATTGCTTCCGCGGAGCCAGCTGCTTTGACGCTCTTTGACGTCCGTCCTTGCATTCTGTAGACGTGAGTGCAACTGGAAAGGTGACTATTAATGAAAGCCGGAAATTGCAGAGCACTGAAACGTGTGCAAAAGAGCGATGATGAGGAATAGTGTATATAGAGGAAAGCGAGGCGGGTGTGTTCATGGCCGAGTGGCAGGAGTCCTGCTCGTGAGCGCTAATGGTCGAATGAACAATTTCCGGTCATGGCCTCACTATGTACGCGTCCCCGAAGGGTCTTGCAGGACCCTGCAGTGCAGTCCAATGCACAGGCAGCATGGGTGTAGTGACTATTCACGGGCTCGCCCCAAGCGCCTTTCTAACTTATCCTGTGTATGGAACATGCTGATTCCATGCATGCACCTTGTATATCTGGTCTGGGCGTCCGACGGACCGACTGCTGTGTTAAAGAATCGGGGGATATATGGAGAGTTGATACCACTCAAAACACGGCAGTGAAGACATACCTTTCTCTTTCTTGTATTGAGTCGAGTCATCTTCTCAATGTCGCTGCCTGCTAAGGGAGGACAATCGTTTCGTGTAAGTGGTGCCTGGTCCCTCTTCAACATAAGCTTAACCCGAAATCAGCGGCCCATCCCACATCAAAGTGCTGCTGGTTCCACCTACACCGGAGTCGAGGAACCTCCACATCCCCCAGATGCATACAATGTTGTCATTTTCGGAGAAGCTGGAGCCGGTAAAAGCTCCTTGGTCAATTTGATCGCTGGGACGGAAATGGCGCACACATCCCGCGATGCTTGGGGATGTACAACTGAAACCAATCCGTACGACATTTTGATTCAGAATGGGACGTTGAAGGTAAAGCTTTTCGATACCGCCGGTTGGTGAACTTCGCCACTCTTCGTGGCTGTTACTGAACTAGATTGCAGGTCTTGATGAGGGCTCTGGAGGTGCAGTCCCCGATAAGGAAGCTCGAAGACTCTTGAAGAGGCTCCTTCGAACTCTCATGGAACAAGGTGGCATCCATCTCATCATGTACTGTGTACGCGGTGAGAGAGCCACTTGGGCACTCCCCCGAAATTACAAGTTGATTCGTTCCCAAGTTAAGAAGAAAGTTTCAATTGTCCTTGTCGTCACGGGTTTGGAAAATCATGAACCAGACATGGAAGAATGGTGGAGGGACAACGAGCGAAGCATCTCAAACCTCGGGATGACCTTTGCTGGCCACGCATGTGTCACCACGGCAATAAACCATAATAATGCAGGACCTGAGCTCGTGGAGCGCCGCGACCAGTCATACCGTGCTGTTTGCAACCTAATCCAGCAGTGTTGCCTGTCGAATGAGAAAGGGGTTCGTACTGCAACGTTAGGTGTTGACCGAGACACTACTCAGATCATCCCTCCTAAAACGGTTCCATGGTACATAGCCTTTATATCTCTTTGTGCCGTATTTTGCCAACATTGATAAGCATGAACACGCATAAAAATATTGTACTCTTCTGGCAGACAGGGGCAGGCAAAAGCTCACTCATCAACCTCATGACAGGAAAGAACGTAGCAGTCACCTCCCCCGACGCGGAACTGTGCACTATACGCTGTCAAGCATATACCATCGAATTCGGTGACGAGTCTTATGAGGTGTTCGATACCATTGGGCTCGAGGAACCACAAATGGGACTCGCACGGTACCTCGATGCTGTCGAGAATGCCTGCAAGCTCATCCAAGAGCTGGAGAGACAAGACGGCATCGATCTGCTTCTGTTGTGCATGCGCGCAGACAGAATCACTGCTACACTTCAGAGCAATTACCGGCTCTTTCACGAATTCCTCTGCGAGAAGAAGGTTCCCATTGCTGTAGTGATCACGCACCTTGAAGAGGAGAGTGTGATGGACGACTGGTGGAAGAGAAACGAGAAAGTGTTCCATTCACATAAAATCCATGTCGCCGGTCATGCGTGTGTCACCGCCGCTGATAGGCGTGGTAGCTACCCACGCCTGTATGAAGAATCACGCGACACGATCCACAACGTTATCAAGGAGTTTACTACCGACGGGCAGAAGTTAGCATGGATAGGAGGAAACAACCCGTTCGTGTGGTCGATGCGTAAGTTGAAGGAACTACTTGCACGGGATTTGTGTGCGAGGAAGGATATTGTCCCTCGCCTCACCAAGCGTTGCGGTATGTCTCGAGAAGTCGCAGAACGGGTATCTAATATAATTACGAAAGACGTGATAGAAGGAGTTACTTGACTTCCCGTGTTCGATCACTTGTGGCCATCTTATTGTGGGTCAAGTGAATTTCATGAAGTGTAATTCTGATATTTATACAAATCCAATGGGCCATGCGGTGCTTAGCATCGTCGCGAAGGACGCAGCTCGAGCCTCTCTCAAACCTTCCGCTCTACGCGGCGCGTCTCAGCTCCCACATGAGCCCGTAACTTTCAACGATAGAATGGACCCTCCACAGCTCTAAACTGTGCGGAGAACAGTGCTCCAGGGCTTGTTTCCACCTCAATATTTGGGTACAGTGACTTATAAATATTGTACCAGTAAGTAGCTCGCATATAGCTCGGTAAGACTTTTAAAGAGGCTGCCTATACACGCTGGGGTGTTTATGCATGCATGATAGTATTGTAAGTAGAATTATGTATGACGTATCGGCAAGGACAAAGTCTACAACCAGAGGAGCACAAGTTGTCTAACACGGGAAGTCAAGCAGGGAGTCCTTCTACCACGTCTTTCTCGATCATATCAGCTAACCTTTCTGCAACTTCTCGAGATATACCGCAACGCTTGGTGAGACGAGGGACAATGTCCTTCCTTCGCAAAGTCCCCCCACAAGTAGCTCCTTCAGCTTACGCATCAACGACACGAACGGGTTGTTTCCTCCTATCCATGCTGACTTCTGCCCGTCGGTAGTAAACTCCTTGATAACGTTGTGGATCGTGTCGCGTGATTCTTCATACAGGCGTGGGTAGCTACCACGCCTATCAGCGGCGGTGATGCACGCATGACCGGCGACATGGATTTTATGTGAATGGAAGACTTTCTCGTTTCTCTTCCACCAGTCGTCCATCGTACTGTCCTGACTCGCCTCTTGCTCAAGATGCGTGATCACTACAACAATGGGAACCTTCTTCTCGCAGAGGAATTCGTAAAAGAGCCGGTAATTGCTCTGAAGTGTAGCAGTGATTCTGCCTCCGCGCATGCACAATAGAAGCAGATCGATACCGCCTTGTCTCTTTAAATCTTGGATGAGCTTGTAGGCGTTTCTCGACAGCATCGAGGTACTGTGCAAGTCCCATTTGTGGTTCCTCGAGCCCAATGGTATCAAACACCTTATAAGACTCGTCACCGAATTCCAATGTTATATTCTTCCGAGCGCATAGTGCAGCGTCTCATATCGGGGGATGTGCCTGCTACGCGCTGTCCTGCCATGAGGTTAATGAGTGAGCTTTTGCCTGCTCCGGTCTGCCCGAAGAGCAAATATTTTTATGCGTGTTGCTACATATCGATGTTAGCAAAATACGGCACAAAGAGCCTATCTGAACTCTACGTACCTGGCAGCCATTTAGGAGGGATGTTTCGTATATTAATATTGTAGCGTCTTTCCACAGTTCTTTTAAAGACATACGAGCGCTGACCACGTTTCTTGCACCAATCCTTCAGATGCTCCCCCATCGGTCACTACTGACAATCGGATCCGTCAGATGCGAGTCGAGCGTCATCCGATAAATCAACGAGGTAAACTCGTGTTAATGCCACAATTGATCGGTAGCCACCTGTTGGAAGAGTTTTCTCGAGCGTCCAAAACCAAATACAAATCCCATGAGTCACGCATTCAGGGATACAATGAGTTAGAGAACAGATAACGTAGAGTCCCTGCAACTCCCCATGCAGCTTTTTGTGCAAATAGCAGAGGCGGTGTCTGGAAATCGTACCGAGGATATGACCGACAGAAAGGTGGAAGGTGCCTAACGGGGAGGTAAGGGACAACTGACAGCCAGGAGGCCCCAATATTACGTCTTCTCGTGAAGTGCGCCTCATATTACTCCTACCCTTGGTAAACCTAGTGTGTACAAGCTCAAATTTAAGGTAGGGAGTGGCACTTACATGAGAGTGACATGTAGAGAAGCAGGTCAGTAAACTATGCTCGCGCAGTCCAAATCTTTCGTCGTCTGAGCCCGAAATAAACACGAAGTGTGCTGTATTCTGGATATTGCGGTGCATAATTGCTCGTGCGCGAAGGGATCCATTATACGGAGATTGAGAACAGTACTTGAGGCCAGTGTAATAGCTTAACAATTGTATGCGAGTCGAGGTACTTGGTAGAAATTGTGTGCTCCCGTATCGCTCCCGCATTATGAGCTTCGGATCTCTCCGTGCATTACCTGTTTGGGTGCCTTGCAGATCATTAATTAGCGCTCTGCAGTCTCATTCAGAAAAGAACATAATTACTTCCCTAACCCCCCACTAACTTTGAACACGGTACATTCTAAATCACAGCGATAAGTTAGTATGATGATTTGCTGCCTGCACGATTCAACAGACCCACTTGTCTACGGGAAACAGACCGATGAGTGGTGGGCGCCTGGGCAGGCAGCAAGCGCTTGAATGACTGACACGCGTTTTAGGCACTACTTACATGCAACTCACACGTACTCTCACAGCAAAGTAGAGTATATAATTCTCCATGAATTACACTGCCCATCTGCGATACGGGCTTACCGTGGGAGGCACAAATACAAAGTAGCATAAACGATCATATGCCCTGGGGAAAGTGATGCAGTACCATTAATTAATATTTATACTCTGCTTCACTATCACATTCAACTTCTAGGGTTGTACCTCCTGTATTTTGTGACAGCTAGGAGGCCTGAGGCACCTTCTTTCCACCATCGCACGGAGGCTCGGCGCAGCAGTTGTTATTTTTTCACCGAAAAGTCGCAAACTGAGCGCGCTAAGAACGGTCGATGGGTTGCCCGGGGGAATTGCATGGTAAAACATGTCAAACAAAGCTTTTCCCCCTCTTAACGATCGATCATGAGAGTTACGGAAACATTGAACTTCCAAAAGGCAGAAGGAGGTCGTGCGACAGCCTGTTGACATCAACTCTGAGATGGATGTACCAATTGTACAATAGACCTGTGTTGAATCATTCGACTGGCCAGCTGGAAATCGAACGCTATGACCTGCTATGACTTCCAGGACCTGCAACCTGATGTGAGCAATTCTAATCAAATGGTCGTGGGGAGAGCCATATGTAAGGATACCATATCCTTTACGCGCCGACCGCGACTTCAGAAGAAGACGTTTGAACTTATTCAACCGACCACGTGACTCAACCGACGCGAAGAAGCTTAAACGCTTCGCGTCCGAGTTTACGTGGATACATTCTCTTACATCTCCTTTAATTCTTTTTCTTTATCCTACCATATGCTCGTTTTCACGCACCTCGTGCTCTCGCCGTTTATTTTCACTATTCCACATGCTACCCCACTCGTTTCAGACTAATTACACCCTCGCAAAACGTATATAAACAACTCCAGTACTCTCATATCGTTAGCAGAATCCCAGACGTTGATTCCCCGCTCCAAGCACGACAGAATCCTTCAGAAGTCTCTCTCGCATAGACGTCGCCGTTTCCTACAAAGCCTCGTGTCGTACTTCGACGCGTCTCTTAGCCGTTTCCTATAAAGCCTCGTGTCGTATTTCGACGCGTCTCTAAGCCGTTTCCAACGCTCTTGATATCTTCCTTCTCTAGCTCTCAATTCCCCTTCGAACCAAAGTCAGCCTTACACATACTTATACTTTCAATGGTCGACCGGAATGGTTCCGAAAAAGATGCGCAGAGCGGATAATATGTGATCAGAAGAGTCGCAAACTCAGCACCCAATATCACGCTGGGGTCGATGTATGGAAGGACGACCTGCAAGCCTTTACCAAGAACACGGAACTGCGTTTCAAGCCCTCGTCCTGCCTTTGTTGATGACTTCTGTCCCGCTCGTCATCAGGCGCATGCGAGTGTAGTCGTTGTTCAGAAGGACAGCTTTCACAAGGTCGTTTGTAAGATCGAAGGACAGTAATGCATCGCGATGATACAGCTTTACTTTGGTATCAACTGCCCTGAAAGTGTAGTCAAGTTAGTCCTGCGTAGAATTGTTCTATAATATCTGCTGACCTTGTTCCAGCTCGCGAAGCGAAAATCCGATGAACTAGATGATTCTGCTCAGGCTACTGGCAATTGTGAAAAGTCTATTCGTCAGAAATCTGTCACGCTGACTTCTACTGAGCAGGACAGCAATCAGAACCCAGCATCCGGACGAAGTCACCGAGGTGGGTATCTAAATCATCTACGAGTTACTGAAAAGGTGGGCCTCCGAGTCTTCAGCTGACGATGGGCGATGTGTCGCCCTGATCAGCTGGCTGAACTGTGGCGAAAGAAAGAAGGACTGTCTTCCTTCTAATGATCTGACCAGGTACAGTCTCTACCGTCTTTCTGATTATTGCTGTCCAACCTTGTTATCCTCGCTATTCGTCTCGTATAATGTATATCTGGTGTATGGACGTACCGACTCCTGTTTTGAAGAGTCAGGGGGATACATAAAGGGGGGCTGACGCCACTAAAAAACCCCGAACACACTAGAGTGACTGTCAAGACATACCTTTCGCTATCTTGTCTCGAGTTGAGTCATCTTTGTAATGTTGCGTGCTGTTGAGGGAGGACGATTGTTTTGTGTAACAGTGTAAGTCACAGAGCAACGCAACACATCGCAGGACACCATTAAAAGAATGAAGATAAGGAAAAAAATCCAAGGCAGTCGAGATAAACGCATTGCACTACAGCTGTATTCAAATATAAAGAGACTGAGTCACAGTTGAAAATGAGGTAGTGACGAGGGCCTGCCGCCAGACTGCAGGATTTGGCAGGAACACATTCGTCTTGCTCTGCGTTACAAGGTCTGAGATGCTGGTAGATGACAACAAGTAAGGAATGAATTTCAGGATCAAATCTGGTACATAGATGAGAGGAATGAATACAAATGAATCAGCGAGGGTACTTGAAGTTGAATAGAAGGAAACAAGGCGAATGACGAGTTGCTAAAAAAAAATACACTCGGCGACGACGGAAGTGGCAGAAAGATTCAGAATAGTATGTATTCCTCGGATCACCCCTGCGACTGTAGATGCTGCCACCAGAGGTTTGTATTCCAGCATCACATGACTTGCCTTCTCAACTTTCTTGGCCCACTCTTCTTCCTCACGTCTCAGAAGAACCAAGAGTTGGGTGTACTGGCGAACTCGTTGCTGCGCTGCGGCATAGCTCGCATGCACGGTATCGATGGTGTACTGGATGAACATCTCGTCCTGCTCCTGGTCTATGTTCATTTCGTCGGGCGACAGCTTACACATACCACTTAGTGCTTGCGGCTGAGTGAAACAAGGAGATCCTCGTACCAATTCTGCCAGCAGTTCTCGAGTGCGCCCAGCAGTTTCTGTCTTTGAAGAGGGATTGGGTATAGCGTTTGAACTATCATGAACAGAGCCCCCAAGATCATGGGGAAATAGTGATAATGACATTCTGAAGTGTGCGCTTAACGAGGTGATTAGCTCTGTGTGCAGATACTTATTGAACATTTTAATCGGAGTAATATTGTGGTATTCGGGAACCGCCAATTGCAGTTAGCACGGACCTATCAGTTAACGATCAGAGATGCTGCACATTTGTCCGTCAATACCAATGTCCTGGCAGGTAGCGAGCATGGATGATCGGATTGGAGGAATATGTAGGTTAGTTTCGAGATTTGCGTCCATTTCATTGTCTTAGCTATTACGTAATCGCGAGGCTGAATATTCTTCACCTGCAGTCGTTGTCTCTTGTGAGTACGAATGGTTTGACACCCCAAGCTGTCAAGAATCAGGCCTCAGGGCGCTGCTTTATGCGATCCCCGGCAATGTCCAGTCGAGTTGGGTGCCTGAAGCAGAGGCAGACCTCCAGTTTTATCAGTTCCTCTGGCCAGCTCTGGTGCTAACAAGCAATTGCACCTTCAAGGCAGCTCTCCTCATGGATCCTCCCTCGCACTTTGCCCTTATCGAGAAGCGCATCCAAGGCTCGAGCCATTTCGACTGCTTTGCGAAATATGGGCTATCATCCCCTGCCATCGTCTGGTCCCAAGGGCCCCAACCAAGTCCCTATTACGCCACTCGTTTTATCTTCTCACCTCTAGTGATGGGGATGGCGCCTAAATCTATAAACGAGATATTCACGATTACGGTTATAGGCGCCATCCGCCATGATGGGGTCAACGAGCGGCTTCAAACATTAGCCTGTCGTCACTCAAAATTTCTCTCCCCATTCTCCCCCAACCTCGGAAGAGTGAAGAGGTCTCAAAAATCAAGAGATCGCGAATAGGTGCAAATATCGACCAGAGTCGCCTTACTATTACAGACCTTTTTTATTTTATTTTTAGCAAGGACAACGTCTCCATCAAAGAAAAAATTCAGACATATGGACTGCTCTAACATCCTACGAGAATCCTCAGTAAATATTAATACTCTGCATGAACAGTGGGTGACGAACAGTGGTTGACGATGGATGCAGATTTGTCGTCACCTACTATCATCACAAACTATTTCACTGGGACAGATGATATGATGCGGCTCAAAGTTGTGAGATTGGACTCCTGCAGTCGATGAACTCTCTAAGATGCGCTGGCTTGACGCTCCCGCTTAGCTTGCGTTGATTTGAATACCATCCGACAAGGTTTGAGGATGCCACAAACGAGGTTCATTGGACCTAATGGGTTACCTCTTTGTGACGCGTTAGCAGACGAAAGAAGTTACCCTTTAGAGTGTTCGAGTAATGACCGTACACTTCTGGACTTGATTGCTCGGTGACATCATCTTATCGCTGGAGTACTATGTATCGGAGGCCCACAGAACGAAGGAGGAGAAGAACACGCTGGGATTCAAGAGGCCATCGCCAACGTCTCAGATTATTGTAACGCGCTGTGTGGATGTGTTCATCGCGTCGGCGTCGTTCAAACTGCCGGGCTCGCATAGCATTATATATGCCTACTCGTCGAGTCCCCTCGTCAGATTGGATGTCAAGGTGCTGGAGGATGCATTGCGGAGGCGAACTGCGACACGCAGTCGAGGAGTTCTGGGCCCGAGTTGGGTTATCGACGCACTATGATAATCAACTTGCTATAGATATTACTGCTCTGCTACAACTCTGCTACATCGTCACCTTCATCTTCTAAATGTGAATCCTCATCCTCATTCTCGGCGCCCTCATCTGGGGCTACATCTCCTGCCATCCTGTGCTAGCTTGGGAGGCCTGAGGCACCTTCTTTCCACCCATCACGCGGAGCAGTTGTTATGTCTTCACCGAAAAGTCGCAGACTGAGCTGCACTAAGGACGGTCATTGGGTTACCCGGAGCAATCGGGTGACAATATTTCAGACGAACCTTTTTGCTTTCTTGTCGATCATCAGGGCTACAGAAACATTGGACTTCCACAAAGGCAGAAGAAGGTCGTGTGACAGTCTGTTGACGTCAGCTAGATGCATATACCAACATATAATTTACTTACGTTGAATCATTCGACTGACCAGCCGGGAATCGGACGATATGACTTCCAGGACCTGCAACCCAATGTGAGCAAGTCTATTCAATGGTTATTGCAAGAGCCATACTTCTGCTCTCAATGGCCGTCCGGAATGGGTCCGAAAACGATGTGCAGAGCGGATAATACGTGATCAAAAGAGTCCTCAGAGTCGCAAACTCAGCATCCATTATCACGCTCGGGTCGATGTATGGGAGGACGACCGGCAAGCCTTCGCCAAGAACACGGAATTGTGCTTCAAGCCCTCGTCCTGCCTCCTGTTTGGTGATGACTTTTGTCCCGCTCGTCATCAGGCGCATGCGAGTGTAATCGTTGTTCAGAACGACAGCTTTCACGAGGTCGTTTGTAAGATAGAAAGACCGTACTGCGTCGCCTTCTGGATTGCGTACTAGGACGTTTGACGACGGGAAGCTGGCCGTCAGATGAAGCTGATCTCTGCAACAATATGAATTGGAGTTCGAAGATTGCGGCGATGAAACACGAACATGCAGGATAACAGGGTTGGATCATTGTGTTCAAGGAAGGTATATGGCATTTCCTTGAACGAAGGATCCGAAAGTTTGGCTTTACCCTTGAATGTGTCTTTCTTCGCATCGGAGGCAGCCGGTATGTCTGCTTCGACAGTGTCCGACATCAATGAACGTGAATTATCGTCCTCAGACATTGGCGTAGGCAGGGATGAAGTACTTGGTTGGGGTTCTGGTATTCCGCCAAGGTCAAGCTTGGCCTTTTTGGCTTCTGGGACAGTAATTTCAGCTTCCTCCGCATCTCTTTTCCTGAAAGAGCGTAAGACATATCATTGGAGAAGATGGCACTAGAACGTACGCTGCCACGCTGGCATGACGACTCTGTCGCGGCTTTCTTTCGAGTACAGCAACAAAAAATCCACCCGTATCCTGAAGATGGGGATATATTCGCATGCTTACGAGACCCCACGGTCAGAATAATTCAACCACATAATACGAAGTGAAATCTACCAGTGTTGTAACTGCAGGGACTCTGCGTTAGCAGGCGGCCAGTGGGTCTCCGATATCTTGCTGTCTCCTCGTTGTTCCTCTGACAGGGTTTCGTTGTAGGCAGCCCAGGTGTTAAAGGTTGTATTTATTGAACGATTCACGGTGGGTGCCCACGAACTTATACCTGGCCGTCTTACTAGCTCCGGCAACTGTGAAGAAACATCGATCAGCTGGAAATCTGTCCAATGGGTCAGCAAACTCTAATAGTCGACCACAACATTCCAAAATATCTGACCAGGATTGGAATTCAATGCGGCTGCTATGACAGCTTCGTTTTCGACGGGGTTTAGCGAGCAAGTCGAATAAACGATACGACCGTCAGGCTCCAGCATGCGCATGGCCCGCTGCAGGATGCGGGTTTGGAGGCTATAAACGATGAGCTGGCGAGAATTGAGTGGATGTACGGAACGGACCTATGTAGGCCATTCCCGTCCATAGGCTGCCACCGCTTCCATATCCCAATATTCTTTCGTAGCGTACCGTCACCACTACAAGGCACATCGCATAGGATGCGATCGAACAGGAGTTGATTCCGAGATTTTTTGACGCCACGGCGAGAATCCGTAGTCGTTACGGGAAGTCTTAGAACAGGGAAAATTGACGCATCCAGATTCGTGACCATGAAGGCAGGGCTGGGTAGACGCGCAGATTGGTGAATGAGAAGATGCGCCCGCTTGCTGTCGCTGTCGTTTGCTATTAAAAGTCCTGGAGGAATGGACGTTGCGGTCGCAGTGTCCTGCGAATGCAGAGCTTCCAAGAGTTGTGCTGTCTAATGTCCATCAAGGACGGACGCAATGGCGTGACAAGATGGTTTACCTTTGAACCAGGAGCTGCACACATGTCAACGACCTGTCGAGTTAAGGTTGGTACTTTGAACATCATGGAAGTAGCCCAGCAGATTTTACCTTATGGTGTGGCTGGACATCGAGGAACAATGGTGGAAGCATGCTGACCGCCTCCTGTCTTGATATATTACCCTGTTACATGCATCATAGGCTGAACGAATCAAGGCAAAGGATCACGTACGACTTCTGTCTCATGTACAAGGAAGGAGTGAAATTTTTTGAATGCTTGTTGTTTCCTTAGAACTTTCTTGGAAACATTGAATTGCCAGGCCAAGCCTTCTGGATACCTGGTTAAGTACGATGTTAAGTCACCGCATCCCATATACATAAGGAAAATGCCGCACCAAGGAATTCGAGACGGAGGCGGTACAACATCATCCTCAAAAACAACATCGCTCAACAACGGCACGTAAGTTTTATTGATGGCATCATTGAGAGCATGAGCAATCCTAACACCTCCATCAATCGAGTTGGTATGGAAGGGACACAAAGCACGCACTCTCGACTTCCCGCAATGCGGAAGGTGGTAGGTAAGGGACGTCTCAATGCTTCCATGAACTGATCCCATTCCTCCTCAGGGATGATGTGCTGAGCCTTGTAATATGAGCTGAAGCGCTCGTTTTTCATATCGCTCTTGTCTAGCATACCGCGATCGTCGTCGTCGCGCGATTTTCCCGCTCGACCTCCTCGCTGTCGTTTCTGAGAAATGGAATATAGTAGAATCCACCCATTTCTGCGCATGAGTATGGCCCAAGACAGAAGTTCTTAATCAGACCACAGACCTTTGACCGAGTCATGATCCCTCTGTGCTTCTCGGTCAACGATAGAGTGTGTTTTCGGGGCGGAAATGCAGCAAGATTCTCTACGTCCTGTTCTGCAGCGGTGTGCAAAAACTTATTCTTGACTGATGACTTTGATCTTTGCAAATTACAAGTTATAAAGATAAGAACAACCAAGTCTAGGGTTAGGGTTGTGTTTAAACATTCTTCCCATCATGTCTTCGATGTCGTTGCCATCAGCCTTGAAGCTTGAAGCCAGATTCGAGCAGTGGTGCGGGGCTATCGCGTTGCGCTGGCACTCGCGCGTTACGATGGAAAGTCAACAGCTCTTTTTTTTTTGGTCTTGGGGCTTTAGCAAAAGCAAAAGTCAGAGACAAAAAAAGAGAAAGAGCAGCTTTCGCCTTCGTAACATGTGAGATGAGTCTACTGAAGACCAGTCCCCAGTGGCGCCCACAAATCCGACAACAGTGACCATACAATAGGATGGTGTCGTCTTATACATCTGTTTCCCGTTTTATCCTGCTATCTTCCGACCTCCAGAAGGCGGAAGAAGATGGTCCGATCATTATCATTGATGGATCAAGGACAACTGTGACGCTTTGGCTCTTGGTTACGAGTCATAAGTGCCCGCGTCCCACTTGACATCGTACGGGTCGAAGTCTTCGAGTTGTCGTCCGGGTTTCGATCCCTCACAGAGCATTTTTGTCCTTCTGATCATCAACTTGAATTCCACAAGATTGTCAGTATCATCCGCAAGATTTGGGATTATGTTGTTGGCCCCGTGATTCAAGCTCTCAGGCCTCAGGACGTTGATTCAGCCCAGTTCACGCACCTGGTGGCGTCCCACTGCTGAGTTCACACTGCTCCCTATTGAACGCATTTCAGGTAACGGAGGACAACAGCATGGTGATTGGCATCTGCCAATATCAAGCCAATATTGTATGCTTCGTTGCCAATATTAATTGGCTCCTCTGATATCGCAGAGGGAGTAGCTGGTATGTGGGCTTATCTGGCAGATTATCCGACGAGACTTTCTCGTCGAAGTCGATCGTATTCAACACAGGCTAAGTGATGTTAGCGAAACTATCTATCGATTGGTCTCCCCTAACCATCATGAAGAAAGTTGTTCATTCTGTTCTGTAGTTATCAATGGATAGCTGAATGTTGAATGACAGCTTCCATTGACGCATGGAATACATGCAACCTAGCTTGGTTGTCAGCGAAGTTCTACTCGCTTGTGGGACAGAGGCGAGCTTTTTTAGTCATTCGTAAATGATAATGAGCTTATCCTGCAGGAAGCCATCAAGCACCGGTGCCTTTGTTGTCGACATCCTGATGACAGTTGTCCTTCGTTTCTCTGAGAAGGAACGACTGTCTTCCTTCTATATGGGAGACTACTGCCACCCGGCCTCGAAAAACAATAGACACTTCTGAGTCTACGCGCGGGGGTAATACACCTTCCCAACCTACTACTTCGTACACTACACAAAATTGGGTCCCGCACCCCTTTTGGGAGGCTGAAATACAAACGAAAGGTGAGTGCGAATTTCTTTGTAACAGGGATGTCGGTTCATGTCTGGGTACTAATCATCGAGCTGATTTGAACCTTGGAAGATTTGAAGGAACTATGGGGGTTCAATACACATCGATATGCCATTATCTTTACTAGAACCAGGTCCTCTATATTGCAATGAGATATAATATTGTAAATTACTGATAAGTCACCGAGGACGAACTTCAAAATAGCAGATTTGAAAGCTGGACCCGTGGATCTTGATGAGCCACACTCTCACTTGTCGCGTCAAACTCATGTGTCAATAGGTGCGGACTTCTTGGCACAAGCAGAAACTAGCAAAAAATGAGTGCGCAACCCGCATGCGTTCATTGCGAGAGGTTCCATAAGCTCCGTGCATGCATCATGCGGCAGCTAGTTCCAGTAGCGGCGTAACATAAGATTGGTCTAATTCTATCCTCTAGATCACTTCGGAACACCAAATAAATCCCACGGTGAAGCTCCAAATAAATACCGCAACAAAACTTCAAATAAATAAAATCGACATGCTCCCTGCATGGTACCAGTGGTTGATCTCTTGGATCCGTTTCCCATGCTACACACTGTCGCCGATTGATACGTGTCTGCGCACCTGGAAATCAATTGTCGTCATGCCAGGTCCTTCGTCAGAGCTGGCCACGAGCTTAGCGTGATATTCTCGGACGCTAAGGATGAGACGTGGTCCCAGCACAAACATCTGCAAAGGCTGTAGAATGTGAAGAACACCGCCATAAATGGCATCTCCCACAGAAGTTGAATACTGAGTAGATGTGATAAGGAGCGGTAATCTGCAGATGTCAGTCACGAATTGGCGCACCATGATCTTTGGAGAAAGTGTGCCGAGAGTGAAGCACGACACAGCAGCAATGCTAGCACATGCGGAACTTCAGTGGAACATCCAAAATCCAAATCGCCGAACTCACGCTACAAAATACACCACGTGACTTTTTGTTAACACCGTGAAGCAGTCTCCGATAGTCAATCCTGTTGGTGATTGTCGCAGTTCACGGAAATGTTTTATAACAACCCAGACTGCAAGAAATAAAGCGAGGATCTCCCATACAACGGTGGGTATCAAAATATCGTCATCCAGAAGTACGCCGTCTGGAGAGTCAATGGCTTCGGCACACAGATGGTAGCCAGAAAGGATGTTCTCCTCTAATATTCGTTCATGAGTCTCGTGTACTTAAGGCTTTCGTCCACAATTAAAGCTTACCTCCTGACACACGGATGTTTCCCATTACCGTCATAACTCCGGAGGCGATTGTGGAAGCCAGTAAGACTACAACGAGCGAGATGAACATCTTTTTGGACCGCTGATACATGGCATGTATCCGAGTCATCATGATAACTTGCATGATATTTCAGTCAAGTTAAGTAAGGTACTGCAGCGGAGCTCACCACCCAGCATGGCATTTACGACGACAGGTGTCCATGCCTGTATGAACCAAAAGGTAGTGCCTGAAAAATGCAATTAATTATGCATATTGGCGGACTCGATACCTCACATGAACTCACAGCTGTTATAGTCGTTATGCTGAAGAAACAAGCCGGCCGAGAATATCACTCACCCCTATGTACAGTAGGAGTGCGGTTAGTAGTTGAATGGGAATGGCAGGAATATGTGATTGTAACTGGGAGAATCCCTGCAGGCTGCCAGTCAGAAGAAACGAATGTAATTTAAGACACATTCGCAGTATGTCGAAGCTGTTGTGGGGGGTGGCTTATTAGCACAATGCAGTGTCATCTTGTTAACCTTGCAAACATACATAGAATATAGAATTCCAATGTAGCGCACCTAGCATATTTCTGAAGTCAGCGCAACTTGTAAACTGCGCTTATGACACGAACTACGTACACTGATATATAAGACGGTCATGAGGGACCAATGGTGTTTCTGCCCCGAATTAACTGTATTATCCTGCTGTGCTTCTGAGATGGGATTCTGCTCACCTAGATCAGTTCGAACTATAAATCCATTATTAGTGTGATGGCTGCACTGGTAGTAATGGCATCGACTTACCTCTTGTCCGAATGTTAGGGCTAGGATACTATATGAATATCAACGATTCCCGCCGTGAATGGTGTCTCACTCACCCCAATCGTATACCACTTCAACAGAGGATGCAACTGCAAAACCACAGTCAAACATAGTGAGATGTCACCAGCATAATCTGACTTGCTCTCTACGAACCTACAAAACAGCTGATGATACAAGTCCAATCGATGAGCGGCCACCAAGCGGGGTCATTTGAGACTTGGGTCATATTGGAATCGACGAACTTGGTAAACGATAGCGTTCCCGCAGATATACATCCAGCACCTTTATAGGGACCATGCTAGATATTAGTTCCTCAAATCAGAACCTTAGTTGTATAGTTACATGAAATCAAGTAGAAAGAAGTCGTTTCAGAGGTCCTCGATCGAATCGAAATAGATTTTTGGGGGATTTAGATCTGAAACGGGGCCCCGGAAAGTTTGAACACCGGGACAACCTATGCGTGATGGGACATGTGCATGATTCTCGAGAGGTTTTGCATCAGCTCCAATCGTATAGGGAATAGTGATATTCTTCTTTTGGACCATCCAATCACAACGTAGTGTTATGGTTGGGTGGCACAGTGCGATGCTCACAGGACTCGTCAATCCGCTCGTGATCAATCCTTCTTCGGAAGTCAAGGTTATACGTAGCAGACATGTGTGCATCCACATCTAATTCACAGTGGACAGTAAGCCTGCAAACAGATGGAAGGAACTAATAGCACTTACATGTAGAAACATCTCTGTTGAATCCGGTTTGACCGTCGCTTCAAAGGTGTTTCCACTGCTTGCTCTTGATCGTCTTGATGTCGCACATCATATAGTGCTTCAACATACAACCGCGCTGTTCAGCCTTCATGAGAAAGAAGATAGCTGGCGACTTGCTGTGAGCTCTTTTTTCATTTGTTGATGATCAAATGATGTACCGTCGTGTTGAAATGTCAAATCCATCCCTGAACCTATGCAACAATGACTCTGTAACACCTGATCGGAGACGAAAATATTGAACTACACCGACAACTCAAGAGCATAGATAGAAGGTGTAGTATTACGGCCGATCATCAGCACTGTCCATCCTGCAATACTACATCCTTCGCACTCGATGCAGTGCGCCATCTCCAAAGGAAACAGATTAGCAGCGGTATTAAGAACCGACGAAAGCTCTCATCAGGGATAGCACTACCCTGACCGCTCGCCCTTCCAGCACTGTTGAGATTATCCTGCCTTCGCCTATTTCTAGAGTGTAAATGGTCCGTGCACGACTGATCGGTGCCTGTAGCTGAACGATCAGCGCTCAGCTGCCATCGCTCGTGATTGGCGAACCATCTTGTACATATAGACTGCAAGTCTACATGCATCGCAATAGTTCGCTAGCCACGAGGCAGAGTCCTTGCCCAGGGCCAGGGATCATTAGCACACCTGACCCACGAAGACCGCTCCATTCGGTTATTTTGTTCTGGCCGGAGACTTCGTTACTATCCACGCAGCAAGACGAACTTGTACTGGACTCGGAATGGATGTAACTGCGGAAAGAAGGCGGTTGCGTAAAGTAGACGATACGAAGTGTTGATTCGGGCTGTCCGTTTTGAGCATCCTGTTGAGGGCTTTGTTAGAATAAAGAGCAACCAAATGAACCTGTCCATGTCGTGACCGTCGTGAACGAAGACCTTTTCTGCATCCTTAGCCTGTCTTCTGTCCGACAAATGAACATCAGTCACAGCTTTTCCGGGAGTCTCCTGTAGTACTCGTAGCAATCGATCAGTATTTCGTGACAGAATCCTGCGTCAAGCATGCGGCTATGTGTACATAGCCCTACGCCTCCAGATGGATCCAGCAAGATAAAAACTTTAGTGAGCCTCGGGGCAAGCCTGGCGAGTGAAGGGTTGATGTTTGAACTCCGCCCAACATAAGGAAAACCAAGTCTAGGTTAAGGCTCCGTCTGAACATCCCCTACTATTAGGCGTGTCCAAGCAAGGGATCATCACATTGAAAGATGTCGTTAGTTCGAGAGAAGCGCGACCCTATGTATAACAGCTATCTAGAGAAAACCTTTTACAACAGCGTACATAACAATGAACATCGACTGTGAGTGAACGCTGAGGAGGAAGTACACCTTCGGAGAATCTTTTCCTAAGATCCAAACAAGAGCAATTGCGAAGCAGGAACTCCCTAAAATGTATGGGTTTCCGAGAAAGGCCATCATAGTGGCTGCTTGAACGACAGTCAAGACTATCCGAGTCTTAAGGGGGGATCCGAGAAGGACGGGTATGGTCGGGACTCCAGCCTTTTCGTCTTCGTCAAAATCACGGACGTCCGTCATTATCTTTAGGAAATCTTGAATTGGGAGTTCGATCACAGGTAGAAATGGCCTTACAGAATGACAAGTGCGATTGACAGTCGACCAGATGATAGTCTCAATGATCGACCATGGAGGCGCAGTCTGGTCTGACTTCCGCGGTAGCTGCAGCGCCGAGCAAACGACGAAGAATATCCCACAACTATCTCCAAGTTAAGAGAAATAAACCGGGAGGATGTGATAGTACATACCCTCGTATGGTGCCGTTGAATATAGCCTTCATGCCAGGAACTCGTTTGATGATGAATGGATCGCCAGATATCGGCGAAGCACATTCCCCTTCTTTATCATGCTTTGCAGGCATGAACTTTTTTAGTGCTACGCTAATCCGCCGAGGTTCAAGCGGCGTTGCCCACAGAAAAGCAGGGGCAGTAAAAACTGCGGTGACGATTGTCATTTTTGGTGGACATTGACATAAAGCGATCACGAGCAGCGAGGCATTCAATGCCAGAAAAATACGGGCAAGATAAAACAGATACGTGAAGCGCTTCACGATAGCCGCGCCGCAAGCGCCAATGGCGATTTCTTGATCCTTCAAGTGGTCAACGCCGACAGCGAGGATATCGCATGTCATGCATACGGTGATCTTTTTCACTATTTAGTTGGAAGAGTAATGGCTGTAATATTAAAACAGAGGGCTTACCGGCCTCCAGTCAAGCCGTTCAGCGATCACGTAGGACACGAGGGAAGCGAGCACAAGGCTGTTTATCGCCACGACGATGGGCCGCAGAATTACAGCGTCAACGAAGGTTGAAACTGTGGGTGTAGCCATGTTTTAGAAGATAGGTTCTCCCAGTTCACGACGTGGATAAGAGGGCGGACAAGGTGCGGGGAATCATGCTTCCTTCTGTTTATTGGCTTTAACGGCGGAACATGCCAGCCCATCTCGTGGCGGAGCTAAGTTAAATTTGAGGTCTCAGGTAATTTATCAAACTCTGTGCTGTATCAAGGGTTGGATTTGAGCATGTCCTATGGTCAAGGAAACGCAGAATACCGTAAAATACTCCTGCCAAGCGATGACATTTCGTAGTCAATGGCACATTCTGAAAACAGGCTCGCAATTGAGCGCATTTCCAATATGAGACCAGTGGTTGAACATAGCGGGGTAGTTTAGTCTATATGTTAGCGTTGTGGGCAGAAGTCCGCCATTCCGCCAAACCGGTTCTGCCTGGCAGATGGCAGAATGACGCGCTGATGTCTTCTAATGGTGTTTCCTAGTGACACTTACTATACATTGTCACCATACACGTAGTCTCGTAGCGCTTTGAAAATTTTGCCAAGCGGCAGAAGGGGCGATTCTGCTACTTCTGCCGGTTATGCAGGCACAATTGCCCGCAAATAATTCTGCCCCCAGCACTACATATAGGTTGATATCAAGTTGATATAACAGTAAGCTTGCAGTAAGCAGAAAGAAGACAAGTTGTTGTTCTAAGGCCGCGGCACTGATCGGTGGCACAAGTAATGTCACGCCCTTCCAAATCAGGACACACTGCGTGACATCTGTAGGAAGCGTGACGCGTCCTCGACGCGCGTCGAGACTTATAGCTGCCAAGTACCTGCTTAACCTGACCATCTTAGCGACATCCACGAGCCATGGCAGAGCGACAAGCAGCTGAGATTGCAGTTCCCTCAAAGGATCCAAAGGAGAAGAAGAAAGAAGAGGACAAGAAACCAGACACCAAGGCGAATGATGTCAAGGACGAGGAGGAAGAACTAGTGCGTACATCACTTTAGCAAAACCAGCACAGTTAGCTTGACCTTTGTTTCCCAGTCGGAAGAGGATGCACAGCTCAAATCTGAGTTGGAGATGCTCATTGAACGGTTAAAGGTACGTTTGCACTGATGATCAAGGTAGAACAAGCAAGTAACTGAATTGGCTGCAGGAATTAAACACGGACCTTTACCGTCCTGCTCTTGAAACACTCCGGACACTCATAAGAACGTCCACTTCGTCTATGACCTCCGTTCCCAAACCACTCAAGTTCCTACGCCCACATTATCCCGGCCTGCAGACCTTGTTCGAGACATGGCCTGCATCTGAAAACAAGGTGCGAGGAATACCTGTCTGCGTGACATTGGCTCATAACCATGCAGAGTCTATTCGCCGATATTCTCTCCGTTCTCGCCATGACCTACTCTGATACCGAACCACGAGGAACTCTCCGCTACCGCCTTCTTTCTGCTTCTCTCCTCCCTCCTGCATCCAAAATCTCCGAACCAGGTTCTTGGGGACACGAATACGTTCGTCATCTCGCTGCTGAGTTAGGAGAGGAGTACACTATCCGCCAAGAAGGCGAAGAAGCAGTCCCCCCACCGGCACCAGAGGCTGAATCAGACACGCCTAAATTGAAGCCTGATCCCGTCCCTGGCACTATCGAAGACTTACACAACCTTGGTTTAGAATGCGCCACATTCTTCCTGGGGCATAATGCCGAGCCAGACGCCGTAGACTTGTTCGTGGAGCTCGAGATTGTTGACCGGATAGCAAGCCTTGTGGACGCGAACACGTTCGGTCGTGTATGTGCGTACATGGATCGGTAGGTCTACTTTCTCGCTCTTACTCCCGTGTCTAACCTTTGTTTTTTTTAGATGTGTCATGCTCCTCCCTCCTCCTGACGATGTCACTTTCTTGCGCACGATACATAAGATCTACCTCCGATTCTCCAAATTCCCCGAAGCTCTCGGTGTCGCGATTCGCCTGAATGATGCTGAACTCATCCGACAGGACTTTAACGCTTCAGGCAACCCGTAAGTCGCGCCACACGCACCTTAATCGCGACATCTGCTCATATATGTTCAGGATCATGAAGAAGCAACTTGCTTTCCTTCTTGCACGTGCACAAATCCCTATTGAATGGCTGAAAGCGCCAGCTTCAGAAGACGCAGACGCAGAAGAGGAACTACCAGAAGACATCCTAGACTGCCTAAGCAACACGCAGCTCAGTAGACATTTTAAGGAGTTCGGGAAAGAAGTGGGTGTCGCAGATCCAAAGAGCCTTGAGGATGTCTACAAGAGCCATCTGGAGACTACGAGTGCGTCCTACTTTGCGGAGGTCTGTCTGTCTTGCTGACTTGTGATCAGGATCTGGCCTGTCCGCCAATGTCGACTCGGCTCGTGCTAACCTTGCAGGCACATTCGTCAATGCGTTTGTGAACGCTGGATTTGGCAACGATAAATTGATGGTGGAAGCTGAGGAGGGCAATAGCTGGGTGTACAAGAACAAAGATCATGGTAGCTATCTTATCGGCTCGTGAAGGCGGTATCCTAACGACATCTCTCCAGGCATGATGAGCGCTGCGGCCAGTCTTGGACTAGGTCTCCTCTGGGACACAGACGTCGGTCTGAGCCACATCGACAGATATACATACTCCCCCGAAGAGTGGATCAAGGTATTTATCTCCTCCCTTCCATATCACCCGCCCATCCCTATTAAATCATCTAGGCTGGTGCATTTTTCGCTACAGGCTTGCTGAATGCAGGTGTGCGCACGGAAGCAGACGCCGCCCTCGCTCTGCTAGCTGAACACGTAGAGAAACAAATCCGTCCCGCCTCAAAATCGCTGCAATTATGGGTCTCGGAGTAGCGTACGCAGGCTCGCACCGCGAGGACCTACTCGCTCTCCTCCTTCCTGCGGTCGCGGACGACGGCGTGTCGATGGAGATCGCTGCACTCAGCGCGCTTGCACTGGGATTCGTGTTCGTTGGCAGCGGAAACGGGGAGATTACGAGCACGATCTTGCAGACGCTGATGGAGAGGGATGACAACGCGCTGGATGAGAAGTGGGGACGGTTCATGGCGTTGGGCTTGGCGCTGCTCTATGTTGGTGCGTTTCCGTGGGTTGTTTGGGTTGAGTGATGTGTTGAACTGGAGTCACAGGCTTGCAGGATGCTTCGGATGCAACGCTTGAGACGCTGAAGGCGAATTCAACACCCGATCTCAAGGCAGGCACAGATTCTTGTGGAGGTGTGCTCCTTTGTTGCTACGGGCAACGTCTTGCGGGTGCAGAGATTGCTACACCTGTGTGGCGAGCACCTTGATGCCCTCAAGGAGAAGGAGAAGGAGCAGGCTGAGAGCGCGGAGGGGAACAAGGATGAGAAGCAAGGATGAGAAGAAAGAAGAGAAAAGCCCGACGACACATTCCAGTCCTTCGCTGTTCTTGGTATTGCGATGATCGCCATGGGAGAGGATATTGGTACTGATATGTCCATGAGACAGTTCAACCACTTGGTGTGTCTTTTAGCAGGAAAATATCCAGTCGTCTTACTAACGGGGATCATTCTCAGATGCACTACGGTGATCCCATCATCCGCAAATCCGTTCCCCTTGCTCTCGGTCTCATCAGCGCCTCAAATCCACAGCTTCCCGTCCTCGACACGCTGTCAAAATACAGCCACGACCATGACCTCGCTGTCGCACTCAACGCCATCTTTGCGATGGGTCTAGTCGGTGCGGGCACTAACAATGCACGGCTCGCACAGATGCTCCGCCAGCTCGCGGGATACTACTACAAAGAACCCGACTGCTTATTCATGGTCCGCATCGCCCAAGGTCTCGTGCACATGGGCAAGGGCACGATCGGGATCAACCCTTTCTTCTCGGACAGAAACATCATGAGCCGACCAGCTATTGCCGGTTTACTAGCGACGATCATGGCGTTTACAGACGCTAAAGCCTGTGAGTCACCCTCTTGTTATGATTCATTCAACGGATTCTGATGAACGCGCGTAGTCGTGCTTGATAAGTACCACTGGATGCTATACTTCCTCGTTACCGCCATGTACCCTCGCTTCCTCATCACGCTCGATGAGAATCTCGAGAGCAAACCTGTCACAGTTCGCGTTGGCCAGGTAAGTCCACAGCTTTCCTTTTCATGTAACCCGTGGCTTATTTTTATTGTCACATAGGCCGTGGACGTCGTCGGCCAAGCTGGCAAGCCACGCACGATATCAGGCTTCCAGACGCACCAGACGCCCGTGCGGCTGGGGACGACAGAGCGCGCGGAGTTGGCGACGGAGGAGTTCATCCCGTATGCGCATGTGCTAGAGGGCTTTGTTATATTACAGAAGAACCCTGGGTGGGAGAAGGAGGATACGATGCAGATGTAGGTATGTTACGTATCATTGTACGTGAAAATTTGAAAATGGGATAGGGTATCGCTTGTATAATGACCAAAGGTAACATGAAACGCGAGGGATACTGCAGAAGAACCTTGGTGAGAGAGTGATGCAGTGTAGGTATATGATGTGTGGTTGTACGTGAAATTTTGAAAAATGAGGTAGGGTATCACTTGTTTCACGACCAAAGGCAATGTGAAACTCGAGGGATGTTAAACAAACTCCTTCCAATACATATAGGCCAGGGCCTTGAACTTGAGTAATATCACAAAGCATGTGACCTATCCACCAGGTCCTTCATACCAGGGCCATTACTTGGAACCTCAAACTTGAAGACTTTAGTCTTTTGTAGA
Source organism: Suillus ampliporus (assembly GCA_016584345.1). Lineage (NCBI taxonomy): Eukaryota > Fungi > Basidiomycota > Agaricomycetes > Boletales > Suillaceae > Suillus > Suillus ampliporus. The sequence goes on along the minus strand of JABCPV010000007.1, from coordinate 488,642 downwards.
GGGTATGTACCAGTGGCAACAGCATCACTCAAGGCTCTGGTGATGGTGTGGGTCAAGGAACATAGATATTAATGAGGTCAGTATTCTTCCAAGGGTGCAAGAGAAAGACTTGTCTTAAGGGGATTGCTACTATGGTGCAGTTCACTTATGTGCCGCTACATTTGTGCAAATTTTCTGCTGTCATGAGAACAAGTCCCAGGAACTTCCTGTCTTGTAAAAAGGCTTAGATTAATCATGGGAACATATTGTCGGGGGCGATTTTGCATAGTGTTAAGTTTGAGCAGGGTAGGTTTTCGGACGTGATCCGGGTTGGTGGTGAAGCTAAGATACTGGTAAAATTAGTCGAAGAGACATGCTACAGTCTCTGGAACACATCTATGAGATTTGTACTTCCTCAAGCTGAACTCCTTGACCTGCAACTGTGCTTCTTTTGTCTCTAGACCTGACCAGTAAGCATTCATCCACCTGTGCATCTGATGCTCCCATAACCAGATTGTACTGAGATGTATGGAAGCCATAGCCTTCGGCAAGTTGTGTCAGAAAAAAGTTAAGTACCATCATAATGCCGCTGGCTTACAACACTGGTCAAATGCCTTCTAAGGTACCTTGAAAGGTGCCTTAAAAGGCACTCGTAATTGTTTCAACCGTGAGAGGTTCATTATAATGGATTACAACGATATGCATTATTATTAGTATGTATTGTAATTGATGTGTCAGCCTCTGAATTGATAATTAGTTACAATCCATCTTGTTCTTTCTGCCATCGATTGACTTCTCTGCCATCAGTTCGCAGCCTCCATTTGCGTTGTTCATACCTGTATTTTGTTCATATCTAAATTGTGTCTCCAATGGCTCCAACTTGTTCTGCTCGACAAGGAAAGTATAATTATTCTGATGGGACACTAACAGGACAGATGACATGCACTCACTGTGGCACAGAATTCAAGGCACAGGGCATCAAGAAACACAAGACCAGTTGCAAGAAGCGCCTGGATACTGAAGAGGAGCAACAATGGTCCAATCGAGAGTATGAGAGAGGGCGACGAAAAGGTGAGTCATCTAATTGTGTACCAATATTGCAATCATTTAATTGATATGTCGTTTGAACTCCCAGCACAAAAGGCTTGCAGGGCCCTTGCAATTGGCGAGGCTGGCCCATCAAATCTAGCCAGCCCCTCCAAGTCTGGTGCAAGCAATGGCGCTCACGTTGATCTCCCGCCTACTCAAAATCTGGATCTAGAGTATAACAACCAAGGTAAGTCACATAGTAGCACTTTCTTAATACTCAAATTAAACTGTTACATCCTCTTTTAGATGATCATGTATTGCCTGAGCCTGAGGAGCAACTTGAATGCAATGGCAACACGGGAATTACAAGCCCCGGTAAGTGCTTCGACTTTAGTGTTATTAATTCAGAGGCCGACTTATTTTGTACAGTATTATCTGATGCCAGCATGGCCAGTAACCCTGCGCCTGCTCAGTCCCAGCCTGCAGTATCTGCGCAACTCCCCAGCGAGTTCAAAACTGAGTACCATCCTCGATCTGCTCGCCTGCCTCTCTTCCAACCATTCGATGAATTCGGTATCTCCCCGGAAGTGCAGCAAGCGCCTATTATTGATAATGAACCATGGCGTCCCTTCAGATCACATGGGGACTTCGAATTTTCTGAGATCACAATCGAAGCTGCACCTAACAAGTTTCAAATCAATGCACTCCTCAGTCTCATCATGCACATCTCTGAAGGTTGTGCTAAAATCACTTTGAAGAATGACATTGATCTCTCGAAGGCATGGGACAACGCTGCAGCTGAATTGACACCAGTATGTCTGAATTTGACCCCCTCACGTGATCGTATTACTTAACGCTTTAGCTAATTAACTAAATAGTTCTCAAAACATGAAGTCCCTGTGACATACAAGAGGAATGAGCAGGTGTACGAAGTTCACGCACAGCCTATTTTGGAGTGGGCACTTGATTTATTAGATAACCCATTGCTTGCGCCGCACTTTGTCTGGGATGCGTGTCGTGTTTACAAGCACACTGGCACAGAGTTCGAGTGCTTCTTCGATGAACTGTGGACTGGAGATCGGTGGTGGGACATTCAAGTATGTAACAGTTGTTTCATAACATCAAGCATATAGATTCATGATAGCTGTATTTCAATGTGAATTATATGAGTCTTCTCTTCCTGACATTGATGGTGCCGTCCAATTTTGTTTTATTCTGTATGCTGACAAGACAAAGTTGTCATCCCATGGTACAGTCAAGGGGTACCCAGTTGTGGTACAATGTGTGAACCTACCTTCGCATATCCGGAATGGTGAAGGGTTTGGTGGTGGCCACATCGTCGGATGGTTGCCTATCGTGAATCTTCTTGTTCTTACCTGTTGGATATCCGAGTCAGTTCAACTTGTACATTTCGCAGGTTCCTGAAGATGCCGGTGAAGAAGGTAAACTTGGATATACGACACTGAAACGTGTCGTATGGCATGAATCATTCTCCAAACTCCTGGAGCTTGCTGCACAGTACTCGAAGACTGGGTATTCGTACAAGTGCCACAACAACATTTTGTGATGGCTATTCCCCATCATACTAATTCTTTCAGCTGACTATGAAGAACAGTAAGTCCTTCTATATATCTTTGTTGAGAAGCCTAATTGATTGTTTGACAGGTGTATGATGTCGCTTATATGTGGCCGTGGTGGCAAGTGCCCTTGCCCCGTGTGCTTGGTACCATTGGTGGAGCTTCATGACCTGTCGAAGACTTACCCCCTCAGGTCTGTGGAGGAAGTGAAGGAAGCACTTTGTGTTTATGGGCTTAGCAAAGCTCAAGGTGAGGAGCTGCTGAACACACTTGGATTGTGACCTGTTGAAGTATGCTACACTTTTTTTTGTGATTCAAATTTGCTGGTATTAAGAACACACTTAGAATATCTTTTGGATCATATTGCATTCAGATCCACATGATGCGCTTAGCTTAGATCGATTGCATTCGTTACATGCTGGTCTTTGGAAGCACCTACTCGGAGAATTGAAGAAAATCCTCGCATCGCTCGGACGTGAAGCTGAGGCAGCATTTGAGAAACTGTAAGTCATTAATATTACTCGTCCTTTTTTTTTTCACAATTCACAGGATTGCTAACTTCCCTCAATGGCGCAACCTCAACCACTTCAAATCCGTCATCAATATCTCGTTCACTGACGGAAACAAGTGCCAGGACCTCTCTAAGGTGAGTTTTTTCCCTCGTTTCGTGATCACACATGTCGCTCATTATTTTGAAGCAATCCTTATATGCAGGGTTGAACATCCTGACGCCCAGAGCCTCCCCAGAGGGCTACCAGCTACTTCGTGTCATCAGCAGTTATCTCCAGTTGGATAGTTGGATCAGCCTTGATGTGCATACCAAGAGCACACTTGCAGCAATTGAAGCCGAGCTTCTGGTTTTCGATACAGAGCTTAAGGTGAAGTTCTTTCTTGTCACTTCATAGCTACCTATTCATTCGTTTTAGGCCTATGTTGCATGCACCGAATCATCTGACATTGAGAAACTGAAGCTCGACTGGAACTTTCCGAAGATGCACTTATGGAAACATGTCGTTCGTGATATTCGACGCAAGGGAGCAGCGCATAACTACAGTACATGTCCCAATGAAAAGTTGCACGGCCCTCTCAAAGATATCTACCACCATCAAACAAATGGAAAGGACATTGCAACGCAAGTAAGTTCACAGTTCCTTGTCATTAATATTTTAAATTGGACTGATTATGGACTTGTTCATAGATCCTTCGTGTCGACCACCATCAATTTGCCTTGAAGCTCTTGAGAGAATGTGTCAACGTGGTTGACAAACATGACCAGTTACAAGTGCTTAGCAATAATCTCCCCGATGAAGATATTGCAGTCACCTTCAACAGTCATGTGAAACTTGGTTCACCGACACAGCATCCTTCATCCATCCTTGATCTTGAGAACTGCAGTCCAGTGGATCGTGCATATCAAGCTTTTTGGAGGAAATTTACTGAATTCATCAACCACTCTCTGCCTACCTATGGCCATCAACTGATGAGTTGGCTTACATTTCCAGCTGATTTTCAGGTATGTAATATCTTTAAATTCAGTTGCTTATTATTGACTTGCTATCCAGATTCATGAGCACCGCTATCTCAAGGTCAATTATGAGTCAATGGTCGACTGGAAGCAAGTCACTGATCACTTCCGGTGCAACCCGCAATTCCACGGGTTGCCACAGTTTGACCATGCCATCATACAACTCACAGCGGAGGAAACGATCTTTGTTCAGCTGGTCTTTTTGTTCAGATGTTGTATCTCAAACCTCAGGTCCTTTGAGTTTGCACTCATTCAACCTTATACTGCCAGAATCAACGGCGCTCGCAGAATGGACTGCTTCTTCAAGCTCACTCGTGTGAAGGCCATCCCTAGGGCATCGTCAATATTCGTCCCACTCAATTCTTTCATTTGAGGCGCTGTTTTGGTTCCTGATCCTGATCATCAAGATGAATACCTTGTTGCTGACCACATCAATAGTGATATGTTTCTCCGAATGAAGGCCCGGGTGCCTCAGTAAATGTGAGTCTATTATTGTTTATGCCCCTTGTGAACCACAGGTTGATATAATACTACCAGCTCTCCTCCTATTATTTTTATTACTAGATTATTATCCTTATTGGCGAACACCTCCCATTTGTAATGTGAGTTCCTGTCATATCCCATATCTCCGGCATCCACAAACTACTTCCATCAGCACGCTTCTTCCGGACCGCCGGACCTGAACTCCGGACAGGTCCGCTCCACCGGACCTAACCCAAATCTAGAACCCCCCTTACTTCCGGACCTCCGGCTTATGTTGATATCTGCCTGCTTATTGATCTCCGGTACCTGTCTCATCTCCGAGTTCATTTCTTTATGATCTGTCTTACTTTACTTGATCCATTCGGACTTACTAATGTACACACCATATGCTTTCCTCACTGCCTCTGTACTCCGGATTACTGATCCTTAGCTATACCTATAGTATATAAACTCTTGTACTTGTTGTAGATACCTCAGTTTGAATATCAAACATAGTCCTGCTCATTCCTGCCTCTCCGGACTTGAGTTCTCCGACTCTTGTCAATCTCCGACACTAGGCTAAGGGTTGACCCCTAAGTCTATTCCTATTACCAGGCTCTACCTTTGGGTAGTCTACTTCTGTCCTTTTCTGCTACCGGCTCCGGCCTTAAGCAGTCTACTCTTTGATTTGTGTCCTTCGGTACTACCGGGTTACATACTACCGGACTTGGTATTAACACTACTGGACTTGGTACTACCGGACCCCCTGAAATTAGGGGCACATACTCGGGTAAGGGGCGCAGTGCACGAGCTGAAGCCAAGCCCCTCAGATCTAGTCCTCCTTTGAGCACGGCCTTAACAGTTCCCCTCAACGCTTGTTATAGCATTTTCTTAGTATTGCTGCGCTATTACATGTAGGTTCTATGTATTCTTTACTGCGCTCAGATCAACACGGGCAAAAAATGTGACAGGTAAGTGGCTTTCTCTTCACCAAACAAACCTGGACTCTTTCTTATACTAATCTCATTTCTATCTGTAGGCTCTAGGTATTCTTCACAGCCCACTCATCAACGCATGCAAAAAACTTGGACCTTCAGGTTCCCCGTATTCGTCGCAGCCCACTCATCAACGCTTGTAAAAAACTTGGACCTTCAGGTATGTATTCCTCACGGCCTACTCATCAATGCATGTAAAAAACTTGGATCTTCAGGTTCCCTCTATTCATTGCAGCCCTCATCAATGCATGTAAAAAACTTAGACCTTCAGGTATATATTCCTCATGGTCCACTCATCAACGCATGTAAAAAACTTGGACCTTCAGGTTCTGTGTATTTGTCGCGGCCCTCATCAATGCATGTAAAAAACTTGAACCTTCAGGTATGTATTCCTCACGGCCCACTCATCAACACATGTAAAAAACTTGGACCTTCAGGTTCCATGTATTCGTCGCAGCCCACTCATCAATGCATGTAAAAAACTTGGACTTTCAGGTATGTATTCCTCACGGCCTACTCATCAACATATGTAAAAAACTTGGATCTTCAGGTTCCCTCTATTTGTCGCAGCCCACTCATCAACGCATGTAAAAAACTTGGACCTTCAGGTATGTATTCCTCATGGTCCACTCATCAACACATGTAAAAAACTTGGACCTTCAGGTATGTATTCCTCACGGCCCACTCATCAACACATGTAAAAAACTTGGACCTTCAGGTTCCGTGTATTTGTTGCGGCCCTCATCAATGCATGTAAAAAACTTGGACTTTCAGGTATGTATTCCTCACGGCCTACTCATCAACATATGTAAAAAACTTGGATCTTCAGGTTCCCTCTATTTGTTGCAGCCCACTCATCAATGCATGTAAAAAACTTGGACCTTCAGGTATGTATTCCTCATGGTCCACTCATCAACGCATGTAAAAAACTTGGACCTTCAGGTATGTATTCCTCACGGTCCACTCATCAACACATGTAAAAAACTTGGACCTTCAGGTTCTGTGTATTTGTCACGGCCCTCATCAACACATGTAAATGTGGCTCTCACAAGCTGGCGTCTATTAGATGAACATGCTACCAGACTCTGAGTCCCCTTATGGTTAGAACACCACTCATTTGTAAAGTGAGACCCGCCCTATTATGTAGTGTTCATGCTTACCAGTGTACAATTACATCGCCTTAACTTGGCTCTCAGACACTTATGGTTAGGATATAGCGCCAAGGAATGCCTCCCACTTGTATTGTGAGTCATATCCTCCAGGCCTTAAGGTATTATTACTTATTCACTGTTCATTTCCGCTCTCTACATTGTCACTAATACATTGTTATCAGCAAAGACCAGAACCTCGGCAAATTTTGACGCACTCAATGCGGTCAACGTGTTTCTAGCAATGTAATCATTCTGCACGCAACTTGACATCTGTTATTGAGGCTGTCCGCACCCTTGGGGTGATATTTATATAGGGTAATTGTTTATTTCATTATTGTGTCCTGATCACTAACACCAGGCACCTCCCTTTTACCTGGTTTCAGAGTTACACTAAGACTGTCGTCGTCATGCCATGCAACCTTAGACTGGACAATGGAGAAGATTTCGAGGCTGAGATCAACGTGGTCATGTCTGACGAGTCTGATAGCTCTGACAGATCAGACAGCGAACGATCTGGGAGTGATCTCGACCAGTTGAGGTCGGTCTTAGCTGTCCCTGGTCCAGATGCTCAAATGCATGAGGTTCGAAAGGTAAGTGCACTTGCAATGTTAGTATTAGAGTATGTCATCTGATATACACTTGTATTGTAACATATGTAGGCTCTTGCGATGGCCCAGCAAGCCTACAATGCGACATGATCTGAACTACGTGTCCTCAAGAGACAATACCTTGCGCTATCATCTGTGGTTCCTGTTTGCAGCCGCAACCGTGTCCTCAAGAAGACGTCTCCACTGGACTCCAGTATCAACCACCAAGGTCAAAGATATGCGCTGTACTGTCAATTCTGGATCGCAAATGGCCTGTTTCCGACAATGCCTCAACTGGATGTCAACCCACGCAGCACTACACGCTGGACCTTTCCCGAGGCAAAACTCAAAGGCGCAATGGCTGAACTTTATCTGTTCATACCCAAAGATCTGCACCACCCAATGGAGACCTACTCTCGGTTTGCGTCCTTGGTAAGTATTTGGTACTCTATTTGAAGTCCTGGACCATGCTGATACTTGTTATCATTAGTTTCGTGCTGCGGTCAGCTCTGAGAGGTCAAATATCCTGCACAGCATCAAGGACTGTGTGGGCGTCATCTTTTCTTCCTTCAAGCTCAATCCAAATCTCTTTGCTGACCAGCCTTCGAAGAAGCAAGACAACAAGGATCTCCTTGTCTTGCTGAAGAGGAATGGAGAGGGTGACTACATCTGTCTAGCACCTATATTATTTGCAAAGCCCAATGCCATGGCAGCTGATGATTTTCTCAAATCTCCGGTCCTCACCAAAGTAAGCACCGCTGACCAATGTATGAATCCATCACCTAACTCTACTTGTTCTAGATTGTTCACGTCGAAGTCTTTGGGAAGGCAATACTTGGTGGGAAGACCCGGGGCCATCCAAAGGGCAGGGGTCAATGTATGAGTGCACAGAGCATCTCGGAGGGTATGATTGCGGGCACAGCTATCTTGGCAAGTTTATCATATGTTCTTTACTTAGTGTTGCTGATCACTCACTCACAGGCACGTTTCTTATTGACACATGATGCCGAGCTTACTGCGATTGGAGCAGAGACCAAAATTGACTATCAGAAGGACTACAATTTCTACTTGGAACACTTACTCAAAGGCACGCCATGGGCAATCAGCGTGATGGAGTATTTAAACAAAGAAGTCTTCAATACTACCACAGCGCCTAGTGCACCTACATCTACTGTACTGTCTGCCGCCGTGCCTCACACCTGGGAGGATGATTTCTTACAGGAGCTGGACAATTTGGACCCTGTCACCTGTGATCCTTCACCAACCCATTCTATCACACGTGCACCTTCCCCTTCTCTTTCCACCCATTCCACTCTCTCCATGTCAGTACCTACAACCTCTGCTGTCACCCGTGATGACCATTCTGTCTCAACCACTATGAACTTCACTTCGTCGACTCAGATGTCTATTAGTCAGACATGTGTCACTTCTGCTTCTACGCCGCTGCATGTTGACATTAATCAATTGTCGCTTGCCGACGATGATGTTGGCGATTCTTTGGCGGCAGCACCTGCACCATTGACAACAGGCCCCAAAGTACCTGCTCGTCAGGGCCTGCGTTTCAGCACAGGCTGCCCAAGTCCCTGTGGCAGCCCCAGAAGTGCCTCTGGGAGCTCCAAAGGTCAAGCATGTTAGTGCTCGCAGCAAGAAGGCAACATCAAAGTATATAAAATGACTTAGTAGTTGCCATGGCATTGCTGATAATGTTTCGTACTATTATTTCAGTCATCTTAGCACTTTCATTGTTCTCTCTTCACGTAGTTAGGATTAATTACATGGTTATGTTTCATTTGAGCCGTCAGATGACTTGGTCTTTTCTATTACTGCGTGCTGCCTTATAAGGACCTTAGAATGTGCATATAGGGAATTGGGGTTCCCTTTTATACATTGGCCTTTTGGCGAAGGGGTAACTATGCCAGTTAATACTATGGTTCTACTGACTAAGGTTGAAGTCCAGAGTTCGAATCCCCTCCACAGTACATTAAAATAATAGTCATAACAATTGTAATAGTTAACTAGTTAGATTAGATTAGACAGTTAGTCATTAGATAGGTAATACAAGGACTATGATAAAGATAAGATAGTAATGTAATGACTACGATAGTAAAATAATTAGAATAGTTGAATAACAAGGGTGATGCAATAATCATAAAAATGGTCGAGGTGTTGAAAGATCACATGGATTAATAAAATGATATTTTTGTTTATTTTAAGATTGTTGTTGGCATTATGACACCTTACGATCCCTTTTAAGGTTCATCCCTCACGTGTCACAGCACAGCCATTCTGATGCCTTACAATGGCCAGTGGCGACCATTATAAGGTCTTAAAATATAATCGTATGTCATTCAAATACTACTAAAATGGCCTGTGTGAAAAATGGTCCTTAAAATGTCTACCAAGGGTTTACAATGGTGCCTAGAAATTTCCGACATGGTCTTGAGTGTTTTGAAGGTGTAATCACACTTTGAGTGTCCATCATATCCTAATCCTCAGTTTCTCTCAGCTTTCTTCCAGTTCTTGCTTGTCTTGGGTCCAGCCACCTTCTGATAAGGTGTGGGTTCTGCAAGCAAGGTAACCTTGTCTCTCAACTGTTCCAAACTACTTTTGAGTTCTTTGCCCTCCAGCTCAACAACACACTCTCCACTTTCTGATTCTGAGTCCCAATCCATCTCGAATTCTGAGTCACTGTCGGGGTCAGGCAACAAGCAGTGAACACTGCCAGTAAACCTGCAATTGAAGTTATCGTTATCATCATTGGGTTCTTGCACAGTATCATCACTGTGTTATGACCAATGTCCCTTAACCTAACTAGTAGGTGTCTGGAGATTGGACCACACCACAGGACTCGTCTGAAGATGATAAAATGGGGATGATATTGAGAGGGAACATCTAGGTCTACTTATCAAGTAAGAATGAAGAGGTTAAGTCTGAGGAGTACTACTGACTACTACCTAAACTATATACTATGTATTGGGTTGGAGGTATCTGAGTATGAAAGGTGGTTATATATCTATAAGGGGTCATAACATTGCACCTAGGGTATAGGGCTTCTTACCAACCAATCAACTACAAGAAAGGGTTCATAGGGGTTAGGGGTATTGGTGATTAAGCAGGTCTCAGGGATAGCGGAGATTAAGATCTTGGATCTGATCTATAGATGTTGGTGATTAAGGATCTGGAGATGTATCGGTTTGATCGTATCTAAGGGTTCTCCAGGGTCTTCGGTAATGAGCATGCTTCTTAGTGGCATTTCTGTGATAGGGTCCGATAGGGTTCAGCTGTGACTGTGCAACAGGTTCCAATGTAAGAGGTTCGGTGAATGACAGAGGTACTTCTTAATGTGTCATGTGTGAAAGGTGATGGTGTGCAATGTGAAGATGTGATAAGGTATGAGAGATGGCTCGTAAGGGACTCTTGGTTGTGGTTTGATCATAGAGGCGTGCAGATGCGTATGATGTAGCCAGTTGCCTAATCATAGGACTTCTCAGGATGTAATGAGTGTCAGGTATTTAGGGTTATGGATATGGATGGATGATGTCAACTAGTATAGATGTGAATTGAAGATAGTGATTGTTAATTGGTTATCCATCTTATCTTATCAGGGATCTTATCTAATCTAATCTTATTGGATAGGTGACTTAGGGTTTGATAATTGAATTTTAGATGCAGTAGGGAGCATTCATGACACACTGGCTATGACTTGGGCAGTAGCAGTATCATACACTTGAGTTTGTTGGGCAAGTCTCACACGAGCAGCTACTGCTTTGTGGCACTTGCAGGCCATTGTATAAAGGTTGAAATAATTAACTTTTGCCTGTACATAGTACACTTGTCTGTCACAACTCATAAAATGACACCTTGTACACTAACATCGAAGCTGTCATCACTGCACCTACCATTTTTGGCAATAAGGTTAGAGTTGGAAATTTTAGCTATCAATTTGGTGGTTGCCCCAAAGTAGTGGCGCATAAGTGAACTGCACCATAGGTAGTGGTCCTCTAATAAGATGCAAGGAAAGCAAAGACTAGACTCTGTCTAACAACCTGAGTCAATCCTATCCTCAATAGGATAAGGAAACCACAAATACTACTGGGTCCAGACCATGCCATAGGGATCCACTTCCAAGTAGCAGAAGGGTTAGCATGATTACCATAAGGGGATAAGAACATGTCAGTAATGCAAAAAAAAACAGAGGGAATACTCACCTGTGGGGGTGGATGGATGAAGGACAGGACAAGGTATGATGATCCAGAAGCTGGAGGAGTGGAATCTGCATGTTGTGCAGGTATGCACATGTGTATAGAGTTTTCTGCAAGTCTCAGACATGTGCTTCAAGTATGACTAACTCAAGTGTACAGGGAACCCATTGCAAACACATAAGGTAAACAAAACTGTGCCTATGCATGCATACCTAAGCCTCCGATGAAATAAGGTTCAGCCATGACATTACAGTTTCAGCCACTTCTGAGTTGAGCTTGTAAATTCTAACTCCAACACACCCCCTTGAGCAAAGACTCCAAACCAAATAAGAAAATGCAACCCCTGAAGCTAAAATGCAAAATTGTCCTCCAATGCCACAGCAGCCTTTTCAACACCCTTTCCATGAATCGGTATAGCCATGCAAAACACCTGAATGTGTCCTTCCTTCTCACACTGATAACAGACCTTCCCCTGTCTGCACCCCTGAGCCATGCCCACCAATGCAGTACCTTTCACCTTCTCCAAGTCCTCATGCACCATACTTCCTTGCTGAATGTCTTCATTGAGTAAGTGGTTGACAACATGGTTGGAAGTGAGATCAGCAGTAGCTGTTGAGTTGAGTGAGATGACAAATGAATCATATGACTTGTCGAGCCCAGTCGTCAGTGCAAGAATCTGCTCTTCATCATCAATCATAACACCAATATCCTCCAAATCCAGAGCCATACCCTTGACACGACTGATCCAGGCTGACATTCCTTCTGTCACCCCCTTTGTTACTGTCAATAACTTCTGTCACAATGCCATCTTGGGGCCTAGGCCATGAGCATGATGGAGTTGGGCAAGCATATCCAAGTGACCTTGAGATTGTGGTCACGCATGTGAGCAAGCTGGTCACACTCAACATGAAGGATAATCTCTGCCCTTGCCTCTGCCATCTTCTTCGTCAACCTCTTTGCCAGCAACTTTTGCAATTCTGCCTTCACCTTATCATCTGTCTTCCTATCCACATCTACCTCAGCAAACACCTTATCCCACAGACCCTTCTGGATCAGTTCTGCCTCCATACGAATGGACCACTCACCATAATTGCCATTGCGAAGTAGCAGAAAATGAGAGATGTAATCCAAGTTGTTGGTCATAGTGGTAATGCCAGGAACATGAGGTAATAGAAGTGAGAGAAGCACAAGAAGTGATTAATAAGTCCAGATCTATCAAGCCTGAGACTTCTGCCTTCTGCTGGCGATGATATTGCCAATAGCCCCGAAGATATGATCACAGGGAGCTCTGCCAGGTTGTGAGACATGTTTGTATAGAGTTTTCCACAAGTCTCAGACACATGCTTTGAAGTACAACTAACTCAAGTGTACAGGGAACCTGTTGCAAATGTGTAAGATAAACAAAACTGTGCCTATGCATACCTAAGCCTCCGATGAAATAAGGTTCAGCCACAACATTACAGTTTTAGCCACTTCTGAGTCAAGCTCATAAATTCTAACTCCAACAATGTGTTCTGCTGGGTTGCACATAGTGGATGGGTAGTGGATGAGTGCAGAACAATATATGTAAGCCACAGATGGTGCAGAAAGACAGCGGTAAGGTCCTCAGTATATATCAGATACAGGCCTACAGTGGGGATGTTCCCCACAATGGGAACAAGATAGAAGATTGGGAGTGTTGCCACCATTATAATATATGAGATGGTTATCTGATCAAGTGGGCCATGATTGGTATGATTTTTCAGATCAGTATTGAACTGAAAGGCTGCAATCAGCTGCGGTTTGGGATCCTCTATACTCCAAAGTGTCTTGTTCTCTTGCACAATCAGCCTCATCTCTGAGTGTGCCTCCACCATGTAGATTTTAGTTCTGCAGATCTGTTGGGATCATTGCAGATCAACAATGAGTTGGGAAATCTGATGTGCAGTTCCAAGTCATGCTCTTCAAAGCCCATTGCCTGGAGAACTTTTAATGCAAACTGGTCAATTGTTGTTACAGTTGCTATGCTGTGCACTTCTTGGTACATACCATGGATGCATGTTCTGATCTCTGTTGCTCAGGTTATATTTAGGTTGTACTTACTCATCTCCTCACCACTGATGTATGTCGCTGACTGATGATGTATCATTATTAGTTTATCCTGTAACCTGCATAGCCTCTTCACTTATATAAATACTGCTGTTCTTCAGCTTGACCTACATGGACTTCCTCTTGACTTCTATCTGACTTGACTCTAAGGTCTCTTTTTGAGCCTTAGCCTTATTGAACTTGACCTTAGAGGCTGTCCCTCTGTTGTAGATTGTTTCTTTGTTCCTTCTCATTACACTTGGCATAACAATTGTTGATCCATGTAAGGTATCAAGTACAGAGTTGAGAGATATTAAAAATTGGTTTGTCTTGAAAAAGGCATTGGTGTTGTTGGATGAGGTAACAGCAAGCTCTCAATTGTAATGTTTTGAGAAAGTGAGTTGTGCAGGAAAAAATTGTGATGTAATATGGGAATGGATGATTATGTTGTATGCTAGTGGTTTGTAGTTACACCAGCCACTTGCTGATTTAGCAGTGCAAATGTGGGTGGTCATAAAACCTAGAAATGTACCCACAGTACTGTCTGATTTTATAATAAATGAGAACCAGTATTTTATATGACAAATATACATGTATGCAGGGGTATACACTGATTGGTTCCCTGTCAGAACTGTGGCTCCAGGGGTGCTGGACAGACAGAGCATGCTTGGCTTCAGCTCATGCACTGTGCTCCATACCAGATACCAGGTGTACCTGCTAATTTCAGAGGGTGGGAACTATGTCTGGAAGTTCCAGCAGATAGGGGTCAAAGTCCAGATATATATGGAAGTGGTTTGGAGGACCTATGGCTGGGGAATAGAACCCACTCAGGTTAAAGAAAGTTAAGGACTATTGGGACTGTAGTCCACAATAGAAGATTGAGAAGAAGCTGCCATGGGCAGAGTTGAAGGTCCAATGGAATAGGAGCAAGAACCAGTGGTCCAAAGGCATGGAAACCAGTGGTCAGGAGGCATGGGAACTGGTAGATCCAGTGTGGGAACCAACCAGAGGGCATAGAACCTGGCTGGTCCAAGGTAGAAAGAATGGAGAATAGACAAGAGAATCAGTTTTGAGTCAATAGAGTGAGCAGAGAAACAGTAGAGGCTTGACAGAAGTCAGATTCTAGGTGATATTTATACTGAGGTACTACAGGGATGTACAAGAAGTTTATATACTATAGGTAGTCTGATAGATTAGTAAGCAGGAATGCAGGAGACTATGAAGGAGCAGCTCTGCTTGTCACTCATCCAACTCCTGGCCTACTTGGTTTCAGTTTTTCTCATTTAGTAATCCCCCTCACAAATCCATTCTTACTGGAATTCTGCACCACACTAGTAGTGGTGCAATACATTCATGACCTTGGCAAGCTCTCAGCTGAAGTCATGCAATCCCTGCATTCAATTATTGACTGACTGTCACTGCTGATTTCCAGGAATGCCATCTACCATGGAATCAATGGATCCAATTCTAACCACCAGAAACCCATATGGAAAGTCTAATGAATCATTAAGAAATGAAGTTGGAGATTAACTGAGGAACACAGATCAGTCAGCAGATGGAAATATACAGAGCCAAAGGCCACCAGAGACAGGGGTTAGTCTATAAGAGAAAATCCAGAGGTCCAGACATGTGACTGGTCAGGTCAGCAATAGGAGTGAGACCAGGTCTGAGGGGCCAGCTCTTGGGTAAGCCTAGTGGGATAGGCCTCAAAATCCAGACATGTGGCTGACTGAGTGGGGTTGATAGGTCTAGTCATAATAGATAGGTCCAGAAGTTTGGCTGACTAAATGGAAATGTGGAGGTGTACCATGGTATGTGACATTCCCTTGATGCATATCACGGAATTCCTTCTGCAGCACTAATTCTATAATTAAGAAGGCAGCCCTTGGTATTGCATACATATACTATATATGATGATTTGTGAGGATCTATGCCTTTTCTGTGTGGAGGATTCAGGCCAAATAATATTTGTAGCACAGGAAGAGTGAAGGTGAACACCATGTCAGATACAGTGGCTCAAAAAAGTGTCTGAATGTTTATGTGCTTTCAAGTAATTGGATAATATCAAGCTAGAACCAAACTATAACAAAATGGTATATGAAGGTCTGAAAGCCCTATATCATGGCTCAAATCTGAAATATATAGTATGGGAACCTGACATCTCTTGCACGCCGACTCTGTCTCACTACGATTCGTCTCTAGACTTTGTCCTTAGGTATTAGTAATGTTATAGCAGTTCTCTTCCAGACGCTGAGACTTTGTCCTTAGTTCTATTCTATAGGTTATGAGCCCTGGCTCTTATTGAGCCATCAGACGAACTCTCTGAATGCAATGCTCAACCTCCTCTCCGTCTCCTGCATGAATGCAAAGGGATGGGATGTCAATTTTAAATCAAATATGACATGCGAGCTTGCCTACAAGGATGATCATCTTGGTGTCATCCCCACCACGGGAAAACTATATGCCGTCAATCTCAACTTTATTCCCTTCATGGCGTCGGCCCCTTCCCTGACACATGCACACGAGCTTGCAGCTTTCACCCATGTTCCGCTTACCCTCAATCTCTGGCACGCTCGTCTTGGGCATGTCGGCCGCAACACAGTCTCACATCTCGATAAAGTTGTGAAGGGTGTCACATTCGATTCCACTGCACCCATCTCATCCTGTGAATCCTGCATCATGGCTAAGCATCCCCACCTTCCCTTCCATGTGTCTGAGACCGACCGTGCTCCCTGTTTCCTCGAGCTCATTCACTCAGACGTCTGCGGCCCCATCCCCATCCTCACTCCCCACTCGAAATGGTACTTCATCATCTTCCTTGACGATCACACCCATGTTCTCAACTTGCAACTTCTTGCAACGAAAGACCAGGCACTTCATGCCTGGACCACCATCCGCGCCAAGTGGGAGAACATGTCCGGATCTCGAGTGAAGGTCTTCCGATCCGACAATGGGGGTGAGTTCATCAATGATGCTTTCACGGAGGCTTTAGAGTCGGCAGGTATTGAGCGTCAGCGCTCTGCACCATACGCGCATCAGCAGAATGGCAAGGTGGAGTGGGTCATGCGGACTATCGAGGGGCGTATGTATGCGATGTTGGATCACGCGCGGCTCGCTCGCTCCTTGTGGGGCGAAGCAGCTCTCACTGCAGCTTACCTGTTCAACAGGACCGAGTCGCGAGCACTACCACCAGGACGCACACCATATGAGATGCTCACCGGGTCACAGCCCACCACTGTGAAAGGTCAGCTTTATCAAAGCCGGCTCGTCGCTGATCAGGCACGTCTTGCTCGTCAACGCGATATTCGCACAGCGAAAGTTCACGGAGTTCCACCGCCTCCTGCCGCTTCTGCTGACGTGTCTGTGACGCACATCTCGGCAGTGCCTCCCGAGCCTGTCCGAGCGGTGCCTGAGCCTCCGGAATCCACTACTGGTGACGTGATTGTCCCCGATGATGAGGACATTGGTTTTCCTCGAGTCATTGCCAACCTTATCGTCGTTGAAGTGGCTTGTCTCTCTGTGCGCAGCGACACGCGTCGTAATCCCCTTACTCCTGGCTACAACTTGAAGGTTCCCCCCACTACCTATGATGAGGCCATGCACCATCCTGACGCCGATCATTGGCTTGCAGCAATGCACAAGGAGATCAACCTCATGTCCGAGATGAACGTGTACGAGCTCCTCCCTTTGCCAGCGGAACGACGGGCCATTGGTTGCCGGTGGGTACTGGAATTTAAGGAGGACCTGAAGGGTGGTCCGGTTTTCAAGGCACGCCTTGTTGCCCAGGGATTCTCGCAGATCCCCGGCATTGATTTCGGGAAGACGTTTGCACCCATTGCAAAATCTGCGTCCATCCGAGTTCTCTCTGCATACAGTGCCACGAATGACTGGGAACTCGATTGCTTCGATGCGCGGCGTGCATTCCTTTGGGGGAAGCTGCAGGAAGATGTATATATGCGTCAACCACCTGGTTTTGAGCAACTTGGTCCGGACGGACAATGTCTTGTTGCACATCTGCTGTCATCTCTCTATGGCTTGAAACAGGCAGCCTATGACTGGTATGAGCTACTTCGGGCAGTACTCACCAGTCTGGGTTTCATCTGGTGTGAGGCCGATTACGCAGTCTTCACCTTTGACCATGTCAATGGTGAGGGGGTACGGATCATCTGCATTATAGCATGGCACGTCGACGATGGACTTGCGGGAGCGAACAACCGGGCCTTTCTTGATCAGACTAAGGCAAAGATCGCCGAACACTTCGGTATCACCGATTTGGGACCTGTCACCAAGTACCTTGGGGTTCAGTTTGTCCGGAACCGCCCAACCTGCGAGCTATGGATGCATCAAGCAGATTACATCGTCTATCTTCTGCAAGAACATGGCATGTCTGAGTGCAACCCCGTCTCGCTACCCATGGATCCAAACTTCCCATTCGGTCATCCCACTGACGTGCATCCTCACATCGACGATCTTGAAACTGAGTATTGGAAACTCGTCGGTGAACTGTTGTACCTCGCCATGTACACCCGTCCGGACATCGCTCACACCGTCATGCGTCTCGCACAGCATAATGCTTCTCCTGAACCTCGTCATTACACAGCTGCGAAACACGTCCTCCATTACCTCTCTGGCACCATCGATATGCGTACTCACTACGGGGGCGCTGGAGTCAATCCCGTATTACACGGTTTCAGCGACTCCGATTGGGCATTGTGTCCTGACGACCGCGTCTCAGTCACCGGTTACGTATGGTTCTTCAATGGCGGGCCAGTCTCCCACTCCGCAAAGAAACAAACGACTCACACACTCTCGTCGACGGAGGCGGAATACATGGCATTGACGGCTGCAATACAAGACGGGCTCTGGTTACAATCGTTCTTCGGATGCATCGGGATCACCCTCACCCTTCCACTCCAGTTGTTCGCTGACAACGCAGGCGCTATTGCCTTGTCGAAGGAAGCGGCTAACCACATTTGTACGAAACACATTGACCTACACTATCATTTCATCCGACGGCATATCGAGGAGGGTACTTTCTTACCAATCTGGCTCTCTACCCATAAGAACATGTCCGACATTTTCACCAAGGTCCTCCTGCATCCGCTTTTCATTCAACATCGTTCCGGTCTAGCTTTAGTGTCTCGTTGAGGGGGCGTGTTGGAGAGTAACAACATCGTCACTTAGATTTCTCTTTCTCTTTCTCTTTGTCATCACGGACTCTTTATGTAATTTACCTTATAAGCTCCACGCCCATGTTTGTTTGTACCTCAGCAGTTCTCTTCCAGATGCTGAGGTATGTTTCTGTTTAACCTGACCATATATGGGCAAGATATGGTAATTTTAAATACATGACTCATTTGGACACTTTTTGACTTTATATTTAACCAAGACTATTCTATGATTCTAGTATCTGATTTGTAAGGATTTAGCTTGATTCATCATGTTTTGTCAATTATTTGTCATGCTTTGAAAGACTTGCAACTGTATTTATAATCTACTTAGTAACAAGGATGACTCAGCTCACTAAAAGGCTTGGTTTGAAAGCACAGTCTTACCAATCCATGTGATGACTCATGCCTTTGATTTGTCATACTTCATAAGATTACACTGTACTTGTAAACTACTTAGTAAAACAAGCTAACTCAACATACCAAATGGACTGGTTTGTAAGAACATTCTTACCAATACATGTGATGAATCATGCTTAGTAAACTGGCCTCCAAAAAGATATAAAAGGAGCCCATTTTACACCCATGAAATATAACTTTCCACTTTACACCTATCACACTAAATGAGAGTGAGACTTGGTAAGACATAGATAAAGTGCAGGCTAACAAAGTGCCTTGAAGTAAGACTAAGTCACGCTGGATTTCAGGTTATATACTACCCTACAGGGGTCGACTATATAACAACTGTTTACTGTTATCTAAGCTAAGCTTTATGTGTATAAAGACCCTCTTTCTTACTGGAAGAGAGACACAAGTCAGGAGAATATGACAAAGTTGGAACAGACTTTCATAGGTTGAGAAATACCTAAGAGATAATTCTTCACCAAGAATTCACAGACCCATTCAGTATAAATTTCTTTAAGCAAAAAGGTAATTAAATTACCCATCAACCACCCACGAACACCATATTATCAACTGAGAAATAGAAAATCCATTAACCATGAACTTGAGGAGCTGGCAACTATTGTCTTATCAAAAGTGTAGTTGTGTTGTCACTGCATTTTACACAAAAAACATTATATAAGACCCTCAAGTAAGAAGACACCGGAACGCTCACTTCCATCACCAACTTCTTCCTAGTCACCATCCCAGTTACGACACTTGTTGTATCCTGCTGAACTGGCTCAGGCGTCCAGATAGCAGCTGCCTTCAACATGCTGATTTGCTGATGGAAATGGATATACATTGCTTGAGCCGCTTCACCCACAGTCACTTCATCCACAGATAGTGCAAGGACGATGCCCTTATCCTTGCCAACCATTACACATGCCCCCAAGTGAGTCTATCATCCAATGAATTAGCACTAGAGAGAGTTATAACACAGCCGGTGTGGGTACAACAAATAGAGTAGAGGGATATGACAAACTACTCCAAAGTTGGGTCTTTGCTACCTGCTGCCTCACTTGAGTAACAAGCATGTTTAACCCTAGAGGGGATTGCTACTGGGAAGTAGTCTCTGTCTAGAATGACCCAATAGGATGAAGGATCCACAAAAGTGGATGAAAAGTGGATGAAGTGGATGAACGTATGGATTCTTCAGATGTGTCAGATGCATCGGATGGTGGACTGGACCTGCAGATGCATGTAGGATGTGATTCAAACTCAAAGGAAAGTCATCACATATTAAATTGATAGTGGGTATAAGTCACAACAATATACTGGTAAGGAGAAGGAAAAGCGGGAGAGGTAACATGATAAGTTTTCTGAAAATCTCTATAGTTATAGGGTAGAGTATTTTCTTATACAGACAGCAAGTCTAGACTGTGCCATAAGAAATGCAAAAAACAGTGGAGTGTGAGAGGATATGTCTGTGTTCAGTCAGTAACAGGAAAATGAGCGTAACTACATACCAATGAGGTCAAATGGATGTGGACAGGACAGATGTGGCAGATGCATGAGCTATAGGAAGAGATCCAAAGGTATCCACAGGTCATCCAAAAAGTGGATGTGCATCAGATGGGTCGGATGGGACTCGGATGGATGTATGATACATCGGAAAATCAATGAATACGAGCCCAGCATAGGAATGCTCCCTACACTGGACACACTGTCAAATTGACCCATAGCTGCATCCAATCCTCCTTCTCCTCCAACAGCTCATCCTTATCATCTGGCACTGATTTAGCAACAGCTGCTAGGGAGGAAAAGGAAAAGGCAGACATGTCAAAAGATCAATAGATGTTGAGAGACAAAGGATGGGGGGAAAGTTGAAGGAATAGAAGCACTATATGCCTTGCGCATGCATGTTTACCCATCTTCTCACATTTCATCCCATCCATCAGAAGCACACAGCCACATTCTCACATTTCATTATCATCAATCTGAAGATCCAATCCATCCAATTTGCATCACATGACTTTTCATCAGCAAATTGCTAAGTCCATCAATTGCTATAGTGCTGACCAGGGATGGTCAGTATCTAAGTCCCCTGCAGGTGTAGGGAGTATTTCTATGCTAGGCTTGTATCCATTGCTTTTCAATATACTCATACAATGATCCAACATCCATCCAACTCATCCATTGTCCATCCAACCCTCATCCAACCCTTATCCAACCCATCCAATATGCATCCATTTTTTGGATGACATGCAGATACCTTTGGATACCTTCCTATAGCTCGCACATCCACCACATCCATCCTGTCCATGTCCATTTAACCTCATTGGTACGTAGTTACACTTATTTTCCTGTTACTGACTAAACACAGACATGTCCTCTCACCCTCCACTATTTTCCAGATTGCTTATGGCACAGTCTAGACTCGCTATCTATATAGGAAAATACTCTACCCTATAAGCATAGAGATTTTCAGAAAACTTATCATGTACCTGCTCCCACTTTCCCTCACCTTACCAGAATATTGCTGTGACTTATACCCACTATCAATCTAATGTTTAATGACTTTCCTTTGACTTTCAATTGCATCCCACATGCATCCACAAGTTCTGTCTGCCATCTGACATATCCGATGAATCTGTATGTTCATCTGCTTCATCCACTTTTCATCTGCTTTTGTGGATCCTTCATTCTATCAGATTGTTCTAGACAAAGCCTACTTCCCAGTAGCAATCCCCTTTAGGGTTGAATGTGCTTGTTTCTCAAGTGAGGCAGCAGGTAGCAAAGACCCAACTTTGGAGTAGTTCGTTGTATCCCTCTACTCTATTTGTTGTATCCACACTGTTTATCAACAATGAAGTTGAAGGCGCTGCCATCACACACTTGCTCAATGACTGCTAGCACATCCTGTCATAGCATTGACATGCATAAATATATTTCACTGCTTATGCTCATACCACCCACTGTGAGTACAACTTATTGAAGCAATTCTGTCCACATGATCCTTAGGTCTCAGTTGCCAGGCTATGCATCCTGCAGGGTATCATTGCCTCTTTAATGTCAAACATAATTCATGCAGGCACCTATACCATGAACTGTGGGTTCCATTTATATAAGCCAATATTAT
Source organism: Suillus ampliporus (assembly GCA_016584345.1). Taxonomy (NCBI): domain Eukaryota; kingdom Fungi; phylum Basidiomycota; class Agaricomycetes; order Boletales; family Suillaceae; genus Suillus; species Suillus ampliporus. The sequence continues at coordinate 466,377 of JABCPV010000007.1, read as the reverse complement.
GACATCTTCTCCCACACAATAAATAGCTTATGAGCTATGTAAGGCATGCTCAATTCTTAAGTTGTCAGGTCAAGAGTTGTCAAGTCCCACCATGCCTTAGAGCCAGAAAATTTAGCTGACTGGGTGAGGCTCCATTTGGGCACCGCAGCCACTGCACTTACTCTGCCTTATTAAACAATTGTGTTCTCATGTTGTCACACAACACAGCATGCTTGTTATGCAGCAAAAATGAGAGCTTCATGAGCTCTTAACTGTCCTTTCTGCTTCATCTCCTATGTTGGGCATCTCACAATGCACTTCATTTTTGTCAATGGTGACAATGATGATCACAGTCATTGCACTGCTGTATTTCTCACAAGAACAAGTGCTGGGCTTCAAGTACTCACAAGTATGCTATCTGGCCCTGGCTTGTGTGGCCCACATCAGGAAAAAGCTCATTTGCGGTAGCACCCACACTAAAAATATAGAACTATCAAGCCCCGATATTGCCACATAGCAAAATCACTCATCAATGTAGCACAATGGAACTCTGGGCCTGGATACGAGCCACAACACAGTGTACAAAGACCCCGCGGCTCGTATATTACACATGTAGACCATGTTGTCGATGTAGCAGTATGAATCTATGTAATACCAGAAGACATACAGAAAGCATCAAGATCTATAAAATGATTAAAAAAGAATGATTGCGATAACTCGTAAACATTGTCGCTTGTCCACTCCAGGTTGATTTTCGGTCCCCACTTTGGAATGAGATGGCATGGGCGCACAATGTCGTCAAGATGCACGACCGCAACATTATGCTGTAGGCAGTGTGTAGAATGTGAAAGTCCTCACAGCCCAACAATTGGGTCAAGATCACCGAGAGGCGTAAACCATTCAATGAACACTAAAGGTTGTTCGTAAGATCCAAACTGTCAAGGGAGGCGAAAATGATGCAGATTTGAGCAACCCGCAGGCCTGTGAGTGACGGGTGAGTGGCCATGGACATATTCTTGAAACAACTTGAAAGGTTGCTTACCAGTTAAATCCCCTTCCCTTGCAGCCGGAGAGGCTGCATCCTTGAAACTAAGCAGTGCCATATCAAACTTCGCTGGTGACCCCTGCTTTCGCGACTGGGGATTTGCTTTGACGGCAGGTGTAGCACGAATGCGAAAACATCTCGCAGCCTCGTTTGCATGTGTGTTTGGTGGCATGGTAATCATGACTTGCCTGTATACATCAAATTGATTGTGCAGCACTGGTTTGAATCCCATTGATGGGATGTGCTTCTGCAAGAAGGTGGTGAGGGATCCCAGAAAATCTGTGGCCCCGTGATTCTCAATGATCCGCTCTGCAGCCACACCTGCAAAAGCTGGGGACTTTGCAAGTGTGCGTGTGATGTTGGTGTGAGGGACTGGGTCAGTGGGAGAGGCCAATGTGGTTGACGCAATGGGAGCATGGCTTGGAGGCATTGGAGCTTCATTGTCCGAGTCCGAGTCCAAATCCGGTGGTATGTGGTAGTCAGCAGACGGAGCTGTTGATAGCTCATGCAGCCAAGAAAGATATAAGCCTCGAAGGTAGACTGCTTCTTGCCGCTGCAACCAGAGTGCCATCTGCTCCTCATAGTCACGCTTATTGCTGGCTCAGTATGCATCCTTTACAAAATAAATGTGCAGCTGCTCAGGTAATTCTGAATTGAAACTGTTTGCAGACCCGAATTGCTGAATTGCATAGATGTAGTGGGTGAGCTGGTGGATTTTGGGGATGTTGAAATGTTCATGAATATCCAGGTCGATTAAGACTTGCTTGTTGGCATGAAAGATGGCGAGTGCGCAGTCAAGTCCTGCGAGAGATTCTGGGGTGTGTACTCACAGCTGAGCATAATAGCTGAAATCCAACAACGCTCGGGTAACCACCAGTACACGTGCAGGAACAGCCCCCGCAAGTAAACCAACAAAAACACGCTGCATTTCCTTATGCTCCATTCCCATCCACTGCTTCACCATGGAAATCCCCTTTTTGAAGTGCCAAAGCCCTGGATAATCTGGCATGGCCTTGAAACGAGCATCAATCTCTTTCTCTCCAACTATATCTAGGCACCATTTTACCAGATGGTCTTTGAAAACACCTTTGTGGACCTGATGCAAAAGGTCCAGGGTAAATGCGGCGAATATATTTGAATGAGGCAGGTCAGCCCAGAAAGGTTTGTAAACTGCACATAGTCCTTGCTCCTCAAATGTGGGAGGATGTTGACCAATTTTCTGGATCTGCAGGGCTTCATATGTTGATTCTGGATCCCGCAATGCAGACTGTAACAGCTCGCCACACTGGTCAGCAGGAACAATGCAGTGGGGACAGCGATTTTCCTTGCAGCAAGCTACAAGACACTGTTCAGGAAAGTCAGCAATGTAGGCGGCGAGGATCGGATGGATTTGATGGACACATCCATCAGTGCAGACCATCTCAACACCTATCCGGCCTGCCTTGACCAACAGTTGCAACAATCGAGACATGCAATGATGAAAGAGTCGATAGCTGGCCAGTGAACATGTATTCTCAGTGAAACATCCAAGTTTTGTTGCAGGTAAGCATCCAATTAAAACCATGGCTCAAGCTGATGTTTGTCTGCATTTCTCTTTTGTGATATTGCCGATCGACAGGTAGATGGGCCATGCTGACTTATCCCCTCGAAATTGTGACAGTGATGTCTTGTCTGATGCAAGGATGACAGGTGCTATTGTCGCACCCTCAGGTAGTTCACCCTAGATTCGTATTTCGTGTCAGTTATTTTGATTTTATTGAGTGTGCTCAACCTGTTTTTGCCACCACCAGTCTGCAGTCCACATATTGTCAATCACCCTCTGTGTGCCAGCGCTATCCTGGTACACCTGCTCAGGTGCATACACCATCCAGTCACGAAACAATGGATTGCTGATCAAATCCTTTATACATTCAACAGGATCGTGTGCCCACAACTTGACTTCCTCAGTCATCATAGTGCCATCTTCGCATGGCTGGTTCCCAGTGACAGCTACTTGCTCACAATGCCAAGCAGTGCCGTGTGGAAGGGCATCGACTTTTTTGAGAAACGAATGGTTGTTGTGAAATGAAGGTTGAGTGCGCTTTTGAGTCTAGCCAAGTGATATCAGCAGAATCTCACACATAGTACATCAACAGACTCACTATCGACAATTTTAAGAACTCATCAGTTGGTGTTTGACCCAAATTATTGACCAGCCATTCAGCTAATCCCCACTCTTCTTTGTCAGCAAAAGGTGCGAAGGTACTTTCACTACTTGTGTCTTGATTCATCTGAACTTCTTTGAAGCATGTCATGCTCTCACGAAGCACTCAACCAGCACCAGCATATGCTTCATAGTAGTGTCCCTGCCTGGGATGGTCTCCTTCGTCGATGATTTCCTCAACAGTGACACGAGGCCATTTCATAGTGTGCGTGCTGTTAGATGTTGACTCCAAACGTTGATGATGTGGTGGGACAAATGCATCAGCAAGATGATTGTCAATGATTGTGGCCTCATGAAGGATGGTGTTGTCGGCAACTTCATCATCTGATGGACCTGCCTCGTCAAAGACATTGATTGAGGTTGATGACTGGCAAATCATGGCTTCCCACTTCAGTCGACAAGCCTTGCGCTTTGCAACATGTTTTTGACACCACCAAGGGTTGGGATTGGTTTGCTGCAAAAGCTACAATAGTGTTCAAAAGGTGCCATGCTCAGAGTTGACTGGCAAAGATGTGAGACACAATGATGATAACAATTGATTCAGTCAGTGATTTGTGCATTTATTGATCCCGCAGCTAATATGACATATATTGGTGTTGTTGCGAATGTTGACATATATTGGCATTGTTGCGATGTGGTTTGCAAGGCACGCCCAGGTGCATCTATGCACTGGCTTCCAACTGTCCCCTTCTCCGTTGTGTCAAACTCAGTGGCATTGATCAGGTCACAGACGGTACCGATGCTGCCTTCCCAGCGCCTCTCAAGCCTCAGGTTACGCCATGGAATAACCCTTTCCCAGCTGCCCCTCAGAGCCAGGATGAAGGGTTTCCACCTGATGTTCAGTATATGGATGAATGAGGCTTTCGCATCAAGGATCTGAGAAGCAGCATAGAAGCTGTGCAAGCAATGAGTAAGTGCGTCTTTTGGTGACATACAAATTAAATTAATCGTTCACAAGTTCTTGTGTCCAGGTGGTCGCATAATGGTTGCATGTAACCAAAAACAAATTGCTAGGGACACATGTTGTTTTTCACTAATCCTCGTTGATCCCTGACCGTAGACAGTTCCTGATGGCCCATCAACGCTCACAATAAAAGCCAGCAATCAAGGCACATGCCAGTATGCATCTTGGCATCTTATGTTCTACAATGTCCAAGCATCAAAGGTGAACAGAACTACACACCCAAATCAATTCAGGCTGAGCTCTCTTCCAGCGTATAAAATACGGGCTCTGATGACGATTTTTTTCCCATTGCTTTGCCGTTCTCTCAACCACACTCTCAACCAACCCACTTCATCCTCTCTTCTCTTAACAATGTTCGCTTGCCTCTTCGCTGTTGCCTCTCTCATTGTCTTCACTGTTGCCAAACCCAGTCAGTGCAATACCAGTAGCATCCAGTGCTGCAAGAGTTCTTCTACCATATGTGAATGTATTTTCCCAGTGAAGCACGATGACTGACAATGGCCCATAGGTTCAGCAATTCAACGCTCTCGCCCCACTTCTCGGTCTCCTACCCATTGTTGCTGATGTTACTGCCCTGCTTGGCTTCGGCTGCCCCCTCACCATTGTTGGCACCAGCTCTGGCTGTGTGGCCAATCAGGAGCCTCTGGCTCAGTGGTGGCCACGCTGTTCACATACTTGCATCTTGGACATGTGGCCAACATCACAGACCGCTCAATTAAGATGCTTGCATGGTGCTGCACGCACTTGTGTTATGTTGACTTTGCAAGTACATCCCTCTTTTCTCTCATGATGGAATGAAATTTAGTTCCATAAAATAGACTGTTCTTCTGACTGATATGTCCGTCTTTGAACTCTCAAGCCTACCCAAGCTCAGATGAAGTTGCAGCAGTTCTGTTGTCAACCTCCACAGGTCAGCGATGCAGATATCCCATCTAATCATTTGTTGACAGCCGTTTAGGAATTCAACATGAGCCAAAGGATGGCTTTTTGTGTCTACTCGGGCAGCGGCATTGCTAAACTGAGAAGCTTCCTGACCAACTTATTCAATATGATCACGGAAGATATGAATGCTGATGATGATGAGACAGAGTATGACGACGACTTTGATGAAGGATTCATCGAGGGTGCCATGGATGCTGATATGGAGGGTGGAATGGATGGTGATCTTAATGAAGACTTTATGCACAATGGAAGATACAACTTCCACCATACCCCTCAACCAGCCGCATCCACCCTCCACATGCATCACCCAGAGATCATCACACCTATCTCACAGCATCCAGAGCTTGCTATGCAGCGTGATATGACCCTGCAGCCAGGTCATGTCACCATTGCCTCAGTTCCAGCTGTGTTCTCTGCTAACATTCAACTGCCGCCTGCACCATATCCTCTTAATCCGCAACCTGTAGTGGGACTGTCAAATCCCACTTTCCGAAGATCTCGTGTGTTTGGATGCCATGATTTGTGCATTTATTGATCCCACGGTGTGGGTGAGGAAAATATAGATGCTAAGGGTAGTCAATAAGTTCCTAGGGTGCGAGGTTTGTACTCGTCCCAAGGGGATTGCTACTGGGCAGCGATCCTCGATAAATGCGAGGAGAAACACAAACTAGACTCTGTCTAACGACCCGAGTCAATCCTATCATAGATAGGATGGAGGATTTGTAGATGCGAGAAAGTGCGGATGAGCGCGGGAAGATGCGGATGATGCGGACGGGCGCGGGAAGACACGGACGATGCGGATGGGCGCGGGAAGATGCGGACGATGCAGGACGATGCGGACGATGCGGATGATGCGGACGATGCGGATGTTACAGAGCGAGTCAAGGAGTGTTCATTGGCAAAATAGCGGAATAGCAAATCCTTCTAAGAGGAAAACAAAGTGGGAAATAAAGTGCAGGTCTGGATCGATCCTATTCTACATGTTTTTCATGTCTATATGTAGGGAGAGCGATCTGGAGCGCCCTGGCAGGACAGGTACCGCGTTTAGAGCGCTCTACATGCATCCGGGTCCAAGTAGCGGAAAGGGTACGTAATATGACGGGATCTTTATGAAAATAGTGACAGGTGATCGGAAAACTTACCAATGAGGATAGACGGACATGGACAGATGGATCGGGCAAGCGGAAGTGCAGATGTGCGGATATGTTGACAAGCAGATGGACAAGCGGACAAGCACGGGAAGACACGGATGATGCGGACGTGCGTGGGAAGACACGCATGATACGCATGGAACGCATGGAACGCATGGAACACACGGAACACACGGAACGCATGGAACGGGTGGAACGCACGGGTGAGACGGGTGAGACGGGTGTCGAACGGGTGAGTCGGATAAAATGGATGGGCGTCATATGAAGGGCAGGATATACAGATAGTCACCTGTAGAGTCCTCAATATTCACGGGATACAGGCCTACAGTGGGTACGTTCCCCACAACGGCTAATATGACATATATTGGCGTTGTTGCAATGTGGTTTGCAAGGCATGCCCAGGTGTGCCCAACCTATATATGCTTGATCATAATCATGATCGTAATCAACAGAGATAAGGTTTGCATTGGAACGTGTTGTTGGTGTGTTGCTTGGTCAACGATCTTAGTTAAAAAGGTGTGTTTTTGACCCTCTTCATCACCTGTCTTACCCGTCTCACCCATCTCTCTCATCAGGCTTTCACCATTGCCCACCAAATCATGGCTCCTCAAGAGGCTTGCTCTGCTACTGGCCGCCAACACAAAACAACTGAGAAGGAAAATTATCACTGTACAGAATCTCACAATGCCATCCAGCGCAGGCATGGCAAGGTGCAGAATGCTGAGAAGAAAGCCACCAAGGCAGTTCAAGCAGCCTATCAGGCAGATCCAACTTGATTTGCAGAGGAACCAGCTGTGCTGTTCAGTGATGCCGACAAAGATGAAGACCACATGGTTTTTTCGTTTTTTTTCTTCCTAAAAAGTAACACCACTGACATCAATGTAGTTTACTGATAAGATGGCTGCAACGAAGCTGACAGCATCCAAAAATTTGATGTTTCGTCAAAAGAAGATTCCCTTGAGTGTTTCTGCCAGCTCAGGCCCTCACCCTGTTCTCACCCTCATCATCAGCAGCCACTTGTCCAAACAAGCAGGAATGATGTGGCTCACTTGAAAGGTATGAATAAATTGCGAGTTTGACCACACCACTAACTAACTTGCATAGGTCCCAAAAGCAGCAACCCAAAGCAGCCCAGCATCGTAGCAGAGGATGTGTTCGGTATGTATGAAATACAAGTATCACCCCAGAACTAACAAGCTTGAGTAGGACCCAAAAGCAGCAACCCAAAGCAGGCTGGTGTCAGAGCAGATGCATTTGCAGATCTGCCTGAGCTCATCAAAGATGATGACGATTATGAGTCTGACCAGGCTCACAAGGTTGACGGCAAGTTGCTAAGATGATGAGCCAGAGATCACATCATCTGCGACATCTGGTTCCAAGCATCATCGAGAAGCTGACTCACCATGTACTACTCACAAGCCCAAGATTCGTAAGGATGTTGATGGCTCATGTCAGCGCTTGAAAGCAAGCGACTTTGATGACCTCACACAAGAAGTTCTGGCTGTCGCAATCTCCCTTTATCGCACCCTCATCTGCACCCAAGAACCCTTCCCTGAGACCAGCATCATGGAAACCGAATTCGCACAGCTAGCATGGAGTCTGGCATGCAAAAAGACAGCACTTGATGTAACCCTGTCTTTGATGCTTGTAAAAATGGTGTGTATTGTGTTTCGCAAGTGACACGTTAGCTGATGATCATGGTCCTGAAATTTGCAGATAACTAAGCACACCTCGCATGTGCATGGTGAGCTGAAAACCAAGATTCGCTCACTCACAGGCTCATTCTATGGCTTCCAAGCAAATGGAGCCAAGGCCGTGATCCAACAAAATCATGACTGTGCAGAGAAACTCAAGGAAGGCTTGCTGTTCACCTACCAAGTAAGTCTTTCTTCACAGCGTCCAGGTTTCAAGCTACAGGTGACACGACTGTGGCAGGATATTGAATCCAGGAAGGGGATTTTCAAGTCTGATCTAATCCAAATGAGTGTGAACGACACGTGGTTTGCAAACCGTCAGGATGAGGGTGTGGTGCACAACAAGTACTTCAACCCCATTCCTATCCCTACAGTAGCGCTCATGCTCACAGCGGTAAGTCTTGCATGCTAGCTAACATGGCTCTAACTGACAATGGGGTATCAGATTGAATGTTGTATCGATGAGTGGATCACTGGCATCAAAGAGGATATCACCTTCTTGTCTGCAAACTATGCCCACATCTTTTGTGATCATGTCGACAGTCTGATGAAGTTCGATGACCACACATACCAGTACAAGCTCCTTGAATGCCTTCGCCAAAATTTACATGACACTGCACAGTATGTGGCAACCTGATTTCGTTGATGATAGATGTTCATAGATATTTGCAGCTTCCATTCAGGTGCAGAGTCTCTGGCCACATCGAAGACGGCACCCAGGGTTTCAGTCCATGCTTTCCAAGAAGCAATCTGTGAGTATGAGGAGGAGTTGGATGCTGATCACAACAATGTGCAGGAGAATGAAGATGGGCACGACAATGGTGTGGTTGATCGTGAGATGAGCAGCGAGACCGGCGAGGAAGTGAACTAGTAGCACACTGTGATTGCTCTTGAAAACCAATGCAATTTTTTTTGCTCGTTGTGTATCTATGACCTGGATTGGGCAGTACAATAAATTGCAATATTTCAATACATGGCACTACATGTCCACATGGCTACCAAACAATGTAAGCTCACGGTAAAGTACTGTACCCTCTGTAGTCCCATGTAGAATTGACCTGCGGCTACAGTGGCTTATAGATTGGGGGGAAGACTACAGAGGTGTAAGGATTCCATATCCTCTACACACTGCCCAAGGCTTCAGACAAAGTCATTGGAATTATCAAACCAACCATGTGACTCATTGACGCGAAGAAGCTTAAATGCTTCGCGTCCGAGTTTACGTGGATACATTCTCCTACATCTCCTTTAATACGCTTCTGTTATTCTACCATATGCTTGACTTCACATACCACGTGCTCTTACAGATTATTTTCACCATCCCACATGCTACCATTCTCGCTTCACACTAATCGGACTCTCAGAAATCATATATAAACAATGCCTGTACACTTATATCTCCAGCAGAATCCTTGACACTGATTCCCCGCTCCAAGCACAACAGAAGCTCTCAGAAGTCTCTTTCACATCAACGTTTCCATTCCTACAAGCCTCGTGTTGTACTTCAACACGTCTATAAGCCGTTCTTACACGAACTTCGTATTGTACCTCAATACGTCTCTTAGCCGTTTCAACGCATATTGTATTCCGCCCCATTTCATTAACCATTCCCCTTCGAACTCAAGATCAGCCTTACAGAGGTATGTGAGGTACGTAGTCTATGTTCCACTATGTGACCATATACTTTTTTCCTGATGCATATAATCAATGAAGAAAATGTTTTGAATTTTTTGAGATTTCTCTGAGCTGGCTATCTTGTAAAACATTATAGACACTATGTGAAGAATCAACAGTATTGTATAGTATGTTCTGTGCCGGATAGCTCATCACTGGTCAGCAGACTACAGCGAAGTGTCTACAAAGACATTCAAAACTTCAAACTCCAAACATTGAAGTCCATTGGTGCCTGTCATCAGTCATCCCGGATGCATACCGGTTCTAACCCTTTCTGGGAACCAAAATTACGATCACATAATGGTACAAACAGAGAGTTGACAACTCTTGACCATGACAACTTAAGAATTGAGCACGCCTGTAGTCACAGGGAGCATGTCAGCTGTCCAAGGAATGAGGCCAAGCCAATATGCTCCCCATGCATCAGTTATATGTATATAGACAGAATGTTGGCACTACAGCCTGGGTTGATTTCAGTCAGAAAACACACAGGTGCAGCTATTAGTAATATAGTATAGAGTTTTCTGCAAGTCTCAGACACGTGCTTCGAAGTACAACTAACTCAAGTGTACAGGGAACCCGTTGCAAATGCGTAAGGTAAACAAAACTGTGCCTATGCATACCTAAGCCTCCGACGAAATAAGGTTCAGCCACAACGTTACAGTTTCGGCCGCTTCCGAGTCGAGCCCATAAATACTAACTCCAACAATTAGATCACAATGTAATAGGTGTCGGAGACTGGCGCGGCCGAGCGCCGTTACGATTGTTATAGTGCCGCGTCGACGCATACAGTGAACATCGTGGGTCCGTGACGCGTCAATTGTGCCGTGGTCGGCAGGTGCGGCAGGAACCACGTCATTTTCACCTAGTTCGGACTGTGGCGTTTAGTTGATAGCCGGGGAAGAGCGCTTAAATGTTTAAATAACCACGATGTCGAATTGTCCTTGTCTCCACCGCGGACGTCGAGGTTTCGCAAACTATAATTAGGTAGTCAACCCGCAGAAACTTGTGATACATCGTACGGTAGCGTACAGTCCAGAAGACCAAATCCCAGTGCACACAAGTTCCAGGAAATGCGGCACGGCACATAAGTAGAACAATAGAAGTAACTAGTGGTGGCTTTGTAAGACTCACTTGCACACTGTAGATCGGCAAGCAAGCCTTGGTTCTTTTCGCAAAACAGCCTGGAAACTGGTCCAAATTTGTACGGTGATCATCATATCAATTGCGTCAGCTTAGCCCTTATCGTTATCAGCTATTAGTCACTCAAATGAGCGTCATGTATAGGGGATTTGGGTATATAAAGACATTGGTTTTCTGTGAGTTCTAACATCTACCAGCCAGCTTCTATATCTAAAATCATGGTCGAGTATCCCACCCGCAAAATCGGCACCGATGATGTCTCTGCTATCGGCTTTGGTGCCATGGGCATATCAGCATATTACGGTCAGACTGAATCAGATGAAGAGCGGTTCAAGGTGAAGCAGGAACACCTGCTATAAGCTGCTAGCTGCTGATTGTCCCTTTTAGGTCTTGGATAAAGCGTACGAGCTTGGCTGCACTTTCTGGGACACTGCCAATGTCTATGGGGACAGTGAAGAGCTCATTGGTAAATGGTACGCCGTACTGCACTGTAACTAAAGAACCCTTGACAGACGAGGAGCGCAGGTTCAAGCTGAACCCCGAGAAGCGGAGCAAAATCTTCCTTGCCACGAAATTCGGTATTCTCACCAATGGATCTACTAGTCGAGGGGTCGACGGATCCCCCCAATATGTCCACGAGTCGTTTGCAAAATCACAGAAGTTGCTTGGTGTTGATAAGGTCGATCTTTACTACTTGCACAGGTGCGTCCAGCGTGTCAAAACGATTATGCTGAAACCTCATTATCGTCCTCACGCAGACCTGATCCCCAAACGCCAATCGAGGTATGTGTCTGGTTTTAGACTTTCTGAAGATTTCTAACACCAGTTAGGAAACTGTTGGCGCCATGGCAGACCTTGTCAAGTAAGTGAACGCCTCCTGTCATCTTGACTCGAGCTCATCGTTGAGAAGGCAGGGGAAAGTGAAGTATATCGGGCTATCAGAGTGCACTGCGGACACCCTGCGCCGCGCTCAGAAAGTTCACCCTATTTCTGCTGTTCAAGTGGAGTATTCGCCTTTCACACTCGACATCGAAGACTCAAAACTTAATATTCTAAACACGGCCCGTGAACTTGGAATCAAAATCATTGCCTATTCGCCTCTTGGGCGTGGTTTGATCACGGGACAGTATGTAAGTGCTGCAGACTGGCAGAACTCATTTGGGCACTCACCACATAAAAAGAAATCTCCAGACGACTTTGAACCTACCGATTTCAGGCGGATGATCCCGAGGTATGTGTCATGTCAGTGCCTAGTGGGGACTCATCTGAACCGTACTTTGTTAGATACTCGAAGGAGAACTTCCCGAACATTTTGAAGCTGGCAGATAACCTGAAGGGAGTAGGCGAACAATACAACGCAACTGCTGGCCAAGTGGCTTTGGCGTGGCTTCTCGCTCAAGGTGACGACGTCATCCCCATTCCCGGCACAAAGAAGATTAAGGTCAGTAGTCATGTCACTGCGTACAACTTCGGACATTCATGGATTTGACTCCGACAGTATCTCGAGGAGAACGTCGGTGCCATAAAGGTGTCGTTGAGTCCTGAATCAGTCCAGGAAGTGCGTACGATTGCAGAGAAGGCGGATTGGGTGGTTGGGGATCGCTACCCTGCAGGATCTATGGAGGCGCTGTATGCAGAGACCCCACTTCCAAAGAGCACTTGAACTCTGCCGCGAATTCAAGCCACATACATTCTCCATAGTTGTACCTCTACGTTGGCTGTACGTGTACATACCTGAAGTGATGCAGCATGTATGAAATCGTCGAATGATGATAAGAGACGGTGTTGGATCGTAAGCCATAAGGATTCCGTCGGCCAGGAACACATACCGTCTCGGATTTCCTAGGGAACAACTGTTCGTGATTACGTTCTAGCTTGAACGAGAGGTATTGAAGGAGAGGATGCGAGGATCTCCCCCAAATTTCGATAAATCATTGATGTAGAGCTGCTGCGATGCAGACGCACGCGTTGCGAACCAACTCGTTTTCAATTTAATGCAAGACGAAGGAGAAATACACTAAATATCGTGTCAATGATTCAGGAGTAGCATGGTAGGGGAAAGTAACCAGTGGAACTGATACAAGATCACCATCGATACAGAGCTTGGAGTCGAACTTTGTGATACGACACTGCGAATACAACTTGATCTGTCTGTGGGTACAGTCTCTATGGACCTATATCTATATTTTACAGCAAAGAGATATCATCAAGCTTTCGGAAGGAACCTGGATATCTTGAATAATTGCTCATGTAGTGCGACAGTTACACTTACGAATTCGTGGCACTAAAAACTACCGACATCGTTTCGACGACGGAAGAGTGGCAGTCTGTCTAAGAAGCTACGCTTGGATGAGGGGGGTAATGGGCTAGGAATGATTTCAAAGGACTGGACGGAGTGACTTGAGTTCCTTAGTGCATCCTGTCGAGATGATAATGATTAAGTGTCCGGTATTAAAAACTACATACAAACCACACGTTGGCACTCACCTCAGGAGGATTGTTGATCTCTTCGCTGGGCCAATTCTCGTTAAATGCTGAGGGAACATTCAGGTCGGGTGGAACCTGCGAGAGTTGAATCAGATATGTTACGCTGTGGTACGATAGACATACTCCATTCTCAAGTGCCAGCGGGGGAAGGAAACCAGCGACCTGTATCTGGTTCTAAGTATTGAGGGCATAAGCAATGTGATGCCCTACCTCCTGTATCAACAGCTCGTTGAGAATCTGAAATAATTGCCGCGTCAGCTACTTCGAACAATTAGGCGCACAATGCAAGTAGCTCTTACATCTTCGTCTGAGGGAGCCAACGGCATATCCGGAGCTTCTTCACAGGTATCAGTGATACCAGCCTCTGGTTTAGTGTATGGCTCGATATCCCACAGGTACACCTTGGTGTCTTTCCCGCCACATGCGACACGCTTGCGGTCAGGGGAAAATGTGACGCAATAGAGTTCATCGGCATGCTCAAATGGTGGGCTGACTGCTTGATAAGTACGTACGCTCCATAGGCGAACAGTACAGTCAGACGATGCGCTTGCGATGAACCGACCATCAAAAGAGATTGCGATAGCGTGAACTGTGTTGGTGTGTCCCTGGAGGAGAGCGACTTGGGTCCCGGTCCCTGACGACCAAACCCGGATCGTTCCATCTCGAGAACCCGAGAACATTTGTTCTCCATTTCTCGACCAACACACGCTCGTCACTGCATCGCGAGGTCCTCCGACGTCTAAGGGAAACCTCCCCAGCCCACTCCCTTCAGGCAGTCGTATTACGTTGGTCTCTTTGGGGTAGGTGGGAGTAGGCCGTCCTGGTGGTGGGACAGCAGTACTAGTTCGACGAGGTTGGTCTTCGGTAGTTCTCAATCGTCTTGATCTTCTGAATCTTGCTCGTTCCATTGTTGGGGTCTCTTGGGGAGCCTACTGGTAATCGACCGCCCGTCTATAAGACACCCATCCGACGAACACGGACGGCATAGGTGGTACCTAGTTTGGCGTACCCCTCCCACGTTCCCAACACGCACAGTATGCGTTGTATGCACTGCACGTCTGCATCGCCTCTACACGTGTTGAGTATCGTGCATCGTGGCTGCCTTGCGTCCTGTGAACGAGGCCATCTGGGTTAGTGTCGCGGATCGCTTGTCTATCTTCTTCTGGAACAAAGTAACTGACATGTGCAGTGCTTGGGGTAAAAAACTGCTGTGCTCGGAACCAGACTTGGTCACGTGGAGACAAAATGTTTTGTTGCATGGCAGTGCACCTCAGCCTGAGCATTCTCTTCCCAATGTTCCTGTACAATCGTGTGACATTCGTGTCTACAGCAAATGCTAAGTACTCAGGTTCGAACTTCTCCATCAGCCAGGCATGGTAAACAAGGCAGAAACAGAGGCCAAGGTTTTAATTGCACAATGGGGCCAACTCAGAACCTCAGAACGAAGTCGCGGGATCAAGCATGCAGCTGCCAGCAGTATCTGACACCGAACAACGTTCGACTCTGCTGTGTATTTGACTTACACAGGTATCAGCGTGCAATCACCGGTCACGTCATCGTTGTTCTCTGCACTCTAAGGCGCTTTATAAGAAGCTGTACTGATTATTTTGTAAGGTGCGTGGTAGTTTTACTTGTTTGATAAGAATATTGACACTGGTCAGTGGCTTTGAGACCATCGTTATGGTGGAGGAGACGCCCATCTTTGCGGGTGATTCAGAATCACAGTGTGATTACACTGCGACTAGATGGGGCGATCTGAAATTACACGTTCGGGGAACGCATGGAAACATGATGCGGTAAGTGTATAAACACACGCTGAGCGCGGACCTCATGTCCTTGCAAGTGATCTTTGTATCCGATTCAAGTTTGTCACTCATGAGCATGCTTTGTACTTTCAGAACGTCCCCCCTTAATACTTGCCATCAATGCCGCGTCGCTCTCACAAGCAGGTGCCGAAAGAGCGATAGAAAGCGACATACATCCCTTCTACGGAGAATTCTTCTTGAGTGATGACGGGCTGTATGTTCATATGCCCGAGAGTGCTTATATGCAAGCGGAATGAAATACGAGATCGATAGTCAATTTTTTTTCAATATTGTCTGTTGATTGCCGCTTTGTGCTGATGGGGCACTATCACTATCTAGCTCTCAAGGCCCTTGTACGATATCTTGACTGGACTGACTCGCAGCGATTCCTCATTTTAGGAGCAACATTTTATTCAAGACATTTTGCGTACAAACCCGAAGAGGGAATTAGGAACAAGAACACAGGCCACCCCCACCTGCACAGCCTAGGACAGTGGTGAGGCGCAGGGAAAGGATTTGGCACCCATCTAACTGCAGGCTGCCAAAACCGTCAACAAATAGACCGCCCGTAATCTCATCCCAACTATATGGAATCTTCTCGAAGAATGTTGGATGATACAGCAGGGATCATCAATGCTGTCGTCGACGAGAAGAGAAGAAGTGTAGTGAGTTGCTCTTCTCTCGGAACGGATTCGAAATTGAGGTGTCCTGCTAACCTCTGCGTCTGTATTGCGGTGAATCTGGTGTCGAGATTCCCGACAGTTGGTGGACGGATGGATGAAACTTTGAATGGACTGATACTGACATGCGGTACCAATGAAAGTCAGGACTCCATCCACTGCCAGGTCCTCCGGCACTCCAAAGGCGCCAGATCTCCAGAACATAGTACCCCAGGAATGGTTTCGGGCTTTGCCTGTATCGTATCCAGTCACGTCTTGAACACGAAACACGCTACTGCCGCAAGGGGTTCTTCCCAATCTTCGACACATGTGTGTGATGGCGTTGCACAGGCGACTGGATCTTCTTCATCCCGCACTGGTTAATATCTTCCGCTCCCGCTTCGACACCACGATCACCAAACAGCTTCTTCGTTCTCGGCCTGCGTTTCGCTAACAACGGCGGAACACTCTGGACGTCTGGTTCTTTTACCCAAGGTTCCGGGTGTCAACACCGGTACCCGCCCTTGCAGTACAGCAAGGCGCTGCTACGAAGGAAAGTTCCCCACCGCCGTTGCCCACATCTTCTACTTTCCCAGAATTATCCTGGTCTGGTAACTCTCGGGTGAAACCTGTGGATAGCGGGAATCGGTCCCTTGGGAACATCTCTCTGTGCAACTTCTCAGACCGTCACTGCCTGGAAAAGCAGTGGCACACGAAGCGGGCATAGCACCCAGATACCAGATGATCTTAGAGAGGTCGAAGATACATCTGGTGGAAAAGGAAGAAGGGGAAGTAGAAGTAGAAGCAAACATTTTACCTTCCTGTGGGTCTTTCCCAACGTAAGCAGAGGTGTCGTTGCGCCTCCCTCTTACATTCATTCTAGCTGAAGGGAGATACATTCGCTGTTTGCTAATATTGAAAACTTGGTTGCAGTGTTTATGATTTACTCCAGAGCATGAGCAGTGAGCCTACAATGCAATATTAAACCGTTTACACTCGGTGCTAATATACTATTATCGCTCCGTGCCGACAACCTGTGTTTCATTTGAGCTTGTATCAATACCAACTACGCAAGTCTACTGCGCACCCAGAGAGTGGGAATCAATGGCTTCAAGTTGTGCCACACTTGCGTGATACTACAATATACCCTCAAATTCGGAAGACTCCGTGCTTCCCTGAATCTCGATCATATCATGATGCTGTTCTAGATGGATTAAAATCCCGGAAACGTCGTCACCAGTTTTACCAAAAGGTGTGAAGAAGGGTAGGATTCGGCCGAAGGCGGGAGAGAAACTTAAGGTTGACAGCCCGAGTTCCAATGGGGCTCGCAGGCTGTTTCACCACAGTGAAGCTCTTGTGGAGCGTCGAAGAATGATCTGAAGAGCTCCATTGAAGCTTCCTGCCATGGTCATGTCTCGAATCACGAATCACCAGACGGACTGCGGCAATTAATGATGACTGGAGTTCTGCAGACTCGGAGGACTCGGAAGCCTTTTTTTTTTCTTTTGAAAAAATATATATTGTCCGCTGGGGCGATGTCCTATGCTAAACATTACGCTCGGAAGCTACTATTCCCCCTAATTCCGCTTTCCTTTTGGGACCGGGGGTTTACCCAGAATTATGGTCTGTACCATAGTACTCCGCCGCGTTCAGTGGTCGAGAGCTACAGTAGGTTATGTTTTGGATAATGGTGACTCACAAGCTTACTGGGGACTTGTACAGCATTATGAACTACATGTGGGATGAACTCAAGAGCTCTGCCCCCAGCTTCAAGGTACAACATAAATAATTACACTAAATATGACACGTAGCGTCGTCGTTTGTGCTCCGCGTCATCCATAAATCATGCGGATAACTTTCGACAATGGAAACTTTGTTCTGTAACGCAGCGCTTCATTCGTTTGACTGAGTGGATCATTCAACACTTCTCCCGTAGGCGTTCGAGGTGCAGGTGTCGCACCAAAAGTAGCAATGCGACAGCACACATAATGATGCTACCTGGAAAAGATCAACGCTCACGCAAAGAACGCGCATTTGATAAACGCGCCTGCATAATAACCGGCTTGAACAAACCCTCCTGACGCGGTACTGATGGTGCCTGATATTGGAGGACCTGCAAGGGCTCCAAAGGCAGCAAGGGACATGAACATTCCCACCCGACGCCCTGCGTCTTCAATCTCTCCCATTGACACGGCAACCGCAGGGAAGAGAGATATGTATCCTCCTGTGGAGAACCTGGAGAGGGTGAGTTGACAGCTAGTTGTGAACCAGTGCCGCACATACCCATAGATGGAGGATACTATAATGAGCTGGGTTTCATTTTTAGCAAATGGCCAGGCGAATGTGAAAATTCCGGCAGCAGCAGTGAAAGCTGCCATAGTGTTGAGTGCGCCTGTCAATATATCAACCCGCCTTCCTTTAGTCCACAGCTATCTAGACATACCAACTTTATCGGCCATTAGGCCAGACGTCAGACGTCCAACCGTAGATGCGGCATTGGCGATCGCGAGAATGTAGAATGAAAAGTCTTTGGAGACGCCAATTGCAACGGCGCTCACGGAGATATATGTTAGCTCTGGCGAACCAATTCAGAATATCAAAGTGATAATTGTCACGAACATACCTGTATAAAGTCCCAAAAATACCATTATCCCTGAAATGCAAAATATAGAATATGGCGTGTTGCGGAATACTTTAAAATTAAAGATTCCCCCGCGAACATTGACGGGTGGGAGTCGTCGTTTCAGTAACTTCGGGAAAATGCGTTGGTGAAAGAGTCATCCACAGGTGCTGACAACATACTGCGTTGCTCATCCCCAGGGTAGCAATCAGAACAAATCCAAATACCCGAACGGTCCATTTAAATCTGAAAGTGTATAAGCGAACATGAATTGCCTATGATCGGTCGAACGAACCCGATTAATGGAATCAAATTTTGTGCCGCTATGGGGAACACGGTGCTGCCGCACGAAGCCCCAACGGAGGCGAGCGCCAAAGCAAGGCCACGCTTCTTGTGGAACCAATGCGAGACGACAACGAGTGCGGGGCCAACTATGATACCGGAACACATTCCAAAAACGAGACCTTGTACGAGAAAGAACTGCCAGTATTGTGTGCATTCCGCAATTAGGAAGGTGCACGCAACAATGACGCAGCTACAGGCAAAGCACGGTATCTTGAAGTATCCCAGGTCAAAAAGTCGTCCCGTCAGAATTGCTGGGAGGTACATGAGCGCGTACTAGCAGGACAGGTGAGCTACGCAGGTTTACTGAGAATTGGACATACCTGCGTAGAACCGATCCATGCTCTGGAGAATACAAGTGTAGAATAAATCAGTTACGTTGTATCAAACAAACCCATCACCTTACATCGTTGAAGGGGAAGTGTGACGTAGTAAATTTTCCTCGTAATATGCTTGGAAGACCTGAAAGAGGGGAATTGCAAGATCTGCGAATATATGGTGATAAATCTTACACCCCACGCATTGGATAAACCAGCTCTGGTAAAATGTCCTGAGCTTAACTGTGGCGGAAGTAACTGAAAAAGCTCACGTAGAAAATAAAACCAAATTGACACTGTAATACAAAGACGTCAGTGACCATTTCAAAGAATTAAACAAGTAGCGTAGTACTTACGCAACAATAACTAGCCACGCAGTCAATCCTCCATCTGGTGCTTCACCAAGATGTATGACAGACTTCTCAGAAGCCTGTTCATTCGGTGTTTCCTGGTCGTTTGGAGGGGCTGCTCTTGCCTTACACCCATTGTAAGACAAGGCTTCAGTCGCAAACTCGTTGCCCTTCAAAGCCTCTATACTTTGGTGCTTCCCGGACATAGCCAATACACAAAGAAGAGGTCAGAATCAATAAGGAGTGGGGGGACACGGAGCGACTACTGGTGGAATGTCCAAGCATTCTGCCCACATTATGTATGGATCTATAATTCTCCCGCTTCTTGCATCCTGGAGCTGAGAGTCAGTATTCCGTTCGACCACCCATGCTGTAACAAGTCTAACGGATCGTGATATGATGTCGAGACATAAAACGCAAAATTCACGCACCAATGATGGACTTGACGCAAATCAGCTGACCGCAACAGGACTCGCAGACTAGCGCACTTGAAGTTGTGTATCTATGGAGCCAAGAGCTGAACTCAAATGAAATGCCGAACATGATGTTCTGGGACCACGAGCTGTTAATGCTGATGGATGGTGGTGTTGGTAGTAAGTGGTCAGAAAGTCTGGGACCCCGGGTTTTCAGGCCTTCCGTTCGCCCCCGAGCCGTTGGTGGTTGAACCGCTCCAAGTACGGACCAAGTGCATCTGTGTTCATTCTGAAACGCACCAGGTTCTGAAATTGGCAAGTCAGATCAATGGTGTTCTCGGTGTGTACATGATCTGAGACCTAAAGAAGTAAAACACGTCGTAGTGTATGCGTGGTGTAGGCCACCTGATGTTCAACTCGCACCGAGATATTGATTCACGAAGTTGTGAATTCTCGATGCAGGTCGGTGTCGTCTCGACGTCTTTGCATGGAATGGAGTCGGAGCTTGACTAAGGACTTAGGGTTAGTTAGGTGGGCGTAAAGTCAGGACCTGGGATATATTTTTCGTCTTTCTTGTTTAGGTATTGAGAAACGATGAGTTAGAGATGTTCGAAGTTTGAGATCATGTTGAATTCTTTCATGTCATCGCGCTAATAAAATTCCAGCTGCAAATTACACTGGTAAGAAATCAAGAATAGGTAACATATCTATATACTTACACGAGTCGTGCCCGCCTTCACCTGCATGGACGTTGCGTCCGTGAGTTGTATCAGCACGGGCCGGAAAAGAAGATGGCGGCCAATAAGTTTGGTCGTAACACTTCTTCAGCGGTCTTTCACGAAATTCCGCGGATAGCAAACACGATTACCTGTGCATAAGCAATGAAGACATGAAAACAGGTGTTCATCGATCAGGAGTGCTGTAAGCGAGGAATCTCAGGAAGATGCATCCTCTGCCACAACGCGGCTATAGGAATGCGTGCCATGCATTCGGAGAGTTGAATATTGAAAACAGATGGTAGCAGGGCATCATTATCATTAAGATTTGAGTCAGCAAAAGCTGGCCATCAAGTGACGATTGTTAGTACTGTAGTTGTAATTGCGAGGGTGATTATGTCTGCAGCGGCATAGGTGAGGGTTGGAACCCCATCTGAGAAAGACCATGCTAGCGCTATATCAGGAGGGCTGCGCGTGGCAGCAGGGCTCGCAATTCCAAAGACAGAATTCGTATCCCGTCATGTATGCAGGCTGGAGGGTCGGAGATGAGCTTACAGCAGCTTCAGGGGAATCGCATCGCTGGGCATTCGCCCAGGCAGTAAAAGAAGTCATGGGGGATCCCAGCACAGAGCCGACATTAGGTAGAGAGATTCGGTAGCCGAGGAGCCTGTACTGCGTGAACTTGTTCTATTCGACGCCCAATTGATCGGTAAATTCTTCCAGCGCGGCTGAAAGGCTACTTGGTCCACCGAAACCCGAGAAAGTGCGCTTCTATTGAGCCTAGAAGTAGCAAATCGACGGATTTTAGCGAAAGAGGCCTCGACGTATGTTTATCATAAAGAGGTTTGTCGGCCATTCGAGTTCCTGGGTCGCTATCCACAAACGTTGACATGTCGACAAAATGTGCTCGAGCGAAGAGAAGGAAATTAAAAGGGAGTGGGATGGTGAAGGTGAAGCCTAGGGTGAAATGGTCTGCAATGCAACGTCCGCATCATTAATGCTCATGAAAGCACTGGCATGCATGCATGATGTCACGGCAGAGTGTTCGTGCTGCATGTTAACGCGAGTCGTTTCTGCCTGACCCAAGTTCGGTTCGAACTTCAGAATTTGATGGAAAACCGAACCGAATCGGACCTGTCTAGTCTCCCTTAGTCACACCAAGTTCCTGGTGTCAGCAACACCACCTCTCAGAGGACCAATCAACGCTATCATGTGTTCGACAGGTCAGTCGTATTATAGAGCGAACGCGAGGCCTTGTCTGAATTCTGGAGCATATGGTCGAGCCAAGGGTGAGTCATGAGCACCGAGCATAAATTTCAAGGTCGCCTCCCTCCCCCACTCGAGACGGGCATTCCAAAATTCTAGCTGGTGTTTGATAGCTCCGGAGCTGTTTCAGACATGGGCATGGACATGGAAGTGGAAATGGATCCTGCACGTTACGACGCCCTGGAGTTTTGACCCTCTGCGGCGCATCCTCTGAATCTGCGGCGCACTACTACACAGTAAATATATTTCATTTCCCCAAGTTCCTTCTTAACATCATGCTCCCCACTCGTTCTTCAGAAAAACACCTCGCCATCTAAAACAACACATCTAAATTGATCGGGCAGAGCCTTTGTGTCAGAACTCGCCCAGCGCGAGCCACTGTGGTGGTATTTGGCCGGATCATGTGGTTGTAGTTGTTCCTCTTTCAGGGGGAGATAAAGATTCTTATTCGGAGTGAAGGTCTACGTCACGCTCACCCACACCCCATCTAAATTCACTACGGACACTCGCGCATCTTCTCCTACACCTGACGTTGATGTACCTCCATCCTACACTCAAGAAGTCGATGTACGACCGCGACGATATCGTTATCACCATCGCACCATCATCTACCGAGTACCTCAATACCAATCCCAATATTTACTAGTCGTATTCCATCTCGTACGCCGATAACACTTGCACAGATGTTCTCGCGGTCGCTGCATCCCTCCACCTCTCACTCTCCCCATGCGCATCACCACACTTCACTCCACGCTCGCGCCCTACGAGCTTGGTGCTTCAAGCTCCCAGCAGTTTCAGCACATCCTCCACATTCGAGAGAAAATGGAGCTGGATGTGATGACGAGAATGTGTACGCTTTTTCTTCCAGTCCTGTGCTATAAGTACTATTGTGATACGGGTCTTCAACTGTTCAGGGCGAATTTGTGATACTGGCCTGGACGCTAACAGGTGCTCGGTAAGGTGCTTCCATCTCGCATATCAAATCTGCAACAGGTCAGATTTAGCTCAGGTATTGAGTAGTTTAAGGTTCAGATCATCGCGGTAAGGGATCGATATGTTGATAAACCTGACAAGAATTCTTAGAATATCCAAAATGTGCGATTTATAATTAGAATGATAATCAAGCTGCAGCGATCGCTTCGATCTCTATGTCTATATCGTAAGGTAAACCCCCAGCTTGGATGCACGTACGAGCCGGCTTGGGGTCCGGGAGAAGCTGTGAATGTTGTTGATGAGTTAGTCCCAATCGCAGGGATAAATATGACAGACCTTAATATACTCCTCGTTCATGGCTGTATAGTCATTCATGCTCTTGAGGTAAACATTCACTTTCACCACTTTATCCCACGACGAACCAGCAGCTTTCAGCACGTCAGTCAAGTTAGAGATGCATTGAGCCTGCAGGAAGAGCTTGGGTGTTAGGGAACAGGTCGCAAGCTCATATGATACGATGGACTCGCAGTGTGGGCTGTGATATCCCCTGGGACAACGTTGCCTACGCTGTCTATAGGCATTTGTCCAGTGCAGAAGATAAGGCCTGGGATCTTCGCCGCATGCGCTGAAGCCCATCGGTCAGTATCATGTCATCGATTCGTCTGAGCTCGTACAATACATAGGTACTAGCGGCCTGTCAGGGCTGTTGAGTTTCTGAACCTCGGACATGTTGAATATCAATGGAAGAGAAGGATTAGAGAAACGAACTTGGGATCGAGCTACATAATATGGGGACGGAAAGCTTCATTCCCAGCAAGTCGTTCAGCTGACTAGACATCTTATCTCAGTCCGTTACGTTATCCTTGGCGTGGATATGACCTAGTCTCCGACTGTAGCCAGACCTGTAGAAGAAAGATAATTACACCTTCTAATTATAATAGATATGGACAAACCACATGAACCGCAGGACGGTGTCACAAGATAGCGGAAGAGGCACATTAACACTTACGGATCCTGTGTTTCCGAAGGGCCCCCAACGATACAGATCGTTGGCGCAAAATCTGGTCGTCATTCATCCGAGTCTTGTGTATGTCTGTATGCCACAGACCGTGAATAGAAAGTACTGGGATGCATGGCAGAGTGTTCGTGCTGCATGTCAACGCTGGCTATTATCCATTCGCGAGCATGTGACGGTGTCAGCGAGTAAATTGACCTCGTTGGATCAATCAACGCCATGATGTGTTCGACAGGTCAGTCGCATTATAGAGCGAAAGCGAGGTGTCTGAATTATGGATTCTGGAGCATGTGGTTGAGCCAAGGGCGTGTCATTAGCATCGAGCACTGGCATCAATGTTACCTTGAAAATCTCGAACCAGTGCGAGATGGTCCTCCCATGAGGGAAGCTATACACTAAATGACGCAATATCATGTCCTGGCTCTGGGAAGTAGATGGGTGACGTACGTGTAGCAGAATATTTCAATTCCAGTGGCCACTCTTCTGTGCGATAATGAGCTGCCTGCAGAATGAAGAGGTAAGTCGCAACAGGGAACTAAAACACGATAGAAGAAAAGTGCGTTCTCAAGATGGGTGGTGGAGGCGAGCCTACACTGGTCATAATTCATCGTTCAGCACGGTTTTTTCAGCGAAGACGGGTCTGTCTGGACTCATCAACAAAGAAGACAGCCGAAAATCAGTTTGAACTTCCTGTATATTGAACAAGAGATCGTACTGATTTTCGAGTACTACTAGTGAGAGACATGTCAGAGTCAGACCAGCGCAGTCCTAATTACGATTACTAGATTTGGACCGTTGGTTTGTTTGGCAACAGCTTCTGATCCAAACAACGCTTCGAAAATTCCTACTCAGTCGACGCTTTTCATCCGATTGCACTGACTTACAGCTGGCAGCTGCACATGGTAAGATTATCAAGTTTGCTCAGGTTTTTCAACGGCTGAATTTTGCTTTGACGTGATATGCGATTATCAAGAATCGTCAGCCGCGTTCAAAGCAAGGCCAGTTTAAAATCTGTCGAAACCATGGTGAGCAAGGGGCTGGATTACTAACGTTGCTTTACATGTCAGCCCCAGGATATAAAAACCCGCACCCGAGAGCTGAAACCCCAGTGCACATCTTTCTTGTTCACTCTCGTCGTCCGCATATTCGCATATACGCATATACAGACGATTTTACTGGAATCCATCAATCCAAACGATGTCTTCCAACAACGGTAACGCTTTCGGATATTCTCGCTCTCCTTCTCCCTCCTCCGCTTTCTCCACGGTTATCCTCGTCCTTGAAATGCTCAAGATTGTTGCATTGGCCTCTTTCTACGTTCTCACCATCATGGCTGGACTGGCCTTCGAGATTTATGGCTGCCTAGGCAACTCTTCGATTCTCGAGGATTCTTTCTCTAAGGCTGTACCCTCGTCAGCCACAGGTACTGAAGTACCTGTGCCATATCGCTTCCAACCATCTTCATCGTGCCCCGCTATTCTGGAAGCGTCTCTGGATAGCCCCGGTCTCATCCCCGAACCTCGTTTGCAGTGGAGCATCAGCTGCTCGGTTATTTGTCCAAAGTTGCACCAAGCGCCGATTGGCCCCCGTCACCACGTCCACGCACTGTTCTCCGATGCGTGGAACGAGAACGCTGGTCTTCTGAAACAGCTGACGCATGTGCAGGACGCTCTTGACTTGGCGCACGACGACATCGATGAACTCGTGGTCGAGAACATGACCTTGAGTAACAACATGGACCGTCTCACACGCGACCTGGAGATCGAGCAGGTCCGTCGCGATGAGGCTGATTCGATGTGCCGGGACGCCACTGCCAAGATGGGCTCCCAAAGGTCCACTCTGTCTACCCTGCAATGTGCTAACACTGCACTTCGTTTCGAGATCGCGAACCTCAGGGCCGAGCGCGACGAGCTCATAGCGGAAAGCAAGGAATCATCCGAGTTGCAGAAGGAACACCAAGAAGAAGTCGAAGCGTTGCAATCAACGCTCATCCGGACAAAGAAGGAGTTGGAAGGAGCTAAGAGGGAGCTCAAGAAGTTGAAGAGGGCTGCTGCAGGTGAGGTTCTTTCGTCGTCTTTCTCATTGTCTTCTGACATTTGCGAACAGGAATTCCCGAACTGAAGATAATATCTCCAGACGGGAAAGTTATACCCCATGGTAATGTCTCGAGCAGTACGTATTCCCTTGTTCTGCCGCAACCGTCCTTGCTGATGACCTTCTAGCTACCGATTCCCTAAGTGAGGATCAGAGTATCGCAATGAGGGAACGCCTCACGCTCGCGTATACCGAGGTCGTAGGTCTCAGAGACCAGTGCATAGATTTGCGTCGTCGTGCAGACGAAAACACAGAGTTGCAAGATGACATCAAGCAGCTCCTCGTACAACGCTCGGCACTTTGGAATCAGGTTGAAGCAGCCAACAGCGCCTGTCACAAGTTGGAGGAGGAGAACAGGAAATACTTCCGCCAGTACGTGGAGATGAGGGCGGAACTCACCAAGGTGGAGAAGAGAACTGGTAAGTCCATGCTCTCTTCGCTTTGGTTGGCGCTAACTCGACTGCTTGCCAAGGAATCGCCATTTCGGTCATACAAGAGGAAGAGGAAGAGCCCGAAGTTGTTCCTCCAGCCATCCTCAAAGTTCCATTGGCTGCTCGGAGCTGTACTTCGGTCTTTGAAGACGACTCTGACGATGAGTCCATCGCTTCATCGGCCTCCTGTTACTCGATGGCATCGACAGATGACTTCGACTGTAA
This sequence comes from Suillus ampliporus, assembly GCA_016584345.1. NCBI lineage: Eukaryota > Fungi > Basidiomycota > Agaricomycetes > Boletales > Suillaceae > Suillus > Suillus ampliporus. The sequence goes on along the minus strand of JABCPV010000007.1, from coordinate 439,909 downwards.
GCTTTTGTTGGCTTCTGGCATCTTGGTGGTTAATTGTCTTTGTAGTGTCGCTACCTTCCGAGGTCGATACTCCGCATACATCAGTCCCGTCCTCACCGCGTTCTCCTCAGCTCTCTCCTCCCCCTTCTCCCTCTTTCACGATGCCCTCATGGGTTCCGTGTTTCAACTCAGAATGCACAGATTTTGCATTCGACGTTGTGCCGGACTCACCTCTCGCGAATGCGATTTCCGCGTACCCCAGTATCCACCAGCCTATCGATGTCACTCATCGTCTATTCGTTCATCGTCGCGGTCTCGGCATACCCATCGCTCGTCCCTCCTGGCCGTCCGTTGTTGTTCCTCTCGAGGAAGCAGCCCCGAAGCGGAAGTTCGGTCTAGATCAGGACGATGCGACGCCGAAGACACGTCGTAAGCACGAAGACTCTTGATGCATCAAGTTTCAGAGCTCGCGTTTCGGTTGCAGTGCGTCTCGTTTGCGTATTTTCTCTTTCTTTTCTCTCTCTCTCTCTCTCTCTCTCTCTCTTTGCGATTCTGTTTCAGCATTTGTGTTTTGGTTACAGGCTTTTCCTTTGGACTGCGGTGGTCCTGGCTTCGGTTGCATCGTTCGGCTGGGATGCTTTCCCTCGTGGATCCTGACGAAGTGAAGTATTTCCCTGCGCTTCATGGCTGCCCGTATTCCGCTTCCACGATTGCTCCTTTTTGGGCACGGGAAACTCTACGGACGGTTATGTTTCTCTTGGACTTGTGGATCTCTCGGACTGGACTCCTCTAGTGATAGTATTTGAGCAGGTCGTGTAATCCGCTTCCTCGTTGCTGTATATACTGGATTTGTCATGAATTCAATCACTCTTGCGCCAAATGATACTAGTCTTTTGAGTAATAATACCTGTGTAAGTCTGAGCAAGTGGCCATCAGCGCAGATTGGTTATCGGTTATGTACGCGGCGTACGCCAGCACATTGATGGGAATCTCTTACGACCGATCACATAACAGTTCACAACATGCGGGACCCGCGAGGCGAAGCGCCACGGTGGTCTCTGTCCTCACAATGTCAGTGTGAACACATCTATTCGACCACAATCAAGCTGGCGCAGTCTATCCACTGATAATAAACGTTAATGAGCTGCGTCCAAAGGCAAGCGCCCTCGTGCGCGTGGACAATGGCATTTATCACGTGATGAAACGCGGACGCGTTTGTTTGTTTGTATTATTGTGGATGGTTGAAATTTAAAATGGCCATTTCTGGAATAGTTCAAGTAGTTCTCTCATCTCTCCGTTCGCTCTTCGTTCTCTATTTTATCCATCTACTGCACGCACAGATAGAGTACCCTCTGCGTCAATTAGATAGCTCATGTCTTCAAACTTACCCGTGAGTCTCCTACTTTCCAGATTTTTTTGGTCGATGGCAGATTGTTGCTGATCGATGTTTCAGACTCGCCGTGTAACGCGGGTAACCCGTACGGTGGTCCAGAAGGACAGCGAGAATGCTAATGCCCGCCCATCTCGTATCGTTTCCCGTGTGAAGCCCCCATCTACGTCCACCGCTCCTGCGAGCACCGCCACACTCCAATCCAGGGCCTTGGGCGCTACAGCGGCCTCTCGCGCAAAAGTCGGTGCCAACGATGAGAACAAAGTCGACCCTGCTCTCCAGGGTAAGCGTAAGCGCGAAGCTCTTGGCGAAGTCACAACCAAGAACATCAACAAGAATAAGGCCGCTGCCACAGTTGCTAAGGACGGGAAGGGCAAAGGCAAGGAAGTAGCCGCACCAACTAAGGAAACGTTTGATGGTGTAGTGATCAAGGCGAAGCCCACTCTTCCCTTAAGACAGACTACCACTACCACTACTCGTCGCACTACTAGGTCTGCGATAGCCCCAGAGGTCAAACCGTTGAAAGATGTCAAGGAGGACCCCATAGTCAATGATGAAGACGCGATGGCTGTAGATGATCACCCACCGGCTCCGGAACCCACGCGACGCGTTTCAACCCGCAGGTCGGGCGCGAACACCCAGCAAGTGATCACGCACGAGGTGCAACGTGTTCAGACTACTCGACGAACTTCTTCACATCTAGTCTTAAAGGGCGAGGCACAGGAAGATGTTCGAGAAGATCGTGTGTTCAAGAAGCGGCGGACGTCTTCTGAAGCCCCCGAGACCGACATAGACGAACAAGCGCAGCACGAGGCAGAAGTGGCGGCTGTGCTCGATGTCAATGCGATACCAGAAGCTGACCCCGATGGTGACGAGTGGGACGACCTCGATGCTGAGGATGCTGATGACCCATTGATGGTCAGCGAATATGTTGTCGAAATCTTCCAGTACATGAAGCAGACTGAGGTGCGAGTCCCCACACTTTGATGTTTTGTTTAAACTAACGTGCCACCCTCAGCTCATAACGCTTCCCAATCCGGAATACATGGCATCGCAAAAAGAGCTGGCTTGGTCCATGCGCGGGATCCTGCTCGATTGGCTAGTGCAAGTACACGCCCGATTCCGATTGTTGCCCGAGACTCTGTTCCTCTGCGTCAACATCATCGATAGATTTTTGTCGGCACGAGTTGTCTCCCTCGCAAAGCTGCAGCTCGTCGGCATTACGTGCCTCTTCGTTGCTTCCAAGGTCGAAGAGATCGTCGCACCATCCGTCTCGCACTTCCTTCACTGCGCGGACTCATCTTACACCGAATCCGAGATCCTTCTCGCAGAGCGGTACGTTCTGAAGACCATAGACTGGAACCTGAGCTATCCGAACCCGATGCACTTTCTGAGGCGTATCAGCAAGGCGGATGATTACGATGTAAAATCGAGGACGATGGGGAAGTATCTATTGGAGGTGGGCACGCTGGAGTGGCGGTTGCTGGCCACGCCACCTTCGCTGGTCGCTGCTGCTGCGACCTGGCTGGGACGCCTCATTCTTGGCAATGATAAATGGGTACGTCCTGTGTGTTCCACATCTCGACCATATTCATAACATTCTCAACTTCTAGTCTGCTAATCATGCCCACTACTCGTCGTATGCGGAAAGCTCCATAATTCCGACCGCCAACCTGATGCTGAACTATATCCTCAAACCCATCCGTCACGAATCATTTTACAAGAAGTACGCCGGCAAGCGGTTCATGAAGGCATGTCTTAATGAGTCGTGCATGAGTAGTGGCTAATCATCATGCAGGTGAGCATACTAGTACGAGAGTGGGCTCTGGAGCGGTGGGAAGAAGGCGAACAGATGTCTCTCGCAGCCGAGTTGCCAGCCATTCGTGCGAGAAATCGGGCAGAAAGGGAGCGGCTAGCAGGCATGGACGGTGATGAGGAGGTCAAAGACGCAAACTCATAGGGCCAACGACGCGCATGGTCTCCCGCCCTTTTTCTCGATCTTCATCACGGCAATCACTCACTCAAAACGCATATCCATTTCACGGACACCTACACCATCTATCCCCCGCGTGCATCATATCCATCACACGAGCATCATGACTATTGTTAATTCTGTGCAACTCAACCATCACACCGTCCAACACCGCCAACTTCGTTTTTTTGTTCTTTGATTTTGTTCTTTATGTTGATCTTATGATTATCAAATACCTTTTCACCCACACCCGTCCGCCTGTTTATGCGCCACATCTATGCCTCCTGCTCTTTGATCTGCGCGCTTGATTTGTCGCTGTCACGCTGCCATCTCAGTGCTCGTCTCGCTCGCTGTCTGCCCGTGCTCGATTTGTCGATTCGCGCAGATGCACCAGTACCCGTCCGGACACCCCCTCCATCGTTGCTTGCCCTGTTCTCGCTTGCATCACGCTGTTTTACTGGTCATCGCTCTGTTCATCTCGCGTTACCCGTGCATATCCCGTTCAGCTACAACCGCATACTGCCATCATCATGTTATCCGTTTCGTTCACCACAACTACTAGGACTTCTTTCGTTCACCGTCGTTTTATTCGATGCGTTCTTGATAACTTGTTATTCACTTGAATTCCTTGAGCGGTGAGATACGTTCTGTATAATTGTAGGAAAAAATAAAGCAGAGTCATCGTTATCGTGCTAGTGTGAGGACTTGAAAGCTATGGAAATTTTAAGCATTAAGAATGAAACAGTTCTCTACATCACGAGATGTCCTCCCTGCACAAAAAAAGTCACCTGCCCGGTAATTAAAGTGCAAAACACTCTCTGGCGGGGAATCGAACCCCGCTTTCCCGCGTCCTTTAACGATGACAGGCGGGTGTACTATCCGATATACTACCAGAGACATGGAAAGCTTAAATAATATTCAATATCACCGTTTATTATTGGTTTGGGTGTGAAGTACTTCAACTAGTACTTGTCAGTCAATGCTCGCCTCAATACCTTTGAATCATGAATCAAATCCATGAAAACTTTCGTTGGCTGGCGTGCGCCAAATCAGTTTTATTGACACTCTTAGAATCTCAACACTGATCAAACCACTAGATCTATTTGCTCCACTTGCAGACGCACTGGCAAGCGGCCAGTTGCTATAAGTATTCAATCCCATCTCCGTCAAAGGACACCCAGGCTAAAAAGGTCTTGCCACCATTCCCGGGAGAACCGAGGAGGCGACATCTTAGATGTTCAGTCATGAGATGATACCAGGTCAGGCCCACTCTATTTGCAAAGCGGACTGATATCTTTTTTCTCGTGCCTTACCACTTACAGACGACCTTGACTTATTGATCAAACAGTGTGCGCTGTGGGAATGACCGGTCCACAGCTTTTGGTGCCTGATCGATAGCGTTTCATAACGGCCTCTTTGACGTACGCTATGCGTCATTGATGCATCCGTCGAATGAGTCTTTGCGACGTTGAAGGGACACGGGATGCTCTCTACAGCATGGCCTGGCTATGGCATACTAGCTAGCGACTTGCGAGCTCTGGGTTAGTTACGAGTAACGAAACATCATATCCTGAAAACACCTATTTCGTGACTGACACCCCAAGGTATTTGTCAATGATTACACGTCCTGTGGTTTCATCGCCTCATCCAACGATAGCCAATCGACTGAAGTATGTTTATTGAGGCCATGTGGGAACAAGTCACTCCGGTGTCTTGCCGGTGTCTTCACGTCGCGCGCCGCATGTTGACAGCGCTGATCCATGATGAATGGTACGCATAGTTAAAGATATCCTCGCCCCTTTTCCTCACGCGCCCTCTCAAAAAGACGCCATCATCGACTACAAAGACACGGAAATCTGGACACGATTTCGTTTACCATCTTGATATACTGTCAACACAATGCTACGCTGGCTACTTCTCGTGCTTGTCGTCGCAGGGAGTGTTGTTGTGTTCACTAAGCCCTCTCTAGAATCCACAGAGCGAAGGGTTGCACCATCCCAGTGTCAAGTACATGCCTGGGTGAGAGCGCCTGACATGGTCCCCGGCGATGTTATCGCAGGCGACGTCAAGATTAAATTCCATGAATCATGCACTGATACCGCCGAGAGCTATACGCTAGGCTTGCGCTACAAGGAAAAGATGTTCTGGAGGTTGAGGTAAGTTGGTGTTACAAGCGTCTCTCAAGTCCTCAGGTTTGCTGAATATACCTCACAGCCCATACGATGTGCCGATTTACAATAGACGGCCACCTTCCAACGGACAATACGCATTGCCGATTTCCATCAGACCTATAGGATTCAGGTTCAATCCTATTGGCTCAGTTCGTGATGTGTTTCGTCGAGTCCGGCAGCGTTTCCAGAAGCCTGGGAATCCGAACCGAAACCCTGGCCAGAATATGGACTTATGGTCTGTGCACGAGGAAGAACGGGTTGCCTTTGAGATCAAGGCTCCTCTGGTTGATGTAGAGGGAGCAGGTATGGGTTTAGAATTCTGCAGTATGAGTCAGATTTTAACGTCGAGAACAGATCCATTGCCAACGGACTTCACGACTCGATTCGGAATTCTGGTTCCAAATACAAATTACCCTCCGGGATTAGACTGGCGTAGAAATGCAATGCCTCACATGCCTTACATGAGAGGGCCCGATGTAAGAACAGCCTTTATCGATTTTGTCTTGTGCTCAACGTAGTTATAGACGGTATCCAGCGAATCGGCTTACGAGTACTTTGTCGAAATCAGGTTCAGCAATGGCACCACTGTAGAGATACCTGCAGGAATGACATCCTTCACTCCGTTTTCCCTCTCAACCAACGATGAAGCGCCCAGCATTAACATATCTCTGGAAAATGCAGATCCCGGTTTCAACAAGATGCCATTGAGGTCATTGGCGGACAGGTTGAGGAGCAACTACACGATTGAAGTATCTTTTCCTGACGGCGCTCACGTTTATCGAAGTATGTTCCAGTGGAATGGAAGTTTTATCCTTTGATCTGATTGCTTGCTTTCTAGACTCGTCGGTAAATATCACTGCCACTGTTCATCGGACAGGATATACGAGTCGGACAGACACTCCTGTGAAGCTGTGTGTATTTCCGAGTGGTTCGAGTATCGTCGAATGGTATCCTCAGGAGTTCAAGGGCCGATCACAGCCATTCAGCCCACCATTAGTCAAGGCATTAGTTCCCTCCATGAATCCCACCGGTTTCCCCTCCATGCAGCATTCGCGATGGCCTGTAGCCCGCCCTCCGTTCTACCAGCCTGAATGCAGAGAGGTCAATTTGACGACAGCTTCTGCAGACTTGACTCATGAAGGCCACATATATTCCACATCCTCCGAACCACTTTCATTATCCTTCCACGTGGATGATGATGTTGTTCCCGACTTTTCAACGTACTATCAAAGGCTGGGATATCGATTCAATTTGAATCTGTATGTCAAGCCCGATCCATCAGAGTCACCGGAGTATTACGAAACGGATCAGGCCCAATGGGAGCAGCTGACCCGATGGATGGATGAAACCGATGTTGACTGGCTGCCCTGGTTGCCTCCCAAACAAACTCGTCGCCGATACCTTACCGGTGATGCCAGTCTAACGGTCATTTCAATAGAGAAGCAACCCCCTGCGCAATCAACGCCAGTCCACTACCTATCAGACGAAGCTCGCCAACCAACATTTGTCAAATTCTCTGACATCGCTGACCTCCTTTTGATGTCGCCCGAGGAACGCGATCTTATCGCCCCACTTGCACAACCATCTATAAAGGTGTTTCCCAGGGGAGAAGAACGTCCCAACCAATACTTCCATGCCGCTTACTACATGCAGTGGCCCATTATATACGTTGGAGACACCTGGGTCAACAAAGTATTGGCTGCTGAAGACCAGCGCGAGAGAGATACTATGGACCACTTGCTTGTCGTGCAGTAATCATGATCGTCAGTTCTACGTTGATATATTCAGGGGCATGTAGTTGGTATTGTAGTGTACTAGTGATGCCAGGCTGCAGTGTAAATTTCTATTGAATTTCTATTGAATACCAGTATTTATGCTTGTGCTGATATAGATATCTCTGAATCGTTCTCAAACGTTAAACTCTCAGGTACCTCATCTCATTTACGGAAGATCTTCCCGCGACGCTTTTCGACTCGCTCCAGCCTCAGTTAGAATATCATCGCAGCCCATCCTATGTCCATAAAGCAATCCAACTGGGTGGCTACGTCAGTGCAGATATGACATTGTCACATTCGCCAATACTTTTCAAATTTCTATGGAATCTCGTTCATCCGAATAACACCATGTATGTATAGTAGGAAGGACTGTCTTCCTTCTATGATATGGTCAGACTGACGCTCTACGGTACGGGAGACTACCGTTTATGTAATGGTTTGGTCGCTTCAGCCTTCAATGAGCATCGAGTATCCATGAAAACCTTGTCAGCTGCCGCGCGCCAAATTCCAATCAGTTTTTGAAATTATAGGTTTTTATCGACTCTTCTGAGCATCTCAGAGCTCCGTTGCGGACGTAATTGTTCCCCACTTGCCCAAATCCTCGGTGAAATTTTGGACAAAGGGCGACGAAGATCTCGGTTGCGACCGAGTCACTCGCTGCGGCCCTGTTCTCAATCTCATCTACTTTGCCGAGACCTAGCCCATAGACTATATCTTTGATCCGTTGCCTTACAAGTCACTCACTGATCTAACAGCGTACGCTTTCGCGATGACAGGCTAGTCTACAGCTCCTTGTATTTGGTTCATTTCTACTAATAGTGTCCTAGAAATGGCTTCCTCGGGGTACGCCCTCCGTTATTGAATCGAATGAGTCTCTACAATGCTGTAGTAGGCACATGCGATGTAAACATCAAGGGCTATGACTGGGGCCGCCGCACTTGCGAGCTCTGAGATAGTTGCGAAACATCACATCCAGAAGCGCCCGTCAACTTTCCTGACTTGCGGCAAACCTGGAGGAGTCGCCACCGGGACCAGGAGGACTCGGGACACGCCTTTCAGCAAGGTAGTTATCGATAATAACACTTCCTTATCTAACGATAGCTAATTGACTGAAGCATGTTTGCTGAGGCTATGTGGGCGTAAGTCACCCCAGCCCAGTTACCAGTATCTTCACCTTGTACAGCCAGGCTGCGCACCGATCCCTGCAGGTACTGATAGCTAAAGATATCCTCGCCTCTTCCCTCATGCGCCCTCTCAAACAGACGCCATTATTGACTATAAAGGCAGGACAATCTGCATACAATGGCGTCTTCTTATCTTCATATATTGTTCCCCCGCAATGCGGCGCTGTATATCCCTCGCGCTTGTCTTGGCCGCTAGCGTTGTTGCGTCCACTGATGCCTCTCTAGAATCCAAAGAGCCAAGCAATGCATCACCCCAGTGCCGGGCACACGCCTGGGTGAGAGCACCTGATATGGTTCCCGGCGATGTTATTGCGGGCGACGTCAAGATCAAACTCAGCGGACCATGCCCTGATGCGGAGAGCTATGCGCTTGGCTTGCGCTACAAGGAAAGGATCTTCTGGAAGTTGAGGTGAGCTAGTTTTGTTTGTCTCATGTTCTCGACTGAACGTCCCTCAGACGGGAAGATGCGCCGATTCCGAAAATACCAGAATTCACGCACGATTGGACGGAGTCGAACCGCGATTTGTTCCGGGTCCCGCTACCCTTCCAGAACGTTGGGAATCTGGACTACAACGAAACCGAATGGAAGGTGTACCAGAACTCTGTCCAGAATAAGGCCTTGTGGTCTGTGCATGAGGAAGAACGGGTTGCCTTCGAGATCAAGACTCCCCTGTTTGGTGCAGAGGGGGCAGGTATGGATTGATAATTCTCGAGTAGACTCAGAGTTCAATGTCGAGAACAGATCCATTGTCAAAAAGCCTCACGACTCAATTCGGAATTCTGGTACCAAATACAAACTACCCTCCAGGATTAGACTACCATCAAAATGGAATATATTTCGGGGGAGATACCGATGTAAGAACTGTCTTTATCAATGTTGACTCGTGCTCAATATTGTTGCAGACGTTCTCTAGTGAATCAATTTACGAGTACTTTGTCGAAATCAGGTTTAGCAATGGTACCACTTCGGAGGTTCCCGCGGGAATGACAACATTTACTCCATTCTCGACTGAAAAGGAATCACCCAGTGTTAACACATACCTGGTACACGCAGGCCGGGGTTCCAACATGAAGCCATTGGAGTTATCGTTGAGGAGCAACTACACGATTGAAGTATCTTTTCCTAACGGAGTTCACGTTTATCAAAGTGTGTTCAATAGGACGGGTTATCTGATTGCCTGCTTTCTAGACTCGTCTGTGAATATCACGGCCACTGTTCATCGAACAGGATATACGAATCGTACAGACGCTCCTGTGGAGCTATGTGCATTTCCAAGTGGTTCGAGTACCATTGAATGGTATCCTCAGGAGCTCAAGAATCGATCGCAGCCATTCACGCCGTTCGTCAAGGCGTTAATCTCCTCCGCAGTTCCCTTCATGGGATTTGGATTCTCCCCCTTCGCGGTTCCCTTCATGGGATTTGGATTCTCCCCCTCCGCGGTCCCCTTCATGGGATGTGGAGTCTCCCATACAGTCTCTCCATGCAGAGAGATCAAATTTGCATCACCTCCTGCAGACTTGATTCATGAAGGCCATATTACTTCTACGTCCTCCGAACCGCTTTCATTATCCATCCACGTGGACCATTATGCTGTTCCTGACTTTTCCACATACTATCACAAGCTGGGACATCGTGTCAATCTGGGTCTCCATGTCAAGCTCGATCCATCAGAGCCATGGGAGTATGAATTCGAGAAGAAACAATGGGAGAAACACACCGAGGAAATGGACGAGAACGATTTTGACTGGGTACCATGGTCGTCCTCCAAACAGGCTCGTCATCGATACCTTACTGGCGACACCAGTCTATCAGTCATGCCAATGCAGAAGCAGCGTCTTGCGCAATCAACGCCAGTCCACTACCTGTCAGACGAAGCTCGCCAACCAACATTTGTCAAATTGTCAGACATCGCTGACCTTCGTCAGATGTCGCCTGAGCAACGCGATTTCATCGCCCCATTCGCACAGCCGTCTATTAAGGTGTTTGCCAAGGGAGAAGAACTTACTAATAGATACTTCACTGACATGCAGCGACCCATATATGTCGGAGATACCTGGGCCAAGAAAGTGTTGTCGGTGGCTGCTGAAGGCCAGCACCAGAGGGATGCTATGGACCGCTTGCTCGTCGTGCAGTAATTATGATCAGTTTCTCCATCGATATATTCAGCTGTATGTGGTCGATATTGTAGTGATGCCAGAGTGTTGTCGTAGTCTTTCGCATTGTAAAGGTCAATTCAATACCATTACTTGTGCATCTTAAATATTTCGTCGCAAGACTCGCACCCCCGTCATGCTACATGAAGATCATCTTGTGACGGTTGTTGCTTAAGCCTCTCAGTTAGAGCATCGTCGCAGTCCATCTTGTGTCCATAAAGCAATCTGGGGTGGCGCTGCAGATTCGGATATGTAACTTTGAACGACACTCTGACCGAGCTGAGCAGCGCTGGTACCATGTGTCAGGTAGTCACACGGCCTTTCAGTCTGTACTAGTGAGTCACTGTTACCTCGTCGCTGGTGCGAAGCACGAGATCTACATGTCCAATTCGGATTTTGTGTACCTTCCTTGTCAATTGGTTTGAAGTCTGTGTTTCGACCCCAATCGCCAAGGTTGAATCGTTGTAACTGAATATTTGATGCGTGAGTGAATAGTCCACTGCCGATCACAATACATCCAGACAACATCATCTACGAAAGCGTTGGTAAGAGCACAACCATTGGAGGAATGAAAAACAAACCGACAACAACAAGATTGAGGATATGATTGGTTTCGGCAGCGTATAGCCCTATCTGGACAGTCACATCTAGCCGGATGTTTGTGTCGCCGACCCTGGCTCGCTTGCCGACGGATTGCAAAGATTTCGCTGTCTTGGGCTTGGAGCCGGAGTTGCTAGATGTGTTCTGGGAACTTGCAGCAAGACCGTTCGAATGGCGCACAGCTGGGCTGATTTAGTGTTGTCTCCTTCATCACTTACGTGCTGGAGCGGGTACAGGTTGTTCTGCTTGGGTGTGCGAAGGGCCTGACGCTGCAGTCATGGGGTCGTCAGCCACAGGAGGCTTCACCTGCCGACATTTCTGGCTTGGTAGAGATATAAACTTTCACTTTGTACGAAAAGAGGGGAGGTGAAAGCCCTTCCGCTTGAGTCTCTTGAACTCGATCGAAGCTAAGACATCTTTCCAAAGGGGTTGCGCTTGCGGCGGTTTTGTTGCATTGGCGAGCCTGTGGTTCGCGTTGCCCAGAATTTCTTTATCATCCAAGAAAAAATTGCATGAGCTTTTGAAAGGAAGGATGACGACATCGGGCTTCCAAGTTGATGTCTGGTTCTGGTAGGCTTGGAACATAAGTTTATCATTCTGTTGGCAGATAATTTCCAGACCACGTCAAGCAGTACGCATTGCGTCAACGTTGTTCTCTTCAAGGCAAGCAAGTGCGATGTTGGTAGTTGAAATGAAACGCTTGTAGTATGCGCCCTCGACTCCTGGCGGTACACTTGCAATTGTTATAAGCGTAGCAACACTCCAATCAGCGAAAAATACTCACTATTACTAATTCTCATGACTTTCTTGATGCGAGAAAAATGGATTGTTTCAAGCGTATTTTGCATGCCCATTGCAAACAGCTTATAGAATGGCCTCGAGACAGTTTCGCAGGAGGTCGGGCTGTTCAGTCTCCGGATCGCAAGAAGCGCGCTGTATGAGAATGACATCTACATGACACGTCTGAACCTGCTCGATGTCGCACTGAATCCATGGAAGGACTTCAATTCAACGCTTGCATTAGGTGCCACTCAAATACAACAGGAAAGACGCTCATTAAACACCGACCAGGCTAATGTGACCCCACAGCTGTTTGGGATGTGCTACAATATTGGCGCGTGGCGAGCGCCTGTGATGTCGGAAAATTCTAATTTTGGTTGAAATATATTACAAGGGTGTGGAAGGCCTCAATTTACCGGCGGCATTGCGGTCCGGTTGCAAGACAACCCGAAAATCATGGAAGCTGCTTGGAAGCCTCAAGGGTGGTCTTCCAAGACCGTCCCAAGACCATTCCAATGTAAGGGTCAAATTTTGAGACAGCCCAAAGATGAGCCTCGATTGCAAGACAATTGGAAGTCACGTGATTCCATTTCAAGGGCCAGAATTCATTGGATCCATTGTAAGGCAATGCGTCAGATTGAAATCCCATCAAAATACAGCAATTACAAAAGTTGTTTTTCTTGATTACATATCACTAATACTATTGCGAATATACCTTTGACGAAGTGCTTTCATGCAGAATGAGTCAATGGGACAGACAAATATTCAGAGGGTGCTTTGAGCCAAAGCAAGCAATAATACCTCCTGTGGCCAGAGAATGTCAGTGGGGTTCAACTAATACATGCAGATATGCACATTATAATGGTGGGATGGCGGCACTACAGCAGTCCAGGAATAAGAGTCCACCATAAACGGCTGATCCATATTGTGACCCTGCCATGCATAATTCATCATTGAATACATGAACGGAATCGGTGCCAGCTGCTGCGGCATGCTCAATGAGTCGATGATGAGGCCTATGATTAGCAAGCTTTTCAGTATTGAGATTAAAAGAAAAAGAAACATGTACCATGTTCATCGCAGCACCACAATGATGGAAAGGTATTATGGGAGAACAAATCTGGATCCGAATGTTGTTGCCTATCATTGGCACGGTATGGTGGGTTCTGGCTGACGGCGATAACCGTCAACGACAGCGACTGTTAATAATAAAAAATGAAGTTATTAGTGACAGTCTCAGACCATTAATAAAACTTACCCGCTGCAGCATCTGGTTGAGTTGCAGTCTTGCAGAGTCTGTCAATGAGTCTAAGGGAAGTCCAAGGCAGATTCAAACTGTCATCTAAGACGGAATCTGCTGTCAATGTGGTTAAGGACAATAAGGTTTGTTGAAAGAGGTTGAAAGTCTAAGGGAAGACGAAGGTTCAACCTTTGTTTGGCCTTGCATCATCTTTCCATAATTGGAAACAACTTGCGGCTTGAATCCAAGTTAACAAAATCAGACTCAATCCTTGTTGAGCGGGCGCTACGCCAGTACTATGCAGATGCTTCACAAAAATGCATGTGGTAGCAGATGCGAGACACCCTCAGCACCAAAGCTTGAGGGTGTCCATGAAAACAAAGTCCATTGAGAGTGTGATTAAGTAAATATCATGAATTTTCAAAGCAAGAATTTCTATAAGCGCTAACCAAGTAGAGTCCGAGAGTGACAAACAAAAGAACTGAAAGTTGCCAGCATTGGCAACCAAGCCTTGAATCTTTTTAAGGCCCAATCGCGGGTGGACCAGCGTGACAGAAACGCCCTTGAAAAAAAGGTTACAAATTAAGAAATACCATGTATTGAAAAAAATGTAGGTGGAATGACCGTCAGATGAGCACAAACTATTTGGCCTTTCAGCCAGACCTCCGCGTAGTCTGAGCGTTATTGCTCCCAACAGCCAAACAAGTAGAATCCACAGGGAAACCTTCAGCTATGACAAGATTATCAGCTGTCTTGGCTTTCTGTTGTGGCTTTGGTTTTTGGTTTTGGTTTTGGTTTTGGTTTTGGTTTTGGTTTTGGTTTTGGGCGTACAGTATCAGTTTCCGCAGGACCTAAATGTTCAACTCCAACATGGGCATCTTGATGGCCCAGATTAAGGTCCTCCATCGCAGAAGATATAGACTCTGAAGGAGGCGGAACTGGGGGAGCTAGAACAGGTAGGGCCACAACAGTGGGAGCCGCCACTGCATTGACAGTTGGAGGTGCAGGAGGATGATTTGGAGGTGCGGGAGGATGATTTGGAGGTGCGGGAGGATGATTCAGAGGTGCTGGAGGACCAGCCTCATCTTCAGAGTCTGAAAGTGGTGAATTGTTAATGGTCTGTGGGTTTGGTGATGGCAAACCGACAACATCCAAATAATCTGCATTGAAAACTGGTTCTTCAAGCTCCTGTTCCATCGCGCACTCAAACTCTTCTTCGTACATGTGGCCCAGTCCATCATCATGGGCAGAAGGAGGGACAGAGGATGAGGTTGAGAAAAGAGCATCATTAAAGAATAAGAGCACCTGGCATGCCCAGGGGCCTCCAGTTAGTAGGTGTTGATGGAAGAAGTTGTGGTATTCGTGATATGGTATCTTCGTGGTCTCCCCAATCTCAGTCAGTTCTGCGTCGCCAGAAAGTAAGAATATTGCCTGATATTTGAGAATAATGAGCCATAGCCATAACAATAGCTCAAAACTGACTTATGACGACAGCAGCAGCAGCAATCATACCTGGTGTTGTGGCCCGTAATTTCCAGATCTTAGCCTTCATCCTAGAAGATGCAGCGCCTGTGGCAGCCAATGATGATTTGCCAAAGAGCGATACTTTCAACACCTGTTAGACACCATACGAGGGTTTATTAGCCTGTACAACAAAAAAAAGAGGAACATACTTGCACCAGCTTCGCTGATTTGAGCATCTCGTTTGGTACCGGCTTTTGGGGTGTAGGAAACAGCACCAGGGCAAACTTTGTATAGTCACCATGGGGGCTCAGTAAAAGCGCACGACATCCAGGGTCTTTGTGTCATTTGTAGCCCCGTATGAAGATGTTCGCATTCAGACTGAAGATGGCACCAGCACACGCCTTGACATCTGAAGCCATTTCGGAACGAGCATTACTGATGCCCCTCCCGAACTAAGGACATTTGGATCAGAACATGAGAATACACTGACAGGACAGGCATGACTTACCTGAGAGCCGAAGCTGTGATAATTAATCAATTCACGCTCTTCTGTGGGAATGAACTGGAACAGTTCGGCCTTTATGCCATCCTCTATTGACACCCCGCTTATCCAGTGCTCCTTGCTATTAAGATTGATGTCCGGACAAGTACACAACAGGAAAATCTCAACGTTAATCCAAAGGCAGTGAGTGATGGAGTACTTCCTCCCAAGAGCTCGGATGGTATCTTCCTTGGCTGCCATCAGCAAGATCATTCGGGGTGAGATTGCATCACTTGCTGACCTTTGGATGTTGCCGCCTCGAGGAGTGCGTTCCTCTTCATAGTCTCCTGGTATCTACCATGGAGGTTGAGCAACGCCTTCTGAGTGACCTTGAGAGCCTATGTAGTGCGAACCGACAAATTTAAACTGTATTATCAAGCTCAATAAAATGTAATAGCTTACCTGACGGAGCTCCTGAGGTGTTGCGTCCATGGGCGTGGGTGCAATTGCAGTGCGGATCCGTACAAGCTCTTCGTCCGAGCCATCTGAGTTAGACTCTGATGAGGACTCAGAGTCAAATTCAGCGTTGGACTCTGCTAGAGATTGACACTGTGGCATAATATGCAAAGGGGAGAGGACTGGCGCGACTCGAAATTGGGTGGAGCTGGAGGAATCTGGATTAGTGTCACTGCGAGTTTATATGCAGAACTCACAGTCTGGATCATGCGCTGATAGGCAAGCATTGCAATTCAAAATGGTTTGGGGACTTGAGGGCGACACCACACACAATTACCTACTAAACCTGTAGCACGAGTAGCCATTACACGTAATAAACCAGTGGCTCAAAGGTAAAATATACACCTGTTACACTCCAAAAGTACAACTCGTAACACGTAATGACCCATGTGTGGTGTCAATGTGGTAACTGCCAGTGTATCATCGAACCCCTGCCAAGAGAGGGAAGCGTCATAAGAAATGCATAATGAGCACACATGTCAGCGACTTGTCGATGTCATTATTATCATCACAAACCTATTATTAATAATGCTCTGAAACACCCGAACGTGTTAATACCAAAGTGTTCGATTTTGTCTTGAGTACAGAGTCCAGGATATTTTGCGAGTTGGGTACCACAGGGGGAGCCGAGGGATCAAGGACAAGCAGATAAAGAGAATTGCAGAGAGGGTGACAAGTGCGCACCCAAAAAATGTTTCAACTGGTGGAATTGCGGGAAGGTAGACGAGAGTCATTTTCAGTTACAGATGACCAATCGTACGTTCCTAGAGAATCGGTGACCACATGCTCCGTGGCGTCAAAGTCGATACAGTTGTGGGGAGTCAGTGGAACGAGGAAACAAGTGATGGGGAGAGTGATGGGTCGGCCAGTGATGCAGAACCAGATCCCCATTCTGGTATACTCGTTTAGCATCTCCAATTTCTCCCATTCTTTGTCCTCGTCAAATACGAGCTCGTCAGTGCACCGCAATATCACAAGAGAGCCTTCAGCCATGATCTCTAGTGCTGGTAACTCTGTGCCAGTGACGAGTCCTGTAATGTCAACGTAGGCCCCTACCCTTGGAGCCAGCTGACAGAAGTAAGTAGTCGTTGAATACCCTGAGTTTGCAAAGCTCCTTGACAGCCATGAATGCTGCTGCACACCGGCCCTCTCACCTAGAACATTGCATTGGTCCTTGGAAGATTAAATTATCGATGGGAAGAGGAAGACTGGATGGCAGTTCAAGCACAGTGGTGAAGTCACCACTGCACCTGTCTTCAACAGCCGGACTTGCAAATGACAGGGTAGGAGGTCCAAGAGAGAAATATCGTACAATGGGGGTCTAAGGAGCCTGCCAGGATTGTGGGTCTGCAATATGAAAAAGTACAGTAATATCTATGGTAGAGTTCAGTCCAGTGAGGGATGGGTTAAAAAAGTTGTCTCTGAGAACGAAGAAATATGTCAGTGTCTACATAATTAACAAGGAAATAGTCTCCAGGAATAGCAAAGTCTGGAACAACTAATACGCCACGAATGATAGAGTGAAGCGTGATGAATTCCGATGAAGCCAGGGGACGTGCACGAAGGCGAGTCAGTCACATATCTCGATCGATAGCACATCTCGGACCCATTCGTGCATCCATAGTTAGAACTAAAGCGAGATCTAAAACCTTGCTGCCAACCGTGTGCTTGAACATAAGCAAGATGCGAACGAAAATGTTCTTGTCATTGCCGTCCTTGTCATTGGTGCGAATCAGGGCACAGTTGCGTCGCTCATGGCCATGAAAGCTCGGGTTACACCGCAAATAATCTGTAGCGAGCTTCAAATCCACAACAGACTCGTAGTTGACCTTGAGGAACCGATGCTCCTGGACCTGTGATAAAGACATACTAGTATTTAAGAAGAGGAACATCAATGAAACAACTATTACTGACTGTATCCTGCGCTGAAAGTCTCAGCCATGTTTTGCTGTCAGGCAGTGGTATGTTGTAGGCAGGTAGAAAGTTGTTGAGGAATAATGAAAGTTTCTTGCGGAACTGCGCAAAGGCAGGGTTGGATGCATTTCCTTCTTCAAGCTGCAAAAGGGTTAGTGAGGATTGTGGGGCACCAAGGTGAATATGTCCGCCAAAAGGTTGATCATCTAGGTCTTCTTCCTCAAGTTCTCTCTCTGAGAGCATGACCTTGCATTGCTCTTTGTCAAGGTGCTCGATGCGGCTGCAGATGAGCCCAGAGATGAAGGTCATATGATCTAGCCGAAGTATCTAGTATGCAAAGGATGAACGATGAGTGGATTTACAGAAAGCATGTAATACCTGGTTAGCAGTATCCTTCCCGTTTGTTTGTAATTTATATGCACGTTTGATCGGTCCATGTTGCTTCTTGTTCGGTCTGGTGCTGAAGTTTCGAGCTGCTCCTTTCTCCATAATGTCAGTAAATACATGCTTCGAGGCGTGAGCCTTTGGGAAATTCCAATTCTTGGTCGCGTCATCACCAAGAGCCTCGATATATTCCTGTGTGATAGTAGCATTGAGTCACGGTGACAGGCATGAACGGTTCGGACAGGACTTACATCCAACAGTTTCTGAAACACGAGGATCTCCACCTCTCCAGCTGCAAGAGTACTTTCAGTATGAACATCAAGTGATACATACATATCAATGTGAAGATAGCTCACTATGCACTTTAAGAGTGCATGGCCAGCTTCATCTTCCGCACATGTGAGCACGTTCTGTGCCGCGAACACAATTTGCTATCAAAACGATGAAAAATGTGCAGTTTTAAATATGGCGCACTAGAATGTACCTTAGATATGTCCTGGAACTTGTTGCCGTCAGTAAAATAGATGTTGGTAACACGGTCGAAATGGTTCAGGTTTCGCCATTGCAGAAATGAATCAAACCTTTAAAATTAATGACATATGAGACACCAATAGAATAACGACTGGGAAGGGACTTACTGTTCATCAACCTTCTTCTCTGCGACACGTCCCAGTACCTTGAGGTGTTTCTTGCACTCGTTGAACAAGTGATCGCCGAACTTCCCCTTATGATAAACATGTAGCAGATCCTGCGAGAGCGCATCATGCGGGTTGGACAGTCTGACTTTCCAAAATGCGTTCTGATGGTTGTTAGATCACATAAGTGAGAAAGACACATCCATCATGCACCTTGATAGGCCTCAAACTCTGTTTCTTCAGTTCTGCCTCGCCCGCAATGTGGTCTCTGGACCATAAGTCGACCCGATCTTGTGCGTCTTCAACTGTGCGCTTAGGGTAAGTTGTCGAATGGTTGGTAAGCTCTTCTCTCGGGACCAGGCAAATGGGGCAAGGACAGGCAGATTTGAGGCCCCATATTAGTGCCATCATGCACCTGATATTATAATGATGTAAATAATTTGTGTTAGAAATGACATGTTGATATGTTGGGCAACTCACTGCTCTTCATAATCAGCTGATAGGATCAGAATTAATGGGAATAGCCAGCGTTGAATTCCATCATAGCACTTGTGTACGAAGCCAGTTGCAGATAAGAGCATGATAGTTACGAGTAGGATCGAAAAAGATTCGTGCCATACGACACACTTCAGATTCGTGTAGGAAAGTTTGCCGTCCTGGTCTGAATCATCGGGAACCTGTAATGAGGGGCAAAGACCATCAATTGAGCGTCATTCACACAACATTGCGAGGACATACAATCGGTAACCAACCTACCAGGCACCCTCCTCTGGGACCATCAACATTTCTGATGTTGACTGGTAGATTCCCGCAGCAGGCGATTACCGGGTATGCTTTGACAGTACCAGCCGACGAGAGATGAGTTTTGTCGGCATATAGTATGAATGTGAATGGCGCCCCATTCTCAGGTAATGATGACTAAATGAATTGAAATTCATTAATCAGTCACATAGTATGCAAAAAAAAGAGCAGACTTGAAGATTCCACCAGCAGTCTCCTGTCCATGGCTCATGGAAGAAGCGCTCAAAGCGAGTCCCATTATGCTTGTAAAGCCGCTGAGCATCCCAGACAAAGTGCAGAGCCAACAAGGGATTGGCTAATAGGTCCATTGCCCAGTCCCACAGAGGCCACGAATAAAATTCATACTCGATTGTTTCCTTCTTGTACTCAATGGGTACAATATGTTTTTCGAACTGTATAATTGAACATGGTTACATGTGCTTGATACAAAGGTAAATAAGGTCACACTGCTCTTACTGGTGTCATCTGGCTAGACGCACTAGCCCACGCAGTCATAATATCCGCGTGTGTTTTGAACTAAAACTTCGTGTGTCTGTCTGCGACTCGCCAGATGAACTTCAACAGCTCATTAGTTTGGTCCTTGTTCAGCGCAGCTTTGTGCATGAGCTCAGCGAACTCAAAGTCTGCACGACAGGTAAAAGGGTGCCAAGGTGTATCATCAACAATGGGTGAACGTGTTCCCGATCCACTCCTGTAAGTAGAAAATGTCTCGATAGTTGTAGGGTGACCGCTGTGGGGGTGGAATTCTGTCTTGAACATGTTGGAATGGGCTGATGTTGTTGCTGTGGCTGCGGAAACTGGAATGAGACCTGGAGGAGGTGCTGCTCCTGCAGAGGCGCTAGCCATGCTTGTGTCAGAGTGGGAACCTAACAAATGATGTTAGTTATGTGACTCGAGTCAAGATAAGAACACATACATTGTCACACCTCACCCTCGACGCTCTGCGTGTCATCGAAGCCCCCTTCCAGTCCCGCAGCAGGATAATCGTGGCCACCGTCATAATCATACACGTCGATTAGAGTAGCAACAGATGTTGCAGCTGCACCTCCTGATACAGAGTCTGCAAGCAAAGAGACTTGAGCAGATGCACTGGCAGAGTGATGCTCACGTGTTTGCTTATATTTCTTGTTGCGATGACGTTCTGATGCAAAAGATTTCGATAATCAGTATTGATTCAAGTAGATCAAGATGAAAAATGATGACGAACTGTGTTCTCCTTCGTTCAATATTGAGTGTGCTGCAGCCTGTGCAAATTCTCTGTCCTCTTTCTTCTTTTCCTTCCGCCGAAGGCAGCTTTGCTTGTGCGACTTGATGCCTCTGGTTGTGTAAGACTCATCACAATATTGATATTGGACCTTGATGGTAGACGCAGAGGTTTGCGTGTATTTACGGCCTCCGGTGGTGTTTCTGAGCGGAGGCATATGCTACTGTAGTATAGTATAAACAGAATGAAGCGTTGGAGTCTTTGTTCGAATTCAGATACCCAACATCGAAAATCGTTCGAGGTATAATCGGAATAAGATTGTAATCAGTTGCTGACATAACCGAACACTTGCAAGGCGCAAATATACCTTGGAATGATCTAAGAATATACCATGGTTCCTTGGAAGGATCGTGCATTGCGGATGCAATATGGCTAAATGATATCTCAATTTGGAAACATTGCAAGGTGCCTAAGGAAATTTCCGACAGACTTACCTAATAAGTAAGTCGCATTCTATTTAAGGTAGGCCTCATGTGAATCCATCAAATGTCATGTGATCGTGACTACTTGTGACACTTTGAACTTATCCCAGGATAAGGTCATGCCGAGTTGCCGGGAGACCAAACAAATTCAAAAAGGCTTCGAGCAAAAGATGTTATCATGTGCAACTACTGATGAAGTTAGAATATACTGCAGGAAATGTAGTATTAGTATTAGTAGAAGTTGTAAGTGAAAAACTATGTGCTGTGTGAATAGATTAGTTGGTGTCCCTTCAAACAGTTGGAGTAGTATTATCAAAATCCTGCATGATGCTCTCGGGTAGGACTCTATGATCACAATACTTTTTGATACCCCAAGCAGCCTGCATGTCATTTAGGCCCTTTCAATAAGCATCAATGAAGCATCTGGATCTGATTGCAAATCTGTGGTTAATGTCAGTGAGAATGATCATATGATTTACATATAAAAGACTCACTTGCACATTGTTTGCAAAGAAATAGAGTCACATGCAGCTATAACATTGCACTCAAGATCATCTTCTTTTGAAGATAGTTTGAATTGATGATACACCCACTTTGCAAAGCCCCAGCACATCTCAATAAATTTTAGTTCACAATGAAATTTAGGCAGAAATATGACACAGAAGCCATGTTCCTCACAAACAGTTTCAAGGTATGACTTGACATTGATAAAGTCAGGCTGATTATAAAGGAAACGATGGCAGCAGCAATGTGGCATTTGAAGCTGGGACATTCCAATTTGAGGCTTGCTTCTTCATCAAGTCCTTGTTCACAGAGAATTTGAGCCATGCCTTTGAACCAGCCTGCCTTCTCATGGCCATCCATAAAGTAGAAAGACTGTGGTGTACTGTCAGTGAGGTGTGTATTGGCCAACTGGATTTTTGTTTTCAGAGGCTTTCCATTGGCATCCACCATGACATTGCCATGCGCATCTTTGGTGGTAACGACAACACCCCATGTTTTGGATGGGTTCTTTGGCATGTTGCGAGCAGCAGGTGCATCATCTGCACACTTCACGTGAGTTGTGGCATTGTCGAATACAAGAATGTGATCGTCGTGAGGGAAGTGTTTGTCTAAAATATCCATTGCCAGCTTTGCATGTGCAATGATATTGTCTATCGTGAAAAACCCATCCCACCCTTTGCCTGCTTTGAAAAGAATACGAGCTGTCTCTGCTCCATCTTCAGATTGCAGCCATCCATAGTCAGCTGAGACAAAATGAGCAACCATGAGGGATGCTCCCTCCCCTTTTGGTTTCGGAACTGCCCCTTCAGTTGAATGAACCCACCGCACATCACAACAGTCATGTGCATAAAATGTGGACTCGTCGTGAAACCAAACGACCACTTGGCAGTGCCTTGGGAGCTCATCCAAATCATCTTCCACCATTACATCGTCCTCCTTCCAGTTTTGAAGGAAATATTGGAAGCTTTCCCACAAAGGCATGAAGACCTTCTGATGGTATGTGATGACATCCTCACATTCATGACCATCTACATATTGACCCTTCTCTTCTTCCTTCCAATGATAGCCAAGTTTATGCATCCAGCGCTGAGCTGTCGCCAGTGAGACAGTTTTTGACAGTCCATGGCAGCTCTGTACCTCTGGATCGCTGAGGTAATTGACAATCTCTTGAGCGCTGACATACTTTCCAATGCTCTGAAAATGAAGCTTGATGTCTGTAGCCAAGACTTCATTGTTGACGTGGGAACAACACTTGCCATACTAGTGTGTTGGCAGCTCTGTACGGTCCTTGATATATGCTTTTGACCATGTCCACAGGCTGTGACTTAGCCAGCTCCCTCTGCGCTGTGGGTAGAACAAATAGAGTAGAGGGATACGATGAACTACTCCAAAGTTGGGTCTTTGCTACCTGCTGCCTCACTTGAGTAACAAGCACGTTCAACCCTAAAGGGGATTGCTACTGGGAAGTAGTCTCTGTCTAGAACAACCCAATAGAATGAAGGATTTGCAAAAGCAGATGAAAAGCAGATGAAGCAGATGAACGTATGGATTCATCAGATGCATTGGATGCATTGGATGGCAGACAGAACTTGTGGATGCACATGGGATGTGATTCAAACTCAAAGGAAAGTCATTTTAATGTTAGATTGATAGTGGGTTTAAGTCACAACAATATTCTGGTAAGGTCAAGGAAAGTGGAGAAGGTCCATCATAATTTTTCCGAAATTCTCTATGGTTATAGGGTAGAGTATTTTCTTATACAGACAGCGAGTCTAGACTGGCATAAGAAATCCGAAGGTATCCACATGTCATCCAAAAAGCGGATGGGCATCAGATGGGTTGGATGAGGGTTGGATGAGAGTCGGATGGATGTATGATACATTGGAAAATCAATGAATATGAGCCCAGCGTAGGAATGCTCCCCACAGCATGTAGAGGCATGTTGAAGGTTAAATAACTCTTCCTTATTTTCTGATCTAAAAGTAGTGTTAATTTGAGCCCATGTTGAAAAAAAGTGGTCTCACCTAATGCTGGCACACCCCCATTCTGCAAGATGGTAGCAGACACTGCAATAAGGCACTAGGAGCTCATGGCACGAGGGGAACCTGGCATCAGCAAGAAAGTACTTGCCAGGTGCAAGCTTTAAGCCCCCCTCAAGAGCCTCATCCCAGAGATGAGCATCAGTTGCTGATCCTTTCCAGCCGGTAAGCACATAGGTAAACTTGAAGTCAAAATCACAGCTGAAAAGGCAGTTTTGTAACACAAAACCTTTGTGGTTCTGATAGAGGTGACATTCAGATGAGGGGGGGAATGCATGGATGTGGCTGCCATCAATGGTGCCAATAGCATCCTTGAAATATGGCCAGTGCTTCAGGTTGTCACAAATTTGAGGGGAGACTGATGCATCATCTGCAGGAAGGTGAACATATGTCATGTAGAATGGGTGGGAGGATAAAATGTCAAGCATCTTGTGGAAGTAACTACAAAGGAGTGATTATTAGGCATCAATATTGAATAAATATATTAAACTCACCAAGAAATTGTTTCATTCAAATGCTGGAAGTGCTCCCCAACATGTCTTACAGTAAGCCCTGTGACACATGAGTAGATAAAAATAGCAAGTTGCTCCTCTAGGGAGACATGGTGTGAGTCCGTGTGACCAAGTGCATGAAGCTCATTGACCAGACCCTCAAATACATGCACATGCATACCGAGCTCACAGTGAATTCATTCAGGGTGGCCAACAATGAGTTCTATCATCCATTCTTGACCAGTAAGTGCTGACATGTGGTAGAGCTCTGGATCATCAGGGATATGTATTGATATAAGTATGTGAGTTACAGCAGCAAGAAGGATGTTGATGAGGAGCATGATATAGCAAAAAGCACGCTTCTGGACTTGAGCTTGCACTAGCTGATTTTGATTAGGTTGGCGATCAAGCTGGGCGGCGATGAGATGACCCTGGGGGACCAAGGCCACAGTAAACAGTGGTTGGTCAAGAAGCATTGGGATCCATCATGACACTATGTATGAGCTTTAATCTTATCATTTCCCTTGTTGACTTACCCTATCACTTTCAGACTCCACCCATGGCTGCTCATGCCGCCATTGTCAAGTTATTGCAAAGTTGGCCAAATACTGGTTACCAAATGGGCTCTAAAGTTATAGCAGGAGCAGAATTATGTCCTCATATAGTTCCCATGGCTACCATGTCAAGGACTCATTGGTTCTTGGATGAATGAGCATTGGGTATCCACTAGAGGTAGGGGCTGAACTTTGTCGGCAGGTACCTTGTTTACTTTTTTACTTTTGAATGATAGAATTGCATTTCTTTTGGCATGGTCTTTTCGACCATTTGAGTCATTTTGCAAACAAATTTGTGATGATTATCAACAAACATCGCAATGGAAGTACAGTGTGGTCTAGAAATATTCATTTGTATAACAAGATTTGAGTCATTCATACTATGTTCTGATAACTGAAAGCATGGATTGGCACAAGGACAAGGAACTGTTATGTGATACTACTGGGTTCTGTAGTGGTGTGAGGTTAAATAACTGATATTAATTGTAAGATTGAATGTGCACGTGCCAGTCAGCCTCTGATTGGGGTTTTCCCTTTGTTCTGTTGTTCGGAAGAAGGCCCTTTATGGAGGTGGCGACATTTGAATGGGCTGGTTGGCATGGCTGTGGGTGGAGCAAGGACAATGAGTTCTCACAACACCATGTTGAAAATGTCATGTTTGGACGACTTGATACGATGATGGCAAATAGCCATATGCACTTCAACAAGCACGCCTTTTAATTTGGATTCATATTGAATTGGTGGGATAAGATTGTGGTTTTCATCATATGCAGGTAAAGGCTGAATATTGTGGGTGGATATGAGTTCATGGAGATGATCTTTACAGTGGTCTGCAACTGGCCAAGACGACATGTTGAAATCAGAATTCAGGCTGTCTGCAGTTGCTAATGTAAGTAGCAAGTTAGTTAAGGCAATGTAGTACTAGTAAATATCATGCCACTTACATGTCGAGCCATCACCATCGCCAT
This sequence comes from Suillus ampliporus, assembly GCA_016584345.1. Classification (NCBI taxonomy): domain Eukaryota; kingdom Fungi; phylum Basidiomycota; class Agaricomycetes; order Boletales; family Suillaceae; genus Suillus; species Suillus ampliporus. The sequence goes on along the minus strand of JABCPV010000007.1, from coordinate 414,227 downwards.
CGATTTCATCATTAATATTCTTTTCATGTTCTTTGTCATCAGCTTTGGCCTATGTTATATTGAGCTCGGTCAGTTAAGGAAGACAGCATGAATTGGACAATTACATACTTCAAAGAGACTGTGTGTTAGTTTTATAGATCTATGGCCAAGTGAGTTGTGTATCATGCTGAGTGTCTCGTAATCCCATTCTCTTGGAACTAACTTCTCAAATGCCCAGATATTGTCAAGAATGGCTGAAAGTCTTCTAAGCTAAATTTGAAGGCTTCACTGCAGCCTGCCGTGAGTCTGCAGTTTAGTTTGAAATCTGCAAAATGTCCTTGGAAAACATTTGTAGGATTGAAGTTGGCGTCAGGTGTAAGATAGAAATTGTTTCGACTAATTTCATAGACACCACAGACTATAAATTCTTCGTCAGAGTTACATCCTTTGACAATGAGGATGTTACCATTTTGGCCCCCAGCAAAATATTCAGCGTGGTAAGCAAGTTTGGGTGTTGCAGCATAAAAGCCATTGTTAGCAGTGTTCAGTTTTGCCAGTATGGATGCAGCTGATGTTTGTGGACAGGCAGTGGTAGTAGTAGAACTGGATGGTTCTTCGGGAAGGGGGGATGTTTCAGATGTGTTCTTTGATTGAGTCATTTTTAGTATGAAAGGTTTGTGAGTGTATGAGGTGATGGTATATGATACAGTGTGAGGTTGAATCTTGTCATATGGTATTTACATGAGCAAGATCCGGGCAGGGCAATGGGCGTTGCTGCATCAGCATTTGACAGGCTTGAAAGCAGTCTAAGCAGTATAAGTCGTCAAAGGTGCTTGAAGCTCGGGCTTTTTGAAGATGACACTTGCTACGTCATTGTTGTGATAGTTAGATGTGATCATGTTAAGGGCCACCACTTGACTGTCATCAAGATTTGAAGGGGAAAGGTTCTAGGTCATGATTGGAACAACACAAGCATATTGTATGATGCACCAATGATGATATTTGTTGTCCAATGGTGTCATTTTCAGTATGTATTAAGTCCGCGACTGTCGGATTCTTGAACTGGTTAGCATTATAGACAAAAATGACGAGCTGTTACAGTGGTTCAAGTGAAAATTTCGAGAATGAGGTCATGTTCATTAAATCTGCTACTACTCACCAACATCTATCATGGTTCATCATTCTGTAGGATGAGAGCTAGTGGGCAATTTGACAAAAGATGAGCTACAGGCTGCAGTTCTGACAGGTACTTTTTGCCAGACCCTCAGAAACATGCCATGGACCAAGATTATAGAGCTTGTTCGAGCACAGTCTGATGAAGTGTTTGGTTTAATAAACCATGTGATCAAGGTGAAGAAAGAAAGGAAGCAGAAAAAGCAAGTGAAGAAGAAGAAACAGAGTTACATGGTATATCAACAGTCACAGGAAAACAATGTAGGCAAGGTCTCTGGTATCAGTGCTGATAGTTGTGGAGTTGCTGAACCAAGTTTTCATGATCATTCAAAATTTATGGAACTGCCAACAGACGAGGTCCGGAAAGAGTGTTTCCGAACATTTCGAGAGGCGACAAGCAATAGAGCACTTGCCATGAGCATTTGTGTTGTTTGTGCACAAGAGATGATGACTTATGAAGGTGAGTATCAAGATGATTGACGTCAATATAATACTTACTAGCAAACATGTGGGCGAAAAGCTGTTCATTTTGAGCATTCCAAACATCAAGCAGAGATTAAGGCCTGCCATTGTCCATCCATCATATGATCTATGGGAGGAGATGTTACTGGTGAAGCATGGCATCAAAGGAGAAGGACCATCTGTGTTGGGATGGGTGTGCAACGAATGTTCACAGGCACTCACAAAAAACTCTATGCCAAAGCTCGCACTCACCAACAATCTTTGGATCGGAATTGTTCCACATGAACTTGCAATCCTCACACTCCCTGAGCAACTGTTGATTTCTTGTTATTTCCCTCAGTGCTATGTTTTCAAGCTTTATCCCAAGGGTCATCGTGCTCCAAATCCTGACCACTTACAACAAGGAATGACTTGGAATGACTCCTTGTATAATATGAACACAGACGCGGTTGTTAAAATGTTGGATGGACAGCTGCTACCACATCTAGCTATGTCACTGGCATCAGTTATTGCTGTGACATATGTTGGTACAAAGAAGTTACCAAAGACATGGCTGAAGTCAACCTTCCGAGTTCAATGTCGCATCGTGTACGAGGCCCTTATGTGGTTGAAATCCCACAATGAGATCTACAAAGATATTGCAATTTCAGATGAACATCTTGCTAGCCTTCCTGAAGACGATGTCCTGATAGAGATTCTATCCATCATTCAAAATGAAACAAATGTAGATGTCATACAAAAGGAAAGTGCAGGATATGTTCCGCATGATGAGATAAATGGTGAGTTGCTCACCAGGATTTGACTTGGTGCTGTTTAATGGACATTGTGAGATGTAGAAGATAATGAAGATGCAATTCAAGTTGATGAAACTGAAATCAAAGACAACTGCAGTGAGTGTATATTTATCAATCAAACTTTTTATTCTTCATTGAAACTTACTAGTATATGATTCAGTACCAGATGCCAATGTGATTCCATTGCAATACCTTGGAGTAACAGACACGGAAATGAACTCATTATCTTTGAATGAGTTGATGCAGTACGCTCTGGCCAACACAGAAGACAAATCCAAGTTAAAGGAAGGCAGATATGCTGTGCGACACAGCCTATTGCCTGTGTCTGACTTTGGCTCAGGTCAACGTGGTGAATATGATTCAAACATAAATCCATTGGCTGCAGCATATCCAGTTCTATTTCCATATGGCATTGGCAGGATAGAAGCAAACAGGGAGAAGAAGATCAGATTCAATGAACATGTATGATGGGCATTGCAATACTATGACTGTCGATTCTGCATCCATCATTCATTTCCATTCATGGCTTTTAGCATTGAGCAGAAATGAGAAGCCCTTCAATCTGCACGTATTCAAATGTGCCAGAAGGACTTTGAACGAGATGCATGGGCAATAAAATCAGTAACCATAGATGATTTGAAACAAGCTGAAAAGGAGGAGGCTACACATGTCCCCATATCCAATCCTCGAGTTCGCTTGCTATGCAAACACATTTTCACCACCAGTGGGTGTGTAAAAGGATCAGACAAGTTACGAGCATCTTATCGAGGTCAGATTTGGGGTATGACCATGAAAATGTGTGGCCCATCTCTTTGGATAACCATCAATCCAAGTGATCTTCATGATCCTGTTGTGCAGGTATTTGTTGGAGAAGAGATCAATATGGACAATTTTTTTCGAAACTGCAGGGTCAGATGGTGACCATAGGGCACAAAATATTGCAAGAGACCCATATGGAGCATCAAAGTACTTTTTCTTCATCATCAAAGCAGTCCTTCATGCACTTCTTGGTATTGAAGTGACCAAGGATCATGTATGCACCACCATGGGAATACTTGGCCACATTAGCGCTTATTTCAGGGTAGTCGAGGCACAAGGACACGGAACTCTGCATGTGCACATGTTACTTTGGCTCAAAGATACACCTAATTCAAATGAGATGCACGACTTCTTGAAAACGGAGGAGTTTCAGGATCGTATATGGGCATACATCAAACTGAATATTCAAGCTCACATTGATGGTCTTGATGAAGAAACAATTAAAAGTACACCACGCAAAACCCAATTGGCATACTCTCGTCCAGCTGATCCAGATTCACCAAATTGGGCAGCTGAATTTACTGATAAGGAGCGACATGGGTAGTTCGGTCTCAACAGGTCCATACATGCACAAAATCTACATGCCTCCGTTACAACAAGCATGGAAAGCTTGTATGTAAAAAACATACACCATGGGAGCTGTCCGATACTAAATGCATCAACAAGAAGGGGAACTGGAAGCCCAAACAGACACATCCTTATGTGAACAACTACTGCCCTGCGATTTCTGTAGCATTATGTTGCAATAATGACATCAAGCTGCTTACCAATTGAGCTGATACAAAACATGCATCATGGTATTTGACAGATTATCAAACCAAAAAACAAAACAAAAACAACAATTTATCAGCTCTCATGGTGAAGTCCCTCCTGTATCATGAAGAGCATTCTAATCACCTTGAAAGTGTCCTGGAACATAATCGACTCCTAATATTCCACTGCCAACATGCTATCAATCATGAAATGGAGTTGTCTGGACAACAAGTAGTTGCATATTTGATGGGATGGGGTGATCGAATCTGTTCTCATCATTATGTGCCACTTTATTGGTCAAGGGTGAAGAGATGTCTATTGAAAACTTTTCCTCAACTGCAGCCGAAACAATCCAGGTGCGTTACTTAATATAAGTATAATAAATTTGATAAACTCACTGACAATGGCATCAATAGTGGTGTGGGTAGCAACAATAAAGCCTTCAAAATCAGAGATGAAGAAGTTGAAGTCAGAGATGATGTGAGTGAAGTAAACACAGAAGACAGACCTCAAAATGAAGAAGATTCAGACGCTGAACTTGATGTAAGCTTTATTTTTTGAAAGTTCAGTGCAGCATATAATGGACGAGCAAAGGATATTGTGACTTTGGAAGTCCACCCAGGGGGCCAGTTATATGTTCAATCACAACTAGAAGATTACTCTCTGCAGGGAAATGAGCTTGAATCAAATTCATTTTTGGAATTTATCATTGACACGTACAAGGAGGCCATTCCTGCTTCTGAAAAGAAGAACAGTGGAAAGTCAAGCTCTACAACATCCTTACATGGACGGCCTCGAAATGATTGCAGCCATTATAAGGAGGGACATAGCAAGTGTCATATGCACCATCATGTCATTCGCTCCAAGGGTCACAGTACCTTACCCAACATTGTTGGTCCATTCTTCCCACACCCAAATGACCCAACATGTAGGAATCTGTACTACACCTCAATGCTTACACTCCTATTTCCATGGCGTGATCTTCAGGATATCAAGGCAGGATTCAATGATTTCGAGGCAGCATTTGTATCATTTTATGAAGCGGCATCTCAAACAGACAGAAATGTGTTGACGAGTGTGCAGTATTATTATGAATGCAAGGCTGCAGTATTATTATGAATGCAAGGCTGCTGTATTCACCCATCGTGAAAGTGATGACGAAGCACCAGAAGCAGACACAAGCAACTGCAGGGACCAAGGCTCCATAGACTCGGACAGCGAAGATGATGAGATGCAGATTGAGTTGACAGAAGCAGACCTACTTGCATACAAGGAATCACAGACAAATCATCGTGAGGAGTTGCATGGATTGATGGCCATTGCAGCTGCCCAGACGAAGAAGATTTTTGGTGACGAGCACCACAACTGGACATGTGAACCAAGGGGAGTTAGTATCACACATGGAGCTGATTACATCAGGCTTCAACAGTGGCAAAGTAAAATGTCAGAGGCCATTGCCACTCTTAACAGAGACGATCCACTAGCTCCTCAGGACCCAGATAATGCAGGCAACATTGCCATCATATCTGATGAAGAACTTGTTTCCGATCACGATGGTGACCATGGAGTTGAACAGATGTCAGCACTGCAACAAGAAGATCAAGACCATCTATCAGCCATTGATCCTTCACACTTGCTTAAAGACCAGAGATGTGCCTATGATGTTATTGACTGGCACTTGACAGAAACACTGGCTGGGTGAGCGCCACCACAACTTCTCATGCATATTCCAGGAGAAGGTGGTATAGGAAAATCAAAGACTATCCAGACAATCACGGAAAACTTTTGCAGCAAAGGAGTTGGTCACATACTTGTCAAGGCTGCATATGCCGGCATTGCAGCATCAATTATTGATGGCAAGACTCTGCATGTCATTGCACAAGTTCCCATCAATGGTCGCAAACAGTCGCAAAAGACAGCCAGGAAGCTTGCAGCTTTCTGGATGACCAAGTCATACTTGATTATTGATGAAATATCAATGGTATCACGCACATTCTTCACTCACCTTTCAGCATACATAGCCAAGGGGAAGGCACTTGCCAGAGAACAGGATACAAGTAAGCCATTCAGAGGAGTCAATGTTGTGTTGGTGGGCGACTTTTACCAGTTTCCTCCTATCGCCGCTGGCAGAAATGTGCCACTATTCTGGCCATGCAATTCTTCCAAAGACAGTGCAGAGGAGCTCCTTGGTCGGAAACTGTACGAGGAGTTTAGTATTGTCATCCGCTTGAAAGAGCAAGTAAGAGTCACCGATCCAGATTGGTTGGACTTGCTGCATCATGTTCAATTTGGCAGCTGTCATGCACATCACATCAAATTGCTCCGATCACTAATCATCACTGACCCATCATGCCCCCCTACTGATTTTGTGACACCACCTTGGAATGAAGTTGTACTTGTCACACCACGCCATGCCATCCGTAGGCAATGGAATTCAATGATGGCACAGACGATGTGTCAAATAAATGGAACTCAACTTTTCATATGCACAGCATATGATACATTCCAAGGGCATTCTCTAACACTGTCAGAGCAATTCACAGTGGCAACCAAGAAACAAAAAAAGAGATGTGAAAAGAATGACGAGAGGGCAGCACTATCGAACAAACTTGAATTGGCAATTGGAATGAAAGTCATGGTAACATTCAACATGGAAACTGATCTGGACATGGCCAATGGAGCTCATGGAGAAATAACAGAAATCGTACTTGATAAACGCAAAACATCATTTTCGCCAACAGCTCCGATCATGGAGCTGGCCTACCTGCCTGCATATATCCTCGTCAAAATGAATCATACAAAAGCAGTTCAACTGGAAGGACTAGAGAAAAATGTCTTACCATTAGTTCCACTGGAGCGCACATTACGATCATTCATGGGAAAGGGCCTAAAACAATTAGGAGGAGACAGCTGCCCATAATGCCAGCATATTCATTCACAGACTATTGGTCACAAGGTCAGACAATCAGTAACTCCATCATCAACATTGCAACACCACCTAGTGTTGGACTCACACTGTACAGCATGTATGTTGCTCTTTCACGAGGTCTCAGCCATGACAATATTCACCTGTTGCGAGATTTCGATGAAAAATTGCTCATGAGACATCCATGCGAATACTTGTGAATTGAAGATGTGAGACTGGCAATATTGGACATAGAGATGGAGAAATGGTGGGATGAAAGTAAGTGGAAATCAGGAGAAGAGCTTATGGATACATTGTACCAGTAGAAACAAGGCGGTTTCATAGGTCGTCCTATCAAGCACATGAATTTGGACCTTCACATCAAAGGGTTGGTACCAGAAAAAGACAAAAAAAAAAGACAAAATGAAACAAACAAAGCACTTTGGGGCAGGAACAGGCCAAACCGAGCGTTAGAATTGGGGGCACATGACGCCTAGGAGGGGGTAAAAATTGAAAGGTTGCGATGAAACTTAAAAAAAAATGAAAACATTCATTATGTTGTTAATGAGAACGTTGAATGATGCAGCCCAGTGACACATCAGTGGGCGGAGGAGGTCCCAGCATACGATCTATACCAACATCAGTGCTAGAAAATGAGTACAAACGAAGAACACACCGAGTGCATCAAGAACATTTCAAAGTGGCACCAAACTTGGGAACGGAGACTGCTGTATGTACACTTGTGGCACAGCAATCTATGGTAGAGGCGAACAATTGTAAGATACAATGATAGTTGAAAAACTTGTACAATATTCAACTTGACAGCAAATTTGAAAGAGAAGGCGCACTTTGAAACAGCTTGGTGTCAGTGGGCGTTGGTATTTCACATCAAGTTTACCGGATCTAGAGCCTCGGCCAAGGCAATGCTATACTATATCACCAATTACAAGGGCTGGTGGTTCAAGTTGGTGTATGTGGAGGAAAGGTGCTCAACTGCTCTGCCCGGGACAAAATGGCCAGATCGAACATCATAGGGAGTGGAGGTGTCAGCCAGAATGGGATAGCTGCCCCGTCATTCGACCTGGGGCTTACCGCTAAACCAGGTGTCATGCTAGGGGGGGAAGTAGACGTGTGATGCGACCCATTGGGCGTAGTGCTAGACCAACGCCAGACGCAGAGTTAGTAAAAAAAAAACAATCACCATTTGGCGCCGGTGGCTAGCGGAGCTGTGCACGAAAATGACCATTACTTCCCACGGATGAATAACTTTATTCTTCAGCCACAATTACCAGTGACCTTGTAAACAAGGTAATGAAAACCTTGTCGGCTGCCGCGCGCCAAATTCCAATCAGTTTTTGAAATTATAGGTTTTTATCGACTCTTCTGAGCATCTTAGAGCTCTGTTGCGGCCGTATTGCTCCCCACTTGCCCAAATCCTTGGTGAAATTTTGGACCAAAGGGCGACGAAGATCTTGGTTGTCACCGAGTCACTCGCTTGCGGCCCTGTTCTCAATCTCATCTACTTCGCCGAAACCTAGCCCATGGACTATATCTTTGATTTGTTGCCTTACAAGTCACTCACTGATCTAACAGTGTGCGCTTTCGTGATGACAGGCTAATCTACAGCTTCTGGTATTTGGTCCATTTCTACTAATAGTGTCCTAGAAATGGCTTCCTCGGGTACGCCCTCCGTTATTGAATCGAATGAGTCTCTACAATGCTGTAGTAGGCACATGTGATGTAAACCTCAAGGGCTATGACTGGGGCTGCCGCACTTGCGAGCTCTGAGATAGCTGCGAAACATCACATCCAGAAGCGCCCGTCAACTTTCCTGACTTGCGGCAAACCTGGAGGAGTCACCACCGGGACCAGGAGGACTCGGGACACGCCTTTCAGCAAGGTAGTTATCAATAATAACACTTCCTTATATAACGATAGCTAATTGACTGAAGCATGTTTGCTGAGGCTATGTGGGTGTAAGTCACCCCGGTGTCTTACCGGTATCTTCACCTTGTACAGCCAGGCTGCGCACCGATCCATGCAGGCACTGATAGCTAAAGATATCCTCGTCTCTTCCCTCTGCGCCTTCTCAAACAGACGCCATTATTGACTATAAAGGCAGGACAATCTGCATACAATGGCGTCTTCTTATCTTCATATAGTGTTCCCCCGCAATGCGGCGCTGTATATCCCTCGCGCTTGTCTTAGCCGCTAGTGTTGTTGCGTCCACTGATACCTCTCTAGAATCCAAAGAGCCAAGCAATGCATCGCCCCAGTGCCGGGCACACGCCTGGGTGAGAGCACCTGATATGGTTCCCGGCGATGTTATCGCGGGCGACGTCAAGATCAAACTCAGCGGACCATGCCCTGATGCGGAGAGCTATGCGCTTGGCTTGCGCTACAAGGAAAGGATCTTCTGGAAGTTGAGGTGAGCTAGTTTTGTTTGTCTCATGTTCTCGACTGAACGTCCCTCAGACGGGAAGATACGCCGATTCCAAAAAGACCAAAATTAACGCACGATTGGACAGAGTCGAACCGCGATTTGTTCCGAGTCCCGCTACCTTTCCAGAACCCTGGGAATATGGACTACAACGAAACCGAATGGAAGGTGTACCAGAACTCTGTCCAGAATAAGGCCTTGTGGTCTGTGCATGAGGAAGAACGGGTTGCCTTCGAGATCAAGACTCCCTTGTTTGGTGCAGAGGGGGCAGGTATGGATTGATAATTCTCGAGTAGACTCGGAGTTCAATGTCGAGAACAGATCCATTGTCAAAAAGCCTCACGACTCAATTCGGAATTCTGGTGCCAAATACAAACTACCCTCCAGGATTAGACTGCCGTCAAAATGGAATATGGGGGGGAGAGACCGATGTAAGAACTGTCTCTATTGATGTTGATTTGTGCTCAATATTGTTGCAGACGTTCTCTGGTGAATCAATTACGAGTACTTTGTCGAAATCAGGTTTAGCAATGGTACCACTTCGGAGGTTCCCGCGGGAATGACAACATTTACTCCATTCTCGACTGAAAAGGAATCACCCGATGTTAACACATATCTGGTACACGCAGGCCCCGATTCCAACATGAAGCCATTGGAGTTATCGGTGGACAGGTTGAGCAGCAACTACACGATTGAAGTATCTTTTCCTAACGGAGCTCACGTTTATCAAAGTGTGTTCAATAGGACGAGAGTCATAACCTGGTTATCTGATTGCCTGCTTTCTAGGCTCGTCTGTGAATATCACGGCCACTGTTCATCGAACAGGATATACGAATCGTACAGACGCTCCTGTGGAGCTATGTGCATTTCCAAGTGGTTTGAGTGCCATTGAATGGTATCCTCAGGAGCTCAAGAATCGACCGCAGCCATTCACGCCATTCATCAAGGCGTTGATCCCCTCCGCGGTTCCCTCCATGGGAATTGGAATCTCCCATACAGTCTCTCCTCCATGCAGAGAGATCAAATTTGCGTCACCTCCTGCAGACTTGATTCATGAAGGCCATATTACTTCTACGTCCTCTAAACCGCTTTCATTTACCATCCACATGGACTATTATGCTGTTCCTGACTTTTCCACATACTATCGGAAGCTGGGACATCGTGTCAATCTGAATCTCCATGTCAAGCCCGATCCATCAGAGCCATGGGAGTATGAATTCGAGAAGAAACAATGGGAGAAGCAGACCGAAGAAATGGACGAGAACGATTTTGACTGGGTACCATGGTCGTCCCTCAAAGAGACTCGTCGCCGACACCTTACTAGCGACGCCAGTCTATCAGTCATGCCAATGCAGAAGGAGCGTCCTGCGCAATCAACGCCAGTCCACTACCTGTCAGACGAAGCTCGCCAACCAACATTTGTCAAATTGTCAGACATCGCTGACCTTCGTCAGATGTCGCCTGAGCAACGCGATTTCATCGCCCCATTCGCACAGCCGTCTATCAAGGTGTTTGCCAAGGGAGAAGAACTTACTAATAGATACTACACTGGCAGGCAGCGACTCATATACGTCGGAGATACCTGGGCCAAGAAAATGTTGTCGGTGGCTGCTGAAGGCCAGCACCAGAGGGATACTATGGACCGCTTGCTCGTCGTGCAGTAATTATGATCATCAGTTTCTCCGTCGATATATTCAGATGTATGTGGTCGATATTGTGGTGATGCCAGAGTGTTGTCGTACTCTTTCGCGTTGTAAATTTCAATTCAATACCATTACTTGTGCATCTTAAATATTTCGTCGCAAGACTCGCACCCCCGTCATGCTACATGAAGATCATCTTGTGACGGTTGTTGCTTAAGCCTCTCAGTTAGAGCATCGTCGCAGTCCATCTTGTGTCCATAAAGCAATCTGGGGTGGCGCTGCAGATTCAGATATGTAACTCCGAACGACACTCTGACCGAGCTGAGCAGCGCTGGCACCATGTGTCAGGTAGTCCCACGGCCTTTCAGTCCGTACTAGTGAGTCACTGTTTCTTCGTCGCTGGTGCGAAGCACGAGATCTACATCTCCGATTTGGATTTTGTCTACCTTCCTTGTCAACTGGTTCGAAGGCCGCGTTTCGACCCCAATCGCCAAGATTGAATCGTTGTAACTGAATATTTGATGCCTGAGTGAATAGTCCCCTGCCGATCACAATACATCCAGACAACATCATCTACGAAAGCGTTGGTAAGAGCACAACCATTGGAGGAATGCAAACAAACCGACCACAAGAAGATCGAGGATATGATTGGTTTCGGCAGCGCATAGCCCTGTCTGGACAGTCACATCTGGCTGGGGGTTTGTGTCACTCGCTTGCCGACGGAGTGCAAAGATTTCGCTGTCTTGGGCCTGGAACGGGAGTTGCTAGATGCGTTCTGGGAACTTGTGGCAAGACCGTTCGAATGGCGCACAGCTGGGCTGATTCAGTTTTATCTCTGACACCCAAATTCATTACTTACGTGCTGGAGCGGGCACAGGTTGTTCTGCTTGGATGTGCGAAGGGCCTGACGCTGCAGTCGTGGGGCCGTCAGCCGCAGGAGGCTCCACCCGCCGATATTTCTGGCTTGGTAGAGATATAAACTTTCACTTTGTACGAAGAGGGGGGAGGTGAAAGCCCTCCCGATTGAGTCTCTTAAACTCGATCGAAGCTAATACATCTTTCCAAAGGAGTTGCGCTTGCGGCGGTTTTGTTGCATTGGCGAGCCTGTGGTTCGCGTTGCCTAGAATTTCTTTATCATCCAAGAAGGCATTGCATGAGACTTTGAAAGGAAGGATGACGACGTCGGGCTTCCAAGTCGATTTCTGGTTCTGGTAGGCTTAGAACATAATTTTATCATTTTGTTGGCAGATAATTTCCAGACCACGTCAAGCAGTACGCATTCCGTCAACGTTGATCTCTTCAAGGCAAGCAAGTGCGATATTGGTAGTTGAAATGAAAAACTTGTAGTATGCGCCTTCGACTCCTGGCGGTACACTTGCATTTGTTATAAGCGTAGCAACACTTCAATCAGCGAAAAATACTCACTAATTTTCATGACTTCCTTGATTGTGAGAAAAATGGATTGTTTCAAGCGTATTTTTGCATGCCCAATTGCAAACAGCTTATAGAATGGCCTCGAGACAGTTTCGCAGGAGGTCGGGCTGTTCAGTCTCCGGATCGCAAAGAAGCGCGCTGTATGAGAATGACATCTACAATGACACATCTGAACCTGCTCGACGTCGCACTGAATCCATGGAAGGACTTCAATTCAACGCTTGCATTAGGTGCCACTCAAATACAACAGAAAAGACGCTCACTAAACACCAACCAGGCTAATGCGACCCCCACAGCTATTTTGGGTGGGATGTACTACAATATTGGCGCGTGGCGAGCGCCTGTGACTTACCTAATAAGTAAGTCGGCAGGCTACTTATATGGTAGAGTACGGTACACTGACGTGTGACGCTTCTTTTCATTCAATTCCGAGATTCCGAGCAGTTCCCCAAACGCCGTGATGCTGGCGACTTGCGAGCCTGGGATAGTTGCGAAACATCATATCCAGAAGCCCCCGTCGGCTTTCCTGACTTGCGACAAAACTGGAGGAGTCGGGACCAAGAGGACACGCCTTTCAACAGCAACTCAAGGTAAGAACACTTCCAGTGTGGCCGCTCAGTGGCCTCATCTAACGATAGCCAATTTACTGAAAGCATGTTTGCTGAGGCGGGCGATGTGGGAGCAAGTCACCCCGGTGTCTTGCCGGTATCTTTACGTCGCACAGCCGCATCTTGATGGCCTTAATTCATGATGCATGGTACTCATAGCTAAAGATATCTTCGTCCTTTTCCTCACGCGTCCTCTCAAAGAGACACTGTCGTAGACTACAAATGCAGGATAATATGGATACAATGGCATCTCACATATTGTTCCTCACCAATGCTGCACTGGCTATCCCTCACGCTTGTCTTGGCCGCTAGCGCTGTTGCGTTCACTGATACCTCTCTAGAATCCAAAGAACCAAACGATGCACCATCCCAGTGTCGGGCCACAAGCCTGGGTGAGGGCACCTGACATGGTTCCCGGCGATGTTATTGCAGGTGACGTCAAGGTCAAACTCATTGGACCATGTCCTGATGCGGAGAGCTATGCGCTTGCCTTGCGTTACAAGGAAAAGATCTTCTGGAAGATTAGGTGCGCTAATTTTTCCCCTCATGTCCTCGATTGACAATCCCTCACAGACGGGAAGATGCGCCGATTCCAAAAAGACCAAATGTCAAGTACAATTATACAGAGCCGAACCGTGATCTGTTCGCAGTCCCGCTGCCCTTCCAGAACACTGGGAATCCGGACTACAACGAAACAGAATGGACGGCCTACCAGAACTCCGTCCAGAATAAGGACTTATGGTCTGTGCACGAGGAAGAACGGATTGCCTTTGAAATCAAGACTCGTTTGGTCGGTGCAGAGGGAGCAAGTATGGACTAAGAATTCTCAAGTATACTCAGTTTGATGTTGAGAATAGATCCATTGTCGACGAGCTTCACGACTCGGTTCGGAATTCTGGTGCCAAATACAAACTACCCTCCAGGATTAGACTGCCGTCTAAGTGTAATGCGTTCCGGGGGAGACGGTGATGTAAGAACGTTCTTTATCATTTTTTCTTGTGCTCAATGTTGTGACAGAAAATATCCAGTGAATCGATATATGAGTATTTTATCGAAATCAGGTTTAGCAATGGCACTACTTCAGAGATACCTGCGGGAATGACAGCCTTCACTCCGTTCTACCTCTCGACCGAAAATGAAGCACCCAGTGTTAATGTGTCTCTGACACATGCAGGCCTCGGTTCCAACACGGAGCTATTGGAGCCATCGGTGGACTTGAGGAGCAACTACACGATTGAAGTATCTTTTCCCGATGGAGCTCATGTTTATCAAAGTGCGTTCGGTAGAATGGAATTCTTAGCTTGGTTATCTGATTACATGCTTTCTAGACTCGTCCGTGAATATCACTGCCACTGTTCATCGGATGGGATATACGAATCGGACAGACACTCCTATGGAGCTGTGTGTATCTCCGAGTCGTTCGAGTATCATTGGATGGCATCCTCAGGAGCTGAAGAACCGATCACAGCCATTCAGGTCGTCCGTCAAGTCGTTGGTCCACTCCGTGGTCCCCTCCATGGTCCCCTCCATGCGACCTCCGCGACTTGAAGTCTCCCATAGAGGCTCTCATTCTTCATGCAGAGATATCAATTTTGCGGCAGCTCCTGCAGACCTGATTCATGAAGGCCACATTTCTTCCACGTTCTCCGAACCACTTTCATTATCCCTCCACATGGATCACGATGCTGTTCCTGACTTTTCAACGTACTATCAGAAGCTGGGAAATCGTTTCAATCTGGATCTCCATGTCAAGCCCGATGCATTAGATTGGGAGCATGAATTTGAGATGAAACGACGGGAGAAGCAAACTGAAGACATGGACGAAACCGATTTTGACTGGGTACCATGGTTGTCCCCCAAACAGACCTATCGCCAAATCCTTACCGGTAACGCCAGTTTCTCGGTCATTCCAATACAGAACCAGCGTCTTGCCCAATCAGTTCCGATCCACTACCTATCAGACGAAGCTCGCCAACCAACATTTGTCAAATTGTCAGACATCGCTGACCTTCGTTCGATGTCGCCGGAGGAACGTGATCTCCTCGCCCCATTTGCACAGCCATCTATCAAGGTGTTTGCTGAGGGAGAACAACTTCCTCATAGATACTTCACTCTCACTGGCCCACAGCGACCCATATACGTCGGAGACACCTGGGCCAAGAAAGTGCTACCAATGACTGCTGAAGGCCAGCGCGAGAGGGATTCTACAGACCGCTTGCTCGTCGTACAGTAATTAGTTTCTCCATTGGTATATTCAGAGGCATATGTATGGTCGATATTGTAGTGATGCTAGAGGGTTGTCTTAGTCATTGAGTGTATAAATTTCGATTCAATACTACATACTATGACTACTTGGTACTGTTTTCTTGGATGTTCCTGTCCCAAGACTCCTCGTCCACATCCCCCTCATAGTACATGAACTAATTCATAGCCACCATAATCATGACGTCTGTTTATATGCATGATGTTTCTGGAGTTCTTCGCTATCTTATTATTGCCTCTCCACCGGCAAGCTACATCATCCGGCACCTGCACATGAAATGTGCTGAATAATCGTGAGATTACCATCAACCTGTTGTCAATGCCAGCAAAACATGTAGGCGTCAGTCGGTATATATAGCATCGAAATGTGGTAGGCGTTCCGCATAGATTTACTCATCCCTCGACATGCAATCCCCAGCAAACAAGCCCGCACCCGCCATCCCATACTTTACCCCTGCTCAGGTTCCTGCGGCAGGCACAGCATTCGACCCCCAGCCCGACGGAACTCCTATACCAAAACTATTCCAGCCCATCAAGATTAGAGGGACAACATTCCACAACCGTATCTTCGTGAGTTGTTATCTTGATCGTCAATGTGATGGTAGGTTCACCGAGCGTCACGTCAATTTCATGCAGCTATCTCCATTGTGCCAATATTCTGCCGAGGATGGTCATCTCACGTCTTGGCATATGGCGCACCGCAAGTCTATAATTCTTGAGCATTTGGGAAGTATTGCTCATGGTATCCAGTGGGCGGCATCTTCACGCGGGGTCCTGGTCTCTCCATAATTGAAGCCACAGCAGTCCTCCCAGAGGGTCGTATCACTCCTGAAGATGCAGGGCTCTGGAAAGACAGCCAAATTGAGCCCCTCCGCAAGATAGTCGAATTTGCCCATTCACAAAACCAGAAGGTTGGCATCCAGCTTGCTCATGCCGGCCGGAAAGCATCCACCGTTGCGCCATGGTTACATGGTGGTCTTGTAGCTACCGAGAACGTAGGTGGATGGCCAGGAAATGTATGGGGGTCATCCACGGTCCCTTACGATGACACCTTCCCGGTGCCTAAGGAGCTATCGAAGACGCAGATCCGGGCCGTCGTTGTCGCATTTGTGGAAGCTGCGAAGAGAGCATTGAAAGCTGGCATTGATGTCATCGAGATTCACAACGCACACGGTTATCTGCTTTTCTCTTTCTTGAGTCCTGTCAGCAACCAACGCACAGACGAATACGGCGGAAGCTTCGATAACCGCATTCGTTTAACCCTCGAGGTCGTGGATGCCATCCGCGAAGTCATCCCTGAAGATATGCCACTATTCCTGAGGTGGTTCTGAGTCTATAAGACGTTCTTGCTTGATCTGATGGCTTGTAGGGTTTCTGCGACCGAATGGCTCGAAGAAACCCTTCCAAATGAATCATTCTGGCTTGTCGAAGATACCGTCAAACTCGCTGGTGTTCTTGCCGAGCATGGCGTCGACTTCCTCGATGTCTCCAGCGGTGGTAGCCACCCAAAAGCCAACATGAAATTGGGTCCAGCATACCAAGCACCGTTTGCTCAGGCTGTCAAACAAGCCATTGGGGACAAGCTTGTCGTTGGGTCTGTCGGCTCGATCACAGAAGGCAAGATCGCCCAAGAAGTGCTTGACAAAGGTCAGGCCGATGTCATCCTCGTTGGACGACAATTCCAAAAGAACCCAGCGACTGTTTGGGCGTGAGTGTATATTCATCGTAAGATAAGGCAACTCCTGATCTGACGATGTATTGGCACTGGGCAGATTCGCGTCAGACCTTGGCGTTGCGATCAAGCTAGCAAACCAGATTGGGTGGGGCTTCATAGGTCGTGGCCATGGTAGCACTCGGAAGAAGGCCGACTGGTGATTGTAACGAAATAGAAATGGGCCCGGGCGAAAAAGAATGTCGCGTATAGCCGCATTTTGATATACCTTTGCTACCTGTGTGTCCTCGTTTTTGAGTTAGACACTTGTACTATGTAGTGGGGTTTGCCAAGGTTTGCGTAGCTTAGTCAGCAGGGTAGAGCCTTCTTGTAGATCATTAAGTAGGTCGAGCCCCACCAGCTCAGTCTGCAAGAGGTAGGCTCATTGCCAGTCCCCACCGCCCCAACAGGTAACAGGATGATCAAATTTGTCTTACATTCAAGCAATGAGTAACCGAATTCGGGACGGACAAGTCAGCTAGCAGATGTGACTACGCCGTGAGCGTACCGGATACCTCGGACTGGAAGACTTGGACCAGCTGCACCTCAGGCAATTGTTCTAGGTGATCGGATCATCGGTCTGCGAGTAATACCAGACGAGGACGCGCGACATTGCTTCTTGGAAGGACGAAGCAGAGTCTATTCAAGTTTCATGCATCATGACGTGCCGCCGTGTGGGTCCTGGGAGTAAATCATCACGGTGCCTTGTCGGTGTCTTCACAAGTTACAAAGCACACAGCTGGCAGCGCTTGCACTGATCGATCCATGATGAAAATTGTTCTAGTGCCACACTAAAGATATCCTGACATGCAGGCACCGTGTTCCTTTTCCTCAAGCACCCTATCAAAGAGATGTTGTCATTGGCTATAAAGGCAGGACGACCAGACTAATGACGGCGTCTCCATATATTCATACACTATCCCCCAACAATGCTGCGCTGGCAATCCCTTGCGCTTATCTTGGCTGCTAGCGTTGCTGCATTCACTGACCCCTCTGCAGAATCCCAAGATCCAAGCCATGCACCGTACCAGTGTCGGGCATTTGCCTGGGTGAGAGCACCTGACATAGTTCCCGGCGATGTTATTGCAGGCGACGTCAAGATCAAACTCAGTGGACCATGCCCTGATGCCGAGAGCTACGCGCTTGGCTTGCGCTACAAGGAAAGGATCTTTTGGAAGTTGAGGTGAGCTTGTTTGTTTGTCGCATGTTCTCGACTGAACGTCCCTCAGACGGGAAGATGCGCCGATTCCAAAAAGACCAAAATTTACGCACAACTACAACCCTATGGAGCTGAACTGGGATCTTTTCCAAGTCCCACTGCCCTTCGAGAATAGTGGAGATCTGGACTACAACGAAACAGAATGGACGGCTTACCAGAATTCTGTCCAGAATAAGGACTTGTGGTCTGTGCACGAGGAAGAACGGATTGCCTTTGAAATCAAGACTCGTTTGACCGGTGCAGAGGGAGCAAGTATGGACTAAGAATTCTCAAGTATACTCAGTTTGATGTTGAGAATAGATCCATTGTCGACGAGCTTCACGACTCGATTCGGAATTCTGGTGCCAAATACAAACTATCCTCCAGGAGTTGACTACCATCATTATGCATGGGCAGGGATTCCTATGGGTGAGACTGATGTAAGGATAATTTTTCTGAATTAAGTTGTCTTGTGCTTAATATTGTGACAGGTAATTTCCGGCGAATCGATTTACGAGTACTTTGTCGAAATCGCGTTTGGCAACGGTACTATTTCAGAGATGCCTGCGGGAATGACAAGCCTTCACTCCGCTCTACCTCTCGACCAACAATGACGCGCCCAGTGTAAACGTGTCTCTGGTGCATGCAGTCCCTGGTCCCAAGTTGGAGCCACCAGTAGACATGTTGCGCAGCAACTACACGATCGAACTATCTTTCATTGGCGAAGTTTATCAAAGTGTGTCCTAGTCGAATGCAAATCATACCCTGGTTACTTGACGGTCTACTTTCTAGACTCGTCCGCGAATATCACGGCCACTGTTCATCGGATGGGATATACCAATCGTACAGACACTCCTATGCAGCTGTGTGCATTTCTCAATGGTCCAAATACCATTGAATGGCATCCACAGGAGCTCAAGAACCGGTCACATCAATCCATGCCGTTCATCAAGGCATTGGTCCCCTCCAAACAGAAATCAATGCGTATGGTCTCCCCTTCTTCCCCCTGTCGAGAGATCGATTTTGCGGCAGCTCCTACGGACTTCACCCGTGAAGGTCACATTTCTTATACATCCTCCGAGCCTCTTTCATTGTCCCTCTACGTGGACCGTGATACTGTTCCCGACTTTTCGACATACTATCAGAAGCTGGGACATAGTTTCAATTTAAATCTCCATGTCAAGCCCGATCCATCAGAGCCATGGGAGCACGACTTCAAGAAGGCACGACGGGGGAAGCAGATTGCAGACCTGGACGAGACTGATTTTGACTGGGTGCCATGGTTGTCTCCCGTACAGAGTCGTCGCCGAGCCCTTACTGGCGACGCCAGTATATCAGTCATTCCAATGCATAACCAGCATCCAGTGCGATCAACGCCAGTTCACTACCTGTCAGACAAAGCCCGGCATCCAGTGTTTGTTGATGTGTCAGACATCGCTGACCTTCGTTCGATGTCGCCCGAGGAACGCGATCTCCTCGCTCCATTTACACAGCCGTCTATCAAGGTGTTTGCTAAAGGAGAAGAGCTTCCTGGCCGATACTTCATTGACGCCGACATGGAGCAGCCTATATATGTTGGGGACACCTGGATTAACAAAGTATTGTCGGTTGTTGGTGAAGGCCAGCGCGAGAGAGATACTAGTATGGACCGCTTGCTTGTTGTCCAATGATCGGTCAGTACTGTACTATATCGCTGGCAAAATTTCATAGTCGTATAGTTGTTCGTGGTGTAAATTTCGAATTCTACTACATATTCTTAGATATGTCTGACCTCGCAAAGAACCCTCCGGATGTTGGCATCAGCTAGCATATCATTGTCATTAAGCGCTAAGCATCAATCTTTTGTTCATTTCCAGGCTCCGTTAGTTCCCATACTTAAGTCTGGTGTGGTATGCGAAGCGGCATCCAGTGAACGACAACGCGGACCTATGGAGTGATCACAAGGAGCTTATACCCCTCGTCATGAGGAACAAGTGTGGCCGCGTCTGTTCGCTCAGCTCCAAAATCATGTCGGCACATATGTCGAAGGCGTGCATGTTGGTGCACAACTCCAGGTATGTATCGTACTATTTCCTATCCATGACAAGGTGGCATGCAACATAAGGATCCTGCGATCACAACCGTTGCTCCAGACTCTCAGCTAGTACATCATCAATCTTATGTCTATAAACCAATCCAGGGTCATGGCGCAGGTCCAGACTCGGATAACTCCAAACGATGCTCTCTGTCCTCCGAACCGTGTCTGGCGGTATGAGGAGTGGCGTGCGCACGCCAACGAAAGACAATAGAGACATATCGAGTACCCGCACTCCCCGTAATGAAGGGAGCTTATCCCTCTCTTCATGAGGAATGAGCGTGATGGCTGTCTGTTCGCTCAGCTCCAACATTTGCCCTGGAACCCAGCAGTCGACCCATGTTAGGCATGCATGTACAGGCATCCGGATTGGGGTGCGCGTATCCATGGCAAGATGGGTTAAATTCGGACACATGGCGAGTAATGGAGCCAAGGAGAGTTGTCGGTAGCCGTTGTACCAGAAGTGATTATTCATATACGGCCTAACCAAGGAGATGAAGTGGAGCCTATCGCCAAATTTACGCAACAGTGGCTCAACCGAAATCCCGTAGTTAAGGGATTCTGATGTTAAAAGCAGACGACGGAGAGAGGGGAGGCTGAAGATTTCAGCCAGGGCAGAAATGAACTTCGCATCGTGCAGTGGGTTCCAGGAGATCTGCAGTTCTTCCAAAAAGGCAAGATGCAAGATTTCAGTGGGGAGTTCATCGCGATCCCCGAGGATCATGTCGATGTGGAAAGTGGTGAGATACGTGAAGGCCGGCATGAGATTTAAAGTGCATTTGAGCACGTGATTAATGCGCAAATGTAGATCTGTGGTCTGAGAAGTATTCTGCGCGAGAGCCGCCAAGCGGGGCAACACCAAACTGAGGGCAGGCTGTCCCTTCAAGATGGGCACAAGCGCAATCTGCGTGATATTTGGAGTGGCCGCTAAGATGCTTCCTACAGCCTTCGAGACTGTGGCGAACTGTGACACTGAAACAAAACACTCCAGGTGCAGAGACATAATCATCTCGCCGAGGCTGTGGTTGTTTGAGACAGCGTGCGCGAGAGTGAAGAGTTGTTTGCTCCGCAGAATGACAACACGGTAGTAGAGGAGGCTGACGCCGACGTCATACCAGTACCTGCACACTAATATAAGGTTTCTGAGGGTCTGCAGCACACAAGACCGTGAGAAACGAGTGGCGCGAGAAACGATAGTCGGCTCTAGGAAATGCAGAGGCGGCGGCATGGTAAGCTCCATGATAACACGAAGTATCTCAACTGGAAGGCTGGTCGCAATATGCGAAGGTGACGAAACTCGATGTGTCTGCGGAGATAGTGAGGGACTAATAATGTTGCGAAATATCGAAATTACCTTTGTGCAGTCCACACCCATGTCCAAGACTTGATCAGGGTTAATTGTACTACTGGAGTTCACCTTGATGGCGTCAAGACACAATATCAGCAATTGTTTATTTAGTCAAGGAAGCCGGCTTACAATCTGCTTGGGATCCATAGTTCAAGCGCGAGAAACACATTACCTGACGACATAAAAATGCATCCTTTTATCTTTCCACTCTCGGCTCCGTAGTGGTGATTCTGAAGTGCAGTTGCGGTCCCGCAATGACTCTTCGCAACTAGGGATGTGAAAATCCGCGTAAAACTTGATGGGTGAGGGAGGATGATGAGACTTGCTCTACATCATCATATCCCACCCATCAAGCTGTCAACACAAAGATGTCTGTTCCAAACTCTTGTACAAGAGCTAGTTAAATCGATTGGGCTAATACGCAAAACATGGTACGCCGGGACAGCATCGTCAACCCCATCACCATGGAGACAACTGCTATTGGAGGATGTCTGCATCACCAAGTTTGAGTCATGTGTGCGCAGGTCCCAAGTCAACTGATTCGAGTGCGCAGGTTTGCGTGATGCGTGAGTCAGATCCGGTGAGAATAAGTAACATTTTGGATTTTGGTGCCCACTTGTCCGACATGCTGAGGGCAACCCAAAATTCAAGTTAAGGTGTTCTGTAAGTAGGGCCCCGAGTGAGTAGCGGTCATCGAAACTCGAGAGTACTTAATGGTAGATGTTACAACCGTTCAAGACACTACTTAATTCCAATTGAACAAGTCACACCTTGCTTAGTCAGCCTGAATTGCCACGTCGACTTGGTCAAGACAGGCTGTAGTACCTAACCTCCTGTGGTCCTCATCGTTTGTTTCAACGCACCCATATATACTTCAAATCCCCCGCGATGGCTGAAATTCTCACTGAAATTCTCAAAATCCCACCAGTGACGCGCTTTCTAGTTGTCTCGTCTCTTGGCATCACCCTCTCAGCCATCACGAATCTCGTTTCGCCATATAGGCTTGTCTTCATCACTCAGGTTGTCGTCAACAAGTTGGAGGTGCGTCCCATCCTTGTTCTCTTCCTTCATTTATGAGTCAGCCATTCGAACCTAACGGTCCTTGATATATATTATAGTTATGGAGACTGTACACAAGTTTCTTCCTCGGAAGTAAGCGTCGTGTCTAATATAATCATAGAGTACGTGAAGGGGTACTAGCTCATTTCGCATTTCAGGTATGAACCTGAATTATATTTTCGAGCTTGTCATGCTCTAGTAAGTGCTATCTTTCTTCCTCCCTTTATCACGACTCGGAATCCAACGATTCGTGGTTTGCAGCCGCAACTCGAACACGCTTGAATCAACACACTACGAACGTCGCTCTTCTGACTATGCCTGGCAACTTTTTCTTGCCAGCATCGCTCTGATCGTACGTCCATATATCACTTGTGCCATGCATAACCTCATCCACATTTTTCATTTATAGGGCGTCAACCGTCCCATCCAATCATTCTTACATGGCCGCGCCTTGTTTCATACCCTTACCTACTTGATGTGTTCGCTATCCCCGCCAGGCGCGCTAACGAGCGTCATGGGGCTCGTGACCATCCCTATCGTATACTTCCCATATGCACTCTTGGGCATGGACCTCCTCATGGGTGGGACCACTGCCGCCGCACAGGGCGTTAGCGGAATGCTCGTTGGACATGCGTGGTGGTGGCTAATCTGGGGTTCCGGCATTGGCTCGGGCGGTGTCGAGCAAGGCATGTACGCGGGGTGGGGACGTGCTCCTGCGTGGCTGAAGAGCTGGTTTGGCGAGCGTAATGAGTATGGACGTGCGGGGAGCAGGAGGGGTAGCGTACAGGCGTTTGCACCGAGGCAGCGTGCTGAGGAGGCTGCTGCTTCGGGGCGGGTGACGGGCTATAGCTGGGGGTCCGGGAGGAGATTGGGGGACTCATAGTTTGTGAGAAGCTTTAGATAAACTGTTGGCCGCTTTTGACGTGCAGTATTGTGTCGCTCTCAATACACCCCTTTAGCTTGGTTGTTATGTATATGTTATTTTCTATTGCCAATCCTTACATGACTTGACGGTCAACACCACGCTCACGCTCGTTACGTGGAGATTCTCACTGAAGGTTCTGCACCTACGTTCAGGATCCTAGCATTACTCCGAATAGAGGTTTGGGATAGTATCTCAGATCTGTCCTCACGTATGTTGAATCATAGAACACTTCTGACGACCCATATTTTCAACTTGAAGTATCATAGGCTCTACTAGTACGTTCACTGATATTGAGTCTTGACAGGTGTGTTCACTGGAGTGAAACAGAGAGCTTATAGTTTCGAAACCATCCAGTGGAACCCGTCACGCACGTCGTACACGTACCAGCTTTGACAGGAGGAATGAAGTTAGCGGACCTGGTTCGCACTCGGCAGATTGCTTACAAAGCCCCGGATCAACGTCGATGACGCATCACGACCATGCCAGCGGCACCCTTTTTCGTGCTACGCAGAACAACTGCATGGACAACGCATGGACGGTGGTACATATGATACTACAGCATTCTTTACACCCCCTTACACATCAATGCATCACTCATGGCCTTACAGACTCTGATAGCCCTCATATTTGCCTTCACGGCTACTGGAACAAGGGTATCTGACCCAGAGAAGGGTCCAGAGACCCTCAGTGAAACTTCCAATGGAAATAGAAACTCAAGTGCTCCCGTTGACAATGGCGAAGGAGAGGACGAGGACGAGGACGAGGAGAGAGACGTGGTCCATGAAACGCACCTGGACGTAGACGTAGACGACGATGAAGACGAATCACCGCCAGATGGGTCTGACTTAGGCTCGCAGACTGACCCCCTCCAGCTGGCAGGTCATCTCGATTCTCCTGAAAAGCGCCCGTCATTGTGGGCTCGGGCGAAGTCATTCATGGTTCCGCCGTCATCAGATGACTTGTGCTTCGCACCAAACTACCGGTACACACCTCTTATAACTGGCATTGTGATACCATTCTCGATCTTGCTCGATATCCCAGGGCTCACTGGGCACTGGTACATCCGCACCGAGGATTATAATACCGTCCAGACTCGTCCCAACCCCGTTATACTGGATATAGGCCTCGCGTTTAGCATAACTTGCGCTGTCATCGCTAACGTATGTATCATCCTAAGGTTTCTCGAAAAGTGGGTCATGGCAACGACAATATTATGTATCGTCTTTTTATCCATCCACGGTTTGTGCCTTGTTTCGAGCGAAGACGTGTATTGACATAAGGTGTAGATATCATCAATATTGTCGCTCTCACCATCTTTGGTGTGAGCCACCGATTCGACGACGGATTCACCTACGGTGAAGCCTTCTGGATGACTGTCTGCTCCACCGTCGCATCCGTCATCACCAATGTGACGCTTATCATCGACTTCATTCTCACGCCAGACTTCAAGACAAGTGGTATGTTTACCGTCTCTTATTATTCGCCTCACTCACCACTCCTAACATCACACAGGCAGTGGCCTCACCCGCAAGCAGCGCACGCTGATGATTATTCTCATCATCCTATTTGCTTATATTGCACTGGGCTCTATGATCAACTCATACCTGCTCTCTCTCAGTTTCATCAACGGGCTTTACTTCACCGTCACGACAATCGAAACCATTGGTTTTGGCGACATTGCGCCCGATTCCCCGGGATCGAGAGTATTCATCTGCTTTTACGCTGCGGTTGGTATTGTGAATCTTGCAGTCGTGGTAGGCATGGTGCAGGAGACAGTGAGGGAAGGGTTGCACTTGGGTTATCTACGTCGCCTGCAGCAAATTCGAGAGCGACGGCGTGCATCCCGGAGACGAAAGAATGCCGAAAGGCGATGGCGTTCAGCGGTCATATGGAGACTGCGAGACAAGCGTGCAAAGGTGTGGGTTCGAAAACGCCGTTCGAAAACATCCGATTCGCTCTGGGCCAAGGTGAAGAGAAGGTTTTTCAAAGCTGCGGAGATGATCCCGCATCCTTTGGATCATTCGCGGGGAATGCGTCTGAACCTCGAGGCGCTCACACATCACCAGTTGGAAGCAGCGGCAATGGAGGCGGGGGTTCCACTTGACACGCTGCTCCCACCTGAGTTTTACGAAGCGCAAATGCAGAACGACGACGACGGCAATGCTGATGACTTGGAGGTAATGTTCCTACATACCTTTTTGATATGATACTGATTACTGGGACAAGATTGCAAGCACATACCCCGCCGTGACAGTCCCGCATCCGGTGTATGGTATAAATGTGCGGCGTATGCCACTTCAGCCACTAACACACCAGCGGGTTGGTGCCATGGCAGCGCTCCTGACGCGGTTTGCGGTTGCCTTTTCCCAGGAAAATGGAGGATTTATACCGCAGGCTGCTATAGACGGCGTCAAACAACCTAACGAAGAATCCGCTTTGAATAATAGACGTTCCTTGAGCATCGATGGTGCAGGTGGAGGCGAACACAACGCTGAAAGTTCTGCGACGATTGTAACGACCTCGAGCAGTGACGATGTCAACGCAGACTACGACTCGATGGTCGCAAGCACGGAGAACCATGCTCTTTGGGTGCGCTCGTCGTTTGCGTGGACATTGTTTGTTGTGTTCTGGATGGTGAGTCAGCCTGCAGCGTTTTGCTTCATTTCCAACATTATATGTGTGTCGAGCGATCTGACAAACGTCGTAGGTTGGCGCGGCAATATTTAGTCGAACTGAAGGCTGGTCATATGGCTTGTCTGTATATTTTTGTGCGTCTTTCGTGCCCTCGAGATATGATGTGATGTTGACCTATCGCGATACGATTAGGTTTTGTGGCATTCACAACGATCGGGTATGGTGACCCTGCGCCCAGGACCCCTGCAGGGCGATCTGTGTTTGTTGTGTGGGCCCTGCTTGGTGTTGCAACTGTGACTGTTTTGATTTCTGGTACGTGCTTTCCCTATCTTGGTGACTCTCCTTCACTGATATGCACCTCGATTTTTGATTGCCTCTTATTGCGTGTATACTCTTCGTTATTCTGACACTTGCATACATGTTCTAACGCATGTACCATCGATTTGATGTTCCCACTACAGTTGCCTCCGAGGCTTACTCCAGGCGCTACAAGTCCATGCTCCAAAGCGACTCTTTCGAGCGAGCTGTCACGCTGTACCGCAGTCGCATGAAGAAGATGTATACAACGAGGA
Organism: Suillus ampliporus; assembly: GCA_016584345.1. Taxonomy (NCBI): domain Eukaryota; kingdom Fungi; phylum Basidiomycota; class Agaricomycetes; order Boletales; family Suillaceae; genus Suillus; species Suillus ampliporus. Next base: position 387,434 of record JABCPV010000007.1, on the reverse strand, counting down.
CCCGGAACACTGTCCCAGCCTCTGCCTTTGCCTCAAGCTCAAAACCCAACCCAGATCCAGACTGAAATACTCACTCCAGCCTCTCCAAACGTCCGCTTCCAATCCCACATTCCTTTGTCTCCAGGGCTCCGACTACGCACCACATTTCTTTCCGAGCAAGACGACGAAGGCGGTGAGGGCAGCCAACAGCCACAAGACACACAAACGGACACACCAGATCCAAATCTACGTGCACAAGGCTTGCTGGAAACCCTCCCGCGGCGTGTCTTAAATGAGGCGCGTTCATTCCAGGAGTACGTGCACTATCTGAACAGTGGTAGTGGCACAAACGCCTATGTGAATGAGCGGCTGATGGCGCTCCTGCAAGATGTGGTTGGCTCGCAGGGGATGAAAGAGAGCGTGAAAAGGAATGTTTTGAGGGATGATGATACTAGGCGGGTGAGTTGGCCCTGTTCCTTCTTCTGTTCTTAGTGAATCGAGTTGATTATGTTTAAACTTTTTCAGGCGCTTGTCACGTTGAGCATCGAGAGTGAGTCTCGCATTCGCCTAGGTCGTCCAAGGGCTGTCAATTGACTGTTGGGATGCAGAATCACTGATGGAGTTGATGAATGTCGCAGAGGAGGCGATTGCGGCGATTAATGACCGTGACCGTGTCGCTGCGGCCTTGGGCAAGGGGCGGGAAGACAATGAGGCGGACGTTGAGTGCTGAAGCACGATGGCTAGGGCTGTGGGAGGCAGCGGAACTCGCGCGCTCATAGTCATGTACGAGCGGCGCTGGCGCGGTCGTCGCAAGTGACATGAGCATCGAGCTCTCTGGAGATGCAGACTGCCCAAGGATGAAAGGACGCAGAAACTTTGGTATGTAAACATTTAATGACGTGTTTTGAATCTTCAATGGATAAGCTTGCAGGTGAACACAATTCGGGATTTTGTTTCAGTGTGGAGATATCCCTACACGATCTAGAAGTTCATACGCATTCTATTACAACCTACTCGTAGGTGACCCCCTCCCTCGCTGTTTTTGTTCCTGCTTCGCTGTTGTTAGTTATGGCGGTGCCACTAGCGTTGTATGAACTTACTGCTTACTTATCCTGGAGTGCTCACGCGTAAAGCTGACCATATCTATGAGGCTATATTTCATCTTGACTTTCGTGCATGGACTTGGGGTCTCGTAGTAGCTTAGTCAGTACCTAGACCGTGACGTAAGGAGTTATGTTTAATGATTGCTACAGAGATATTGCTTAGCTACATCACGATTCACCATGTATATGCATCTCTGGGCTACTAGCCTACGAGTCACTCGGTCCTGTCTGACGTTCGAGAAAGGATCACGTACGGGCTGAGGTCACAGACTTTGATACGATGGCAAGATGGCGACATCATGGCCGCTGGGCGCTTAGAGCTTATATGATAATCGTTTTTCTAATTCGGATCCTATTTAGGGATGCTCCGAGATTCAGGTCGCAACACGACAGCTAGCTAGAGCCGAGCTGGCGCTCTCACGACGTTGACATCCAAACTGAAACCTTTCAGGTCAATTGCAATGCTGCAGTCCGACGTGACGGCAGAGGAGAAGCAGGTAGAGTCCAACTCTGGTTCCACGCCCGATTTGGCCTGTGACTCTAGTAAGCCTGCGGGGAATGATCTGGAGGACAGTCGCTATCATACAGGTTTCCTGAGACGGATCACTCTGTTACTTTCTCGGTATGGAATCGAAACGCATGGGTGAGTGAGATTGTGCTGGTGTGATGTCTGAAGCATTTTCTAACTGGTACTTGGATCAGGATCGCGCCAGTGCCAGTGGAGGAACGTCTCGACACTCGCTGGTACCAAATGTTTTTCGTTTGGTTTTCTGCTAACATGAATATCTTGACGTGCGTCTTGAGTTATGTCTCGATCCTCGTACTTTCCGCTGAACCACTTAACACCTGCAGATTCAGCACTGGCACTGTGGGACCTGCATTTTTTGCCTTGGGAGTTAATGACTCTATAATCATCATTGTCATTGTTGACCTGGTGTAAGTGTCATTCGTTCACATGAATGTTGATCTGTGATGAACGATAGCTAGGGTTTGCTTGTTGCCTGCGTTCTTGTGAGCTTCACTATTCTTCTCTGAACGTTTCTGGGGACTTCATAGTGTACAGTGCTGTTTTCGGGCCAAAGATTGGCACGCGAGCTATGGTACAAGCAAGGTTCTCGTGGGGGTGGGTCATGTTTTCGGTTGCCAGTATCATTCGCTGACGAACATCAAGGTATTTCGGTGCCATCATACCGACGGTCTTGAATGTATTTTCCATGCAAGGCTTCCTTATCTTGAACTGCATCGTTGGTGGACAAACACTAGCAAGCCTGTCTTCTCACCTTGATGATACCCTCGGTATTGTCATCATTGGTATCATATCTCTTGTGGTAGGTCAGATTTGTTGGTGTTGCACCAAAATGACAAGTGTCCAAGGTCACTTTCTGTGGATACCGCATTATCCACTGGTAGGATCGCTTAACCACGCGCTCCAGAGAATTCTGATCGAATTTTGATTCACAGGTACGAAAGTATCGCCTGGATCCCAAATGTAGTCGCATTTATTACCATGCTCGGTGTCGGTTATCCACAACTACGCGATAACCAATCAGTTTCCGTCTCTCCAGCAACTGTCGCTGAAGTTATCTCTTTTGCGTCTATCCTCGCATCTAGCATTCTCAGCTGGTGTCCCATGACCCCTGACTACGGTGTATACCACAGTCCTGCCGCTTCCTCGTGAGCATCCTCGCACCATGCACGGGCTTTCCTTAACATCCTTGTAGCGCGAGAATTTTCATCTACACGTACCTTGCATTTTTCACCGCTAGTGTAAGTCCCTATATGTTTTTGTTAGTGCCATTCGTAACGTTCTTGAAAAGGTGACAGCCCACACCCTCGGTGCTGCATTCGCAGCGGCAGCTCCTAACGTGCCTGCTTGGAATGCAGGATTTGACAACAGCTCTTCCGTTGGTGGCTTGTTATACAGCGTGTTATTACCTACCGGCGCATTTGGAAAACTCCTGATTGCTCTAGTTGCTCTCAGCATACCTAGCGCCTGTGCACCGACGATGTATACGTTTAGCACCAGTTTCATGGCCGTCGCTCCGTGGTTTGCTGCGGTGCCTAGATGGGTATATATTCTCATCTCGGAAGGAATGTGAGTGTCTTCCAGTGGATGTGAACCTTGGCGGCGCTCATGATTCGCATCCAAGTCTGATACCGGTGGCCATCGTCGGTGCCAAAAGATTCTATACTACGTTTGTTGACATCCTTAGTACAAGTCCCAAATATTGGTATCTCTGATTAGCGCTGACATGCTGATCCCGCAGACATCATTGGATACTGGTCATCAGTCTTTTCTGCAATCATTCTCACAGAACATCTGTTATTTCGACGAGCCTCATTTTCTGAGGATCAGTATCCCATCGCGACTTGGGCCTCGTATGCTCTCTTGCCTAACGGTATCCCAGCGGTCGTGGCCTTCGTGTGCGCCTGCGGAGCTCTTGTTCCGTTCATGTCACAAGCCTGGTATGTAGGTCCAGTGGCGAGGCATGGAAGCGGGGACGTTGGGGTGTACGTTGGATTTGTGGTGGGGGCTATCATCTATGCGTTGGCGAGGAGTTTCGAGAAGATGTGGTATAAGAAGAAGATGAACAAATCAAATGTTTACTAGTAGTAATTTTCAAGGGAAATGTGGCCTGTGCATGAGTCATCTTTGACTGCCCCATTGACACCGCACTTACAAGAAACAAGACAGTTTTCCAATGCACAAGAGCCACAGGGCTTGTGGGATTTGGCCCGACAGGACCGCTGATATCCCCTTTACCATCAAGTTTCAACTATATTTGAATCTTAATCCGTAAAGTTTCGGATCCCGCTGGTTCTTCTACTATGTATTACGGCTATATTACTAACGTTTGAAGGATGGACCCGAGATTGAAAGTCGCTCAGCGACTCGATCCAGCGGATAATGATCCCAACAGCTGGCACTCTCACCAACGCTGTTGTACGTGGACCAAAAACACATCAGGTCAATTTCTGCCCAAGCAATGCAGTCAGACACTGTAGAGTGGAAGCAGGCAGGATCCAACTGCCATTCCACCCCCGATTTATCTGCAGGGAATGATCTTGAGGACAATCGCTATCATGCAGGATTCCTAAGACGTACAACTCTGTTGCTTTCTCGGTACGGAATCGAAACGCGAGGGTGAGTGGGATGATGGTGCTGTGATATCTGTCTGAAGCATTTTCTAACTACTACTTGGATCAGGATCGCGCCGGTGCCAGTGGAGGAACGTCTCGACACTCGCTGGTACCAAATGTTTTTCATTTGGTTCTCTTCTATCATGAATATCTTGGCGTGCGTCTTGATTTCCGTCTTGATCCTGGTTCTTTCCGCTGAACCACTTAACACCTGCAGATTCAGCACTGGCACTGCTGGACCTGCATTTTTTGCCCTGGGAGTTCGCGACTCTATAGCTATCATTGTCGTCGTTAACCTGGTGTAAGTCACAACAGCTCACCAAATCCCTATTTGTGGTGAATGATCGTCAACCAGATCTTGTTTTTTGCCTGGTTTCTTGTGAGTTTTGCTATTATTATCGGGCGTTTCTGGGGATTTCACAGCGTGCCAGCGCTGTATTCGGGCCAAAGCTTGGTATGCGAGCTATGATACAAGCAAGGTTCTCGTGGGGGTGGGTGATCCTTACTTTTATTCTAGTTGCTGGTGTCATTAGCTGACGAACATCAAGGTATTTCGGTGCGATCATACCGGTCGTCTTAAATATTTTCTCCTCGGAAGGCTACCTTATCTTGAACTGCATCATTGGTGGACAAACGATAGCAAGCTTATCTCCTCAACTCGATGATACTCTTGGAATTGTCATCATTAGCATCATATCTATTGTGGTATGTCGCAATTACTCGTGCTGCACCAGAATGTCAGATTTTACAGGTCACTTTCTGTGGATACCGTGTTATCCATTGGTGGGATTACTCAAACACGCATTATTCGGCATTCTGACCAATTATTATTATTTTGATTTTATAGGTACGAAAGTATTGCGTGGATACCGAATGTAGTTGCCTTTATCACCATGCTGGGTGTCGGCTATCCACAACTACGCGAAAACCAATCAGCTCCCGTTCCTCCAGCAACACTTGCCAACGTTCTCTCTTTTGCGTCCTTAATCGCATCCAGCATTGTCGGCTGGTGTCCCATAATCCCTGACTATGGCGTATACCACAGCCCTAAAGCTTCTTCGTCAGTTTCCTCTGACCATCACTGTAGGCTCTCATTAACATCCGGATAGTGCAAGAATTTTCATTTATACGTATCTCGGGTTTTTCGTGTCTAGTGTAAGTCCCTATATGTTGTCATCAGTAACATCTTAAACATTCTCTTGAAAAGGTAACTGCCGAGGTTCTAGGCGTCGTATTTGCAGCCGCAGCTCCGAACGTGCCTGCTTGGAATGCAGGATTTAATGGCAGCTCTTCTGTCGGTGGCTTGTTTTACAGCGTGTTATTACCTACTGGCGCATTCGGAAAAATCCTGACTGCTTTGGTCGCTCTCAGCATCCCCAGCGCCTGTGCACCAACGATATATACCTTCACCAACTGTTTCATGGCTATCGCCCCGTGGTTTGCTGCGGTGCCTAGATGGGTGTATATCCTTGTCTCAGAAGGAATGTGAGTATCATCGTGTGCGAACCTCAGCGATGCTCATGATTTGCCTTCAAGTCTGATACCGGTGGCGATTATTGGTGCCAAAAGGTTTTACACTACTGTTGTTGACATCCTTGGTACGAGTCTCACACATCGGTATCTGTGATCAACGAAAACAAGCTGATCCCTCAGACATCGCTGGATACTGGTCATCAATCTTTTCTGCAATAATCCTCACAGAACATCTGTTATTCCGACGAGCCTCATTTTCTGAGGATCAGTATCCCATCACGACTTGGGCCTCATCTGCTCTCTTGCCTAGTGGTATCCCAGCAGTCGTGGCCTTCGTGTGCGCTTGTGGAGCTCTTGTTCCATTCATGTCACAAGCTTGGTATGTAGGTCCAGTGGCGAGGCAGGGCAGTGGAGACGTTGGTGTTTTCGTAGGGTTTGTGGTGGGGGGCCATCGTCTATGCGTTGACGAGGAGTTTCGAGAAGATGTGGTATAAGAAGAAGATGAGGAAACTAGAGGCTTACTAGTCGCTTCAGATTCTTCGAAGGTTTGATGCCTTAGTAAAGAAAGAACAGCTATCTTCATTCGTCCAAGGTCTGCCTAGCGAGACTAACATGATGCATGCATTAAGTATTTGTCCGTGCCGCGAGAGAGAGATGGGTGGGTGGGTATGAAGAGAAAAGAGGAACCCGGAGACGCATGTGCGGCACTGCCGCAAGCTACAGCTACTCGACGGTATAAAAGTAATGCATAAATTACCCTATTGTAGTGGAGGATCCTCGGAAGATAAATCACTATCATATAAATATGAGCATGAGCATGACTACCATATCCCCATTTAAAACGAAAGACTATCTGAATGAGCTGTCGTCAACCGTCTACTCCGAGCAATTCTTTACAATAAGTTTGCGCAGAATTTCACGGGACTCTGCAATGCGATGAATGAAGTCGTCCGGGATATCTGAGTCTTCACAAAGCGTTGTGACGCATGCATGGTCTTTGAAATGCATCCCATGGCTTTTAAATTCCTCCCTATGGGTATCCCACCAGCTATCCATGACTGGCTCGTTCTCCAATCCTGTGACGACGACGACAATTGGGACCTTCTTCCGGCAAATCGTGGAGTAGAAATGGTTGTAGTTCCGAACAAGGGCACGACGGGCTCTGGTGCTGTGCACGCAGTACACCAAAAGGCTGATTCCACCCGATCCAGAGCTCGTGAGCTTGACCAGTAAGTTCTTCAATCTTTTTTTCGCCTCTGCCGCTGGGACTGTCCCTGCAGTCCCCTCATCGAGACCCACGGTGTCGAACAGAGCATAATCTTGGCCAGAAATATTCACTCCATAGCGTTGATAGCGGTCAGTGCATCCAGCGGCACCATTAGATGTCTCCGCGAGCTGTTGTTTTGCGATTGCGTTGATTGCGATTGCGTTGATAACTGAACTCTTCCCTGCGCCACTTTCGCCGAAGATGACAACGTTTCTTGTCCGCGACCGGATCTGGTATGTTTTATCAGCTTTCTTGGCTGTGATGCAGCTCAAGAAGTTGGGCACTTACTTCGTTGCTCAATGGAGTTTTTGGAGGTGGTGGTGGTGCTTGTTCGGGTCCCGGTATTCCGGTTAATTGACCCATTCCTGGGTCAGCTTGACAGAACGTGCAATTGCACTGGTCATGGTGCTTGTTCTGTTCGCTCGAAGACAACGGGTTCCCAGAGTGAGAGTGGACTACAACTCGGTGGATGCCCTCAAGCGATGTACTCTCATAAAGGTCGTGAGGATTGCCGTGGTGATTAAAGCGGAGCTTGAGAGCGTTAGATAAGAGGAAGTTAAGCTGATGATCAGCGGGACGTATAGCCAGTGCTTTACGTGACAGACGAATAGCCTCATGGATGTGATCGATATTACCGGTTTGTTCAAAGCCTGCGCAGAGGTCTCCGGCAAGCATGTACACTGAGTGCGCCCGATGTTGATGCTGTGGCGGGCAAAGCTCAAGAACAATTCGCCGAAACGATACACTCTCATCTGAGGGATCTCTAGGAAGTGCATTGCACTGCTCGATGATGTATAGGACGCCAGTGGTCTCGAGTACCACTCGGTGAAGATAACTGCCCTCTGCACAAAGCGGCAGTATGGAGCGGTAAAGCACTGCAGCGTCATGGAGATCGGCATGATCCTTTCGATACAAGTGCCGCTGCTGGAGTGCCTGGCAGAGGTTGAAGGTGTATAGGAGATGATCAGGGTGCTCGCGAGGACAGAGTGCGAGCGCAGAGCGGAAGAGGGAAATGGCATGGTCTATATCAGTTCGGATGTTCTTAGTGAAGCCACATAGAATGGCATGGGCAAGGTTGGAGAGCGCCGCGCCGCGCTCTGGATGACCATCGGGACATCTGTCAAGCACGACCTGAAAGCCTTGAATGGCACTATCGAGATCACTGAGAAGGTTGTTCTTCCAGAAGAGAGTGTATGCATCGCGTGCTCTATCAGTGTCGCGACCGAACTCGCTTTGAAAACGAGAAGGCTTGAAAATAAAGTTAGTGGTGATCATAAGGTTATGGGGTCGATAACGTACCTGTACACCCACAGAAAGCTGTGCTATTTTTACACGTTGTGCTTTCAACACAAGGGATGGGCACTGAGCATTAACAGCCGGCAGTGACACTTCTGCAGAGCCGCTATCAGGGAAAACAGCATTGCGAAAGGCGACAACTCACCGAATTGTCCATCATGCGCGAGCAATTCTTGTAACCTCGTCTCAACTCTACCCACAAGCTCACCTCGACCGAGCATTGGTTCACACTCAAATAAGGCGCGAATCTCGATGTGGACTGTTTTCGAGGTGCTGGAGAAAAAGGGTATAAAACACCGGGGGAACATCAGGGGGCGCCCACGTATGGCGAGGGTCTCGTTCCAAGAAACGCTGCAGTCGGCCATTGTGGCCTTGATGGCGGTGTTCCACTGACCATAGGGGGTGGTGACCAAGACGTAAAGGCCAGCGGGTGTGCGGCCAGACGGAACAGCGAGGTTCTTGCCAGTGATGACTATATGCATGCGGGATTTATGTGAGCAATTGGAGGAGGATGATTGGAGGTGCATATACCTTCCAGTGCCAAAACGTATTCGGCACGACACATACTTGAACACAGATAACGTGAGACGAGTGCGGGTCCAGGACGAGGAAGTCAAGGTAGCGAGTCATAAGCCAGAGGGTCATTTCTGAGATGATGCACTGGGTTTTAAACGGTGCATGTAAGAGCTTGTTCTCGAATTTGGGTGGCGCGTTCCATAGCCTGAGGCTGAGCACGGCTAAAACGGATGTGCGACTTGAAGCTTTGAAGGCAGTGTCGGGACGATAACTACGTCATGTAGATCAGATCTATTAATTAAAACATCGTGGCAATGCAAGCTATGTAGAGCACTCAATATTTGCTATGGGCAGTGACAATGAAGCGGTTGGATGACTGATTTCTATGTAACACACTCAAGAAATCAAGCATCCAATTGCTTCATCGGATCGCAATGCCATTATATGCAACCGCCATCCACGCGGAAGTCTCCCATTCCAAAACCCTACCATTACCACGAGGATGACTACAGTATCATTTTCAGCAAGAGGAATGGAAATGTTCGAGAAGGAGCGGGTCATACCCCGATCGTGTAGCAAGTTTTGATTTTTGTTCCATAACTCGGTTCCTGTCTCTTCCGGGCTGCAGAGTCCAGACATATCGATGCGGAGATAGCACAGTTTGTAATGACCCTTTTCCCCAATATTTGGGGCACTCATCACACCCGACGGTCATTTCGCTGATCCACGTCACATAGTTGAAATGATATCCGTGGCAGTAGTGTCATGTGGGGTATTACTATATTGTTGCCGGAAGAGTCGAGGTTACCTTGATGCTAACAAGGTAAGGTTGAAGAGGGTTGAAGTCGGTTGAAGGGCAATTTGAGGGCAATGCAACCTCGGAAGTTGAACAAAATAATGATTGACGGAGAAATCCGAAACACCTAACCGATAAGTGGATTTCCCCTAAACTAGCTTTATTTGTACATACATACTTGGTTCATGGTAGCCGCGACGTGCCCGACGTTTTCTCGACGTCGAGACTCGATGTTCCATGTCTTTCATAGAAGCTTCAGAGCTGTAGTTGGAGTCAATACGAGGTTTAAGCTGTTTAACGTTTGACTGTTTAACAACTCTGTTCGAACAGAATTACCAATGCGTGTGCAAAATGCAAATCCCGACCAGTCACTTTGAACTTACTCGTGTTGTCGACTGAACTTGAGCTCTCCAACTCGAACTCAATCACTGCCGGTAAGTATTGTTGAGAATAATTCAACACAGATCCACTCCACTCACGAGCGAGATGCGACAGACTGTAAGCTGAAAAAATCGTTGCTGTGGAGTGGAAATAGTTAGGCAACTGTTCAAAGTCAAATGCTCATTTAAGTTATCTACTAAGGTGCGTAGTCTGAGTCCATGCGTCATCCTCGTGTTCTCTGCATGCACAGGTTAACAGTGCTGCACATATGAAGTACTCAGGCCGCTGATTAGTGCCCACAGCAGACTTGGGCAAATATTGTTGAGAAGATAATGTGGTCAGTGATTAGATTCACGAATCTGTGGTGAAAAGCGAGGCGCAATGCGAACCGAATAGGCAAACGGGCACAGCTTCAACGGATTACCTCGAACCTCTTCCGGCAACACTGCAACACTGCCATGAACATGTGGCCTCTTCCCTGCCACACTGTGACCCTGAATGTCGCGCTATAGCCTATAGCATACCGAAAAGATGCTGTACTTTCGTTACCATGGCTTTTGAAGTGCACAGTAGTTGCTAGCACCTGGAACTTCGTAGATCTACATAGAGGGTAGGAGGGCAAATCGCCTATTGGTCGGCACTACTACACAATGGCGATGTCACGCCTAACCTCTCTGGACACCCGCTCGCAGTGCTGAAGAATGAGAGTATGGGTGAGAATGAGGCAAGCTGTGGCACTGAGACCTGAACAATAGTACGGAACTAGGGATGGGCGTAGGATGGGATGGCGATGCAAAGATGAGGGTGCGCGAGGGTGAACCAAAGTCCACGTAACAGGGGACAGGTATGCGCAAGAATGGGGCTCCAGTACAGGAAGAAACGAGGTGCAGGCACAAAGCTGCGAGCAGGGCCAATTCCGCTCGATGAGACGGTGCGTCAATCAGCTTGAGCGCAATGCTGGTGCAGAATCATACATATGGACGATGTAAATGGATGTGGTGCTAGATACTTTGAGGCACGAATGTCAACATCATTACACTGGTGTCTATATTGAGTGTTTTTCTTATTGTAATACGGGGGAATGGCTGACTTCCTTTGATTTGGGGAAGTTTAAGTGTTTCGGAGTCTACCGTTGTCACAAATAAAAATAAGCGTGTGTTCATTGCGTGTTCGCACCACAGGGTGGGCGCCATTAGCGGGGCCCCGCCTGTCGCCACCGTGCGGTGGCGCCCCCTACTGTCTAAATACAGTCTATCGTTGTTTATGTAGAACAATCAGTAATGATGCATTCCGCGTGAGCTAGAGATTACCAGCTTTATATTAGAGAGGAATCGATCCGAAACAGCAGAGGCGTGAGGCAACCGCTGATCAAGCTCTGGATGATATATTGAAGCCAGCTGATGGTAAGGCTCCCCTATTTGGTAGCAGCAGACAGGCGGAACGTGTTCGTGCCAAGTCGAGTGCTGGTCGCTCTTACAACCTGCTCCCCCTGCTCCCCCCCTTCCTACCACCCACTCTCCACGTCCGATGATCTCGCGGTCGGCGCACAGCTCACGTGCAAATCTGCATCGCGTTCCATCCCACGTCATCATTCCATGCACTCCTGCTCCAGACAACGGACAGTCTTACTGACCTCACGCAAATTATCTTTGCAAGAGCAGGACCTGCCCGTCATCCGTGCTAAGATCAATCGTTACCCTGTAGCGCCTCTTCACAACGAGCGTTTGCCAGAACATTTCTGACCCATCCGTTTTGACATGGAGGATCCTCGCCCATTCCAGAAGACACTTAGCTACTTTATTCATATCACGGTTGCACAAGGTCGTCCTCTCAGCGGGAATCGCCCCAGAGATTGGCTCTGATTGGTCTCGGCAGATGGAATATCGGTGAATTTGTGAAGATGGAGGTTAGTTTGTGAAAAATGAATTTTGTCGCTGTTCTCCCTGCTAGCTGTGTATGGTTTGTGTATGTATACGTATCCGCAGATATCTCCCATGTATATTCCTATGTCTATGGATATGATTCATGAAATGTATTTGCCATTGAGACCACGATCAGCTTGACGCATATTATATCAGAGTGCAGACGAATGCACTCGATTCCATCACCATCCGGCATAAACAAAGGGGTATTGAAATTATAATTCGCCATTGCAAGCTCCCAGCTGTCACCAAATACATTTGACCATTGTAAATCTAGTCAACTCTTCAAGGAGTACCCGCTTTTTGTTCAGCGCCATGTGCGCCCCTCACCCATCTCACCTAGTCGTGTGGCATCGTCTCGCCGATCTTCTTGAGTCGTTTATTGTCGCAAATCCACAGATAATTTTCGCTAGCTTGAGGTACGCAGGACCTCAGAAGATGATTTTTTAATGATGGTAAGTACAAAGAAATCCAACCGATATACAGACTTATATATCACTGGAATATCGCTGATACGTATGCCCTTATGATCTAACCGACGGTCTCTTCGCATAGGATTCTGTACACGGAGCAAATATTATTACGAGCACGGGACGACGTTATGCAAACCGGTGCATTCTCGGTGATGATCACATCAACACGTATACACCCCAGTCCTGGAAGCCCGTCACACAATGCTCTGATACCAACCACGCGCCCCGACACAAGTAAACCATGTTCTACATAGATCGTCGTGTCGTGTCTCCATTTGGTCCAAATACTATTTAGATCTAGATCTTATTACGAGATAGCCAGGCGACGATACGAGAACCCTGCAGTCAAAGGACATAATCGGGCCAGGATCATGCAGATGGCGTCCTGAATCGACTCCTGATACGGGTGGTCTTGGTCGAGTCAATCCAATATTTCATATCAGCGCACAAGAGAAAGAAAACAGAGAGATTGTGATTATGATGAAGTACTATGATCCCCGACAACGAGAGACATCAATATCAAGTGAGCGACTTTCCAAACCCACATCAATCGTCTGTCCACCGAAGAGGATGCTGAGTATCTAGAGGTTGAGGTTGATGGGAGAGCAGCCAATGTTAACAAGGCCGTTCTAAAGCGCGATCATCACTAAAGAGCCACATAGACCATCGTGGAAGTACTTACATATGCGTTGCCGGTGCAGCACAGAGGCTCCTGGTTAGCCACACAGCCAGAGCCGGTGCCAACAACGGTGAGGGGGCTGCAGCCGAAGCCAAGCAGGGCAGTAACATCAGCAACAATGGGTATGAGACCGAGAAGTGGGGCGAGAGCGTTGAATTGCTGAACCTACGGGCCATTCGTCAGTCATCGCGCTTCACTGGGAAAATACATTCACATACGGTAGAGGAACTCTGGCAGCACTGGATGCTACCGGTATTGCACTGACTGCTGCCACTCCCAGTGGGAGTGGCAACAGCGAAGACAACGAGGGAGGCAACAGCGAAGAGGCGAGCGAACATTGTTGAGAGAAGAAAGGATGAAGTGGGTTGGTTGAGAGTGTGGTTGAGAGAACGGCAAAGCGATGGGGAAAAAATCGTCTTCAGAGCCCGTATTTTATACGCTGGAAGAGAGCTCAGCCTGAATTGATTTGGGTGTGTAGTTCCGTTCACCTTTGATGCTTGGTCAAGGTCTGACATTGTAGAACGTAAGATGCCGAGACGCGTACTGGCACGTGCCTTGATTTCTGGCTTTTATTGTGAGCGTTGATGGGCCATCAGGAACCGTCTCGGTCAGGGCTCGACGAGGATTGGTGAAAAACGACATGCGTCCCTAGCATGTCGGTTTTGGTTACGTGCGATTAGACAAAATTCAGGACGACACTCTAGTGCCGATGATCAAGGACTCTGAGGTGCAGGGTCACTGGGTCAGTGCGCACTGGCATGACATAATGCACCGCAATCAGTTGACTGACAAGTCATTCAAAGGACCGCCATGGTCGTGCGAACATTTTGGCAAATTACCTTATCACTGAAACCATCATCAAGAAGGACCGACTGTTTCCTTCTATATGGTCGAAGACTACACTGAAACGGCCTTAACTCAAGCTTCCAGTCTGACTTCATCTGTACGTGCGCAAGTCCTTCACATGATGCGAAAGATCTATGCACGTACAGATCACATCACAAGCAGCGTTGACGCGCATTATGTGGTTTGCAACGTTGATTTTTCAACTCTGTCATCCCATTCCTAACAATCTCGTATATATGACCCAGTCTTGACAACCAAAGTCACTCATGTGAAGACTGCAAGTTGTCTCATCCATTTCATTACTGGCGAACCTAGGCAGCATGACATCCGAACAGGATTTAGGAACAGGAACGGTGAGGAATGCCAAGGATGCAGCGTCTACAGAAGGGTGCCATGAAAACTTTATGCACCTGATGTGACAACATCTACGAGTTTCCGACCATGAAGGGTCAAGGAGGAGCTGCCACTGGCTATCTACCAAGGCAACAGGGACGGTCTTCCGGGCTGGCAGTGCGCGGATATCGAACTGGGGGAGGCGGGATGAAGTTTCAGTCCCCAATGTCCCATATGAAAGCGCGAAGATGCGGGAAAGGCCAAGGAGAAGCTGACTATATAGCAAACTAAGGTAAGCGAAGGCGTAGTACTGCATCAGGTACCCAACGGCAGGTACGAAGGTACAGAGAATGCCCTCTAAAAGAACCTGACTATTTGGCAAGCAAGCAGGTAGGGGGTGGCTTAATACACCTAGTAGATCTTCAGCAGCAAATACGAAAGCACGGAAAGGTCCTATATCGCAACCCAAGGAAGACGATACAGCTTCTGTGACCCGAAGCATTGCGAACTTACCTACGATTCCCCGTCCCAGACCGGTACAATATGCTTGCGACCTACACGAACCAGTGAGTTTATATCTGCAAAGGACCCAAATCATGCTCATAAACCAGACCCATTCAACTTGTAGACTTGCTTTCTCCAAAATACAGGTCGAGGACGGGAACATCGTTGACGCTGGAGCTTGCGCCTGGATCTACATGGGAGACTCTCATCTACTCTGCAATTCTTAGCATGAACACAAGGCATCAGAACAGCGAAACGACTACCCTGACCCAAACGGATGATGGCTTCTCTGTAAGCATGGCTTTCATTTATCTTCATCTCGACAGCTCACGAACGCCGCATGTAGGACCCTGAGCCTGGAGTCCATGGTTACCTGGAGGCCTGTAACGAGACTGGACTTGTTCAGGACATCGCAATCAGTTTGTAACCACCATTTTCTTCCTTTCTTTTTCGCCTCAGCGTATCTAACCCCAGGTATTTTGACCCCGGGAGAGTCGGTTTCTAAGCCGGTGCTTCATTTCAAGGACGTCAAGTATGTCTCACAGTGCAAAACACATAGACTGCAGTGGAGTCATGGCTAAGTTCACTCCGATTTCTGTAACGGCGTGCAAGGCACTCGTCTCTAGCTGTGAAGACACATCCTAGCTATTGCATGCGACATCCCTTACTAGAAGGAACGACTGCTTTTGTGCCAGACCCATCGAGGCCTCTGCCATGCTGACACGAGATTATACAACATTTTGGTGTTTTCCATTTCCGCCGCACAATCCGTAAACGCTCCCACAATGTCCCGCCTTTCTTTTGCCGTATTAATCTCCGTAGTGGCTGGCAATATCTGGCGATCCATCGCGAAATTTGCATATCCACAACGCCACTATTTCTCAGGCCAAGATCGTTTGAGGCGGTCCTTTGAATGACTTGTCAGTCAACTGATTGCGGTGCATTGTGTCATGCCAGTGCGCACTGACCCAGTGACCCTGCACCTCAGAGTCCTTGATCATCGGCACTAGAGTGTCGTCCTGAATTTTGTCTAATCGCACGTAACCAAAACCGACATGCTAGGGACGCATGTCGTTTTTCACCAATCCTCGTCGAGCCCTGACCGAGACGGTTCCTGATGGCCCATCAACGCTCACAATAAAAGCCAGAAATCAAGGCACGTGCCAGTACGCGTCTCGGCATCTTACGTTCTACAATGTCAGACCTTGACCAAGCATCAAAGGTGAACGGAACTACACACCCAAATCAATTCAGGCTGAGCTCTCTTCCAGCGTATAAAATACGGGCTCTGAAGACGATTTTTTCCCCATCGCTTTGCCGTTCTCTCAACCACACTCTCAACCAACCCACTTCATCCTTTCTTCTCTCAACAATGTTCGCTCGCCTCTTCGCTGTTGCCTCCCTCGTTGTCTTCGCTGTTGCCACTCCCACTGGGAGTGGCAGCAGTCAGTGCAATACCGGTAGCATCCAGTGCTGCCAGAGTTCCTCTACCGTATGTGAATGTATTTTCCCAGTGAAGCGCGATGACTGACGAATGGCCCGTAGGTTCAGCAATTCAACGCTCTCGCCCCACTTCTCGGTCTCATACCCATTGTTGCTGATGTTACTGCCCTGCTTGGCTTCGGCTGCAGCCCCCTCACCGTTGTTGGCACCGGCTCTGGCTGTGTGGCTAACCAGGAGCCTCTGTGCTGCACCGGCAACGCATATGTAAGTACTTCCACGATGGTCTATGTGGCTCTTTAGTGATGATCGCGCTTTAGAACGGCCTTGTTAACATTGGCTGCTCTCCCATCAACCTCAACCTCTAGATACTCAGCATCCTCTTCGGTGGACAGACGATTGATGTGGGTTTGGAAAGTCGCTCACTTGATATTGATGTCTCTCGTTGTCGAGGATCATAGTACTTCATCATAATCACAATCTCTCTGTTTTCTTTCTCTTGTGCGCTGATATGAAATATTGGATTGACTCGACCAAGACCACCCGTATCAGGAGTCGATTCAGGACGCCATCTGCATGATCCTGGCCCGATTATGTCCTTTGACTGCAGGGTTCTCGTATCGTCGCCTGGCTATCTCGTAATAAGATCTGGATCTAAATAGTATTTGGACCAAATGGAGACGCGACACGACGATCTATGTAGAACATGGTTTACTTATGTCAAAGCGCGTGGTTGGTATCAGAGCATTGTGCGACGGGCTTCCAGGACTGGGGTGTATACGTGTTGATGTGATCATCACCGAGAATGCACCGGTTTGCATAACGTCGTCCCGTGCTCGTAATAATATTTGCTCCGTGTACAGAATCCTATGCGAAGAGACCGTCGGTTAGATCATAAGGTTATCAGCGAGATTCCAGTGATATATAAGCCTGTATATCGGTTGGATTTCTTTGTACTTACCATCATTAAAAAATCATCTTCTGAGGTCCTGCGTACCTCAAGCTAGCGAAAATTATCTGTGGATTTGCGACAATAAACGACTCAAGAAGATCGGCGAGACGATGCCACACGACTAGGTGAGATGGGTGAGGGGCGCACATGGCGCTGAACAAAAAGCGGGTACTCCTTGAAGAGTTGACTAGATTTACAATGGTGAAACGTATTTGGTGACAGGGAGCTTGCAATGGCGAATTATAATTTCAATACCCCTTTGTTTCTGCCGGATGGTGATGGAATCGAGTGCATTCGTCTACACTCTGATATAATATGCGTCAAGCTGATCATGGTCTCAATGGCAAATACATTTCATGAATCATAGACATAGACATAGGAATATACATGGGAGATATCTGCGGATACGTATACATACACAAACCATACACAGCTAGCAGGGAGAACAGCGACAAAATTCATTTTTCACAAACTAACCTCCATCTTCACAAATTCACCGATATTCCATCTGCCGAGACCAATCAGAGCCAATCTCTGGAACGATTCCCGCTGAGGGGACGACCTTGTGCAACCGTGATATGAATAAAGTAGCTAAGTGTCTCCTGGAATGGGCAAGGATCCTCCATGTCAAAACGGATGGATCAGAAATGCTCTAGCAAACGCTCGCTGTAGAGAGGCGCTACAGGGTAACGATTGATCTTAGCACGGATGACGTGCAGGTCCTGCTCTTGCAAAAATTCATGATCATTTGCGTGAGGCCAGTAAGACTGTCCGTTGTCTGGAGCAGGAGTGCATGGAATGATGACGTGGGATGGAACGCGATGCAGATTTGCACGTGAGCTGTGCGCCGACCGCGAGATCATCGGACGTGGAGAGTGGGTGGTAGGAAGGGGGGGAGCAGGGGTGTAAGAGCGACCAGCACTCGACTTGGCACGAACACGTTCCGCCTGTCTGCTGCTACCAAATAGGGGAGCCTTACCATCAGCTGGCTTCAATATATCATCCAGAGCTTGATTAGCGGTTGCCTCACGCCTCTGCTGTTTCGGATCGATTCCTCTCTAACATAAAGCTGGTAATCTCTAGCTCACGCGGAATGCATCATTACTGATTGTTCTACATAAACAACGATAGACTGTATTTAGACAGTAGGGGGCGCCACCGCACGGTGGCGACAGGCGGGGCCCCGCTAATGGCGCCCACCCTGTGGTGCGAACACGCAATGAACACACGCTTATTTTTATTTGTGACAACTTCCCCAAATCAAAGGAAGTCACCCATTCCTTCATATTACGGTAAGAAAAACACTCAATATAGACACCAGTGTAATGATGTTGACATTCGTGCTTCAAAGTATCTAGCACCACATCCATTTCCATTGTCCATATGTATGATTCTGCACCAGCATTGCGCTCAAGTTGATTGGCGCACCGTCTCATCGAGCGGAATTGGCCCTGCTCGCAGCTTTGTGCCTGCACCTCATTTCTTCCTGTACTGGAGCCCCATTCTTGCGCATACCTGTCCCCTGTTACGTGGACTTTGGTTCATCCTCGCGCACCCTCATCTTTGCATCGCCATCCCATCCTACGCCCATCCCTAGTTCAATCCGTGCTATTGTTCAGGTCTCAGTGCCACAGCTCGCCTCATTCTCACCCATACTCTCATTCTTCAGCACTGCGAGCGGGTGTCCAGAGAGGTTAGGCGGCGTGTCATCGCCATTGTGTAGTATCGCCGACCAATAGGTGATTTGCCCTCCTACCCTCTATGTAGATCTACGAAGTTCCAGGTACTAGTAACTACTGTGCACTTCAGAAGCCATGATGACGAAAGTACAGCATCTTTTCGGTATGCTATAGGCTATAGCGCGACATTCAGGGTTACAGTGTGGCAGGGAAGAGGCCACATGTTCATGGCAGTGTTGCCGGAAGAGGTTCGAGGTAAAGCGTTGAAGGTGTGCCTGTTTGCCTATTCGGTTCGCGTTGCGCCTCACTTTTCACCGCAGATTTGCGTGTCATTCGTGAATCTAATCACTGACCACATTATCTTCTCAACAATATTTGCCCAAGTCTACTGTGGGCACCAGTCACCGGCCTGAGCACTTCATATGTGCAGCACTGTTAACCTGTGCATGCAGAGAACACAAGGATGACGCTCGGACTCAGACTACACACCTTGGTAGATAACTTAAATGAGCATTTGACCAATAGTTGCCTAACTATTTCCACTCCACAGCAACGACTTTCTCAGCTTACAGTCTGTCGCATCTCGCTCGTGAGTGGAGTGGATCTGTGTTGAATTCTTCTGAACAATACTTACCGGCAGTGATTGAGTTCGAGTTGGAGAGCTCAAGTTCAGTCGACAACACGATGTAAGTTCAAAGTGACTGGTCGGGATTTGCATTTTGCACACCCATTGGTAATTCCGTCCGAACAGAGTTGTTAAACAGTTCAACGTTAAACAACTTAAACCTCATATTGACTCCAACTACAGCTCTGAAGCCTCTATGGATGACATGGAACATCAAGTCTCGACGTCGGGAAAACGTCGGGCACGTCGCGGCTACCATGAACCAAGCACGCATGTACAAGAAAGCTAGTTTAGGGGAAATCCACTCATCGGTTAGGTGTTTCGGATTTCTCCGTCAATATTTTGTTCAACTTCCGAGCTCGAGGTTGCATTGCCCTCAAATTGCCCTTCAACCAACTTCAACCTTACCTTGTTAGCATCAAGGTAACCTTGACTCTTCCGGCAACAATATAGTAATAACCCACATGACACTACTGCCACGGATATCATTTCTATTAATGTGGACAACTATGTGACGTGGATCAGCGAAATGACCGTCGGGTGTGATGAGTGCCCCACTAAGTAAGCCACGGGTGGTCCACGTCGCACGACGACCCACTGAGGATATCGATGACATTATCTTGCGCCAGCTGTGTTTCCTATTGAACCCCATGATGTCTTCCTCGCTGGAACAAGAGAGTTCGACCCCTTACGTCTCATCCTATCCTAAGCGTTCACCCTTAGGAGCACTGTTCTCCAGAACTCTGCCGAGTTATAGTGGACAATATCCTGTAGGAGTTCACTGATGTTGAACTGTCAATACCCAAGCAATCTTTTGGGAAGCTTCAGGCATAAATCCATGCCAGACGCGGAGGCAGGTGTTACGATTGCAATACCGTGATGTTTACTCTGTTCTACCCTACGGCACCGCCTTGTGACACAAGCCGTCAAGCTGTGTGGTTTCCAAGGCTTGTATCCGGACCTGTGTTGAAATACAGTGGACAACTGATTTAGAGCAGATTGCGCCAGACGATCGATGGCTTTCTTAAGATGGCCAAGCGCACACCGAACTGTGTCTATAGAGCAATAGCGTGTCTGACCGTACCACATTCGCACCATTCTAGGCTCACATGGTTTTGTTACAGATCCAACTGCTGCTGCTGCCATCTGGGGCACGGCTTTCCCAGCGATCGAGAATGCACCCTTGATAACACCAACGCCGTCTCTGGGTAAATGGCCAGTCATCGTGTTCAGTCACGGCGCTGACAGTTCACGTCTGATGTATGTGAGTATGTTGAGACGTAGAACATATTGTGTCAATTCCTGATCTAATAATGCAGTCCGCTTTTTGTGGCGAGATGGCCTCACGTGGCTACATCGTTGCTGCAAATGAACATCGAGATGGCACTGGCCCCAGCTCTCGTATTACTGCCGAGGGTGGAGTCGAACGAGACTTTTACTGGTTGGACTGGTCAGACTTACAGTACGCCAAACACCTGTGGATGACTGTTCCAGCGTTACTCACTCATACAAGCTGGGTAGATCTAGATGAACAACCGAAAAATGATACCACACTTCGGCAAGTTCAGCTTGAAGTCCGTAAAGCCGAGTTAGAGCAAGTTATCAAGGCCGTCTATCGCATCTCTCAAGGCAAACAAGTACCGCGGACTCGCTTGTCCAGAGGAGGCTGGGATTGGACGCCTCGGACCTGCATAGACCCCTCAAACCCCATAATGGCCAGACATTCGTTCGGTGGTTGTTTAGCTGTGAGTCCATATTTATTCTGCTCATAGTTTTTTTCTCACAGTGCAGTTAGCTGCCGCCGCTTCTAGCCGCTTCCACTTCTCCCATGTGATTGACTTTGACCCTGCCACACAACGTGATCGAGTATAACAAACTCCTCGACAGTCTGCTGATCGCTTGCGCCTTGGAGGGGACAAATATTTACTCCCCTGCTGACCATCAATTCAGAAGAGTTCTCACTCGGAACCGAATTTACCATACTGCAAGAGGTTACCGCAACAGCATCTTCCTGCCACACATTCCTTCTGCGTTCGTGTAAAGATGTCCAGATGTCATTGATGTTGATGTTTCCCAAAGCTGGTGCAACGCACCCGGCATTCAGTGATGTGTTTCTCATCCTTCCGGATTACGTCAATCGGCTTTTAGGGCTTGCGGCCGACCCGCTACGCATAATTGGTTTGACGATCGATACTGTCGTTAAGTTTCTAGAGGGGAGTACTGAAGATGCATGGGAACAAGTCCGGTGCGTGGATAGCCGTGTTGTGGTGTCAGGAGGGCTTTACAATCTTGGAGAATTAGTGATGGTTCAACCTACATCGAGATGAGCTACAATTATAATACAGAAGGAACGACTGTCTTCCTTCTATTATCGTCTGCCTACAAGCCATCTGTCACCGATGCGAGTACAATTATCATGATGCTACAGAGGTTATTACAACAAATTGCTAGCCAGCCCATAAATATGAGAATGCATATGATATCTACAATATGGATTGTTCAAACGATGAATCTCCTGCGACAACCTAATTCGACCGTCTTCTGGGTCCCAGTCTTCCCCTCCGCGATCTAATCATATTACTTGCATCAATTATCCTTCGAAGTTGAGCCATGAGATCCTTTGCCAGGAAGACAGTCCCATTGTCTTCCTCATAGCGTATTCGGTCTCCGTCAAGAAGCGCGAGGACACGGATGTCCTCGGGGGATACACGTAGATCATGCGAGTATTGGAAGATGGACACAAATTCGTGTCGAAAAACGAGAATCCCTAGGGACTCTCGTGATGTCTCGGATTGGATTGGATGCACTATGCAAATAATGGGGATCAGTTTGCGATCAGGCACTGTGGTAGCGATTACTCACATTGAACCAGACATATATCACCCTTTATGCGCGCGAACGCGAAACGTGGATCCGATTCAAGATGTACCTGCGTCAATATTGACGGAGTAGCAAATGATATTGAAGATGCCGGCTGCCGTATGTGCGCATCGGCATTGTATGTGAGGGTAGCAGCAGCCATGGACAAAGGACAAGTGAATCAATCTGGACTCAAAAGAGTAGCGAGAGGAGGGCGCGAGGAATTCATAGTTGGAGGCGCAAACAAAACCTTTATATGCCGAAGAATATGCCGTTTTGTACCTACATGTACCGACCACGCGAGGGAATGGCCTCGGACAAACCTCAAAGCGGTGAGGTTTCAGACAGAGAGCCTCTTTATGATCGGAATCCTATTTTTGGAAGCGGCAAGGCCAGAAGCACAGCGTCACAAGAGCGCTTCGGGAACTGGCAGTTTGGGCACGAGACTGACCTTTATCTCGTTTATGAGACCAGAACAGGTATCTAGATAAAGATAAGAGCGCAAGCTGGCTATGGTCGGGTGCCATCGAGGGTGTTCTCTGAATTTTTGGCGCTATAGAAGCGTGCCGACCATTCCATGATCCGAGTTGGCAAGAAAAAAGATCAAAAGTCTTGTATCGTAACAGCTGATTGATCTAAGACTCCAATAGGCTCCCATACAGTGCGCATCACGATCAATGGATCACCGCTGCACCGCTAACCTTTGTTCTGTTAAATCTCGGTACTTATCGGATGTATAGTATTGATTAGTGTTTGCTTACTACCCGGTCACTCCTGGTCACCCAGTGAGTCAGGTCGAGTCATTTTACTAAGACTCGCTGAAAAGAGTGCTCTTTTCTTCTTTCTTCTTTGTCACGAACGCGTAAATGCGGAGTACCATGGTCTAGCCTGCAGCGGTATAGCTCAAAATAAGAATTAAACCTTTCTAATTATATGACCTGAACGAGCGCCGCCGATCACTAATAAACCAATTGGATGGTGAGACAACTCTGTGACGATGACATTTGCTTCCTTCTCGACGTCTGAAACAGGCTGCGCCGATACTGACAGGGACTATTATAGTGTATAAGGTGGAATCTATGGATGCCGGATGCTATTTGTATTAGCAGAAGTCATTAATCCCAGTGCTTAGTCGTTATTTCACAATATATCAGATCGGCAAAGTGGGCAGCTTGATGAATGGCTGGTTTTGAACCACTGAAAGCCAATTTAGATCGTTAGATGGGTCAAGTATCTGGCACTCACTTTGTACAAGCAACTTGCATGGAAACGGTTCTTGCAGGTCTTGCAAGGCTTTTGTGGGAGGCTGCTGTCCATGACACTGATAATCCTGCTACAAAGTAAGCACTCATACCACCATACAGAGAACTTGCGTACGAGTAGCAGATTGCACACTCCACTTGACCGGCAAAATGTAGGGTGACGTTCTTCGTGAATAAAGTTAGGCCGTCGACAATCCGACCGTTCTGCGTGACATGTCAAAGGAGCCGACATTAATATTGCCATATATCGCTCACTTGTTGCCAAACAATTTGTTGAACCCCCAGTACCCAAGCTCTCCATCTATCTTCGGATACGCCGACCATCTTCGTATCACGAATGTCCAGCCGGTGCAATGGCCAGTCGTTCGGTAATCTCAGAGACAATTCCAGCACCTGATCATCGACCGTGTAGGATGCCGTGACCTCTCCAGCGCTTGGTGACACTTTGACCGTGAGATTTTCCGTTGTGTTGAGCTCTGATGATGGATCAGCCTGCCGTACTTGTGCAAGCTCGGCTCTGATGATGCCTGGTGAGAAGTATGAAGCGGTGTAGTCCACCACGCGTGATAACAGCTGTCTGTCTGAACAATCTGAGATCCATGTACGTATTGATGCTGGAACTGTCAGGAGCGCTCGGTGATAGATATGGGCGGCTAGGAGTCGTAGACCCAGTACGCTCTCGGGCTCGAAGTCTGAGGAAAGTTAGTGTGAAAACATGATACAGGGAAGAACCACTGACGGTCAATGAAAAAGTCATCGACAGCCCAGATATCAAGTTTGAACGCCTTCTTCTTTCCACTGAACAGACCAAGCACATCGAAAATATTGGGAATGAAGAAATCTCCGATGATACCCAGGCTCCTCATTTGATTGAAGTACTTTGACCTGACTTTGATAGACTGAAGTGCGCGTTAGTTATGAAAGTCTTCTCTCGCCCATAAACCAGCGCTCACCGCATCAATGAATAAATCGAACATGATCATCCATGCTAGTAAATACCCGGAGACTTTGTGCAGCTCTGACGAATCGATCTCGACAGAGTCTGATTCAGAATCATGGAGTTCCTCTGCTAGAGCGAGACTCGATTGCAGAATCGCGAGGAGTTCTGCAGGCAGTTCAGCGTCGACAGTGTCTTCTGTGTCAACAGCAGATTCGATAACAAAATGTTCGGTCCGCTTTCGAGCCGCTTTGTGTAGGAGGTTGTATCCCATGCGCTGAACTTCGTAGGAGGGATCAGTGAGGAGATGACACATCTAGACATAAGGTATCAGCACAGGCGCTCGAAAACATTTGAGATATTACTTCAGGCAGAGTTTTCTCGTCCACCAATGCATCAGGCAACTCTTGGATGACTGCAAGTGCCAGCTCCCTGCACAGAGAACGTGGCTCGGAACGATCGGCGTTATCTGTGGCAACTTCAGTTTTCTGTGTCTACTGATCTGAGTTGCGACTGACCAAGTTTAGTAGACACCAGTTTCTTCACGAGCGCAAGGATAGATTCTTTCCTTCCGTCCCAGTTTGCACGTAGTGGCTTGTTGGTCAGGACCAGATCTTGAACAGTAAGAATCAAACGAAGGGATCTCCCTAGCATCGTCAATGTTGCGCTATCGGCGAAGGAACAATTCTAGGTAGTGTAACTTAGTGGTGAGTGTGGCGACTTGTTATTCTTGATCGACATACCTCCAAGTTGTTCTCGACCACATCAAAGATAAACTCCCAGTGGTTCCCAGCGACGTTCTGCAAAATCGGGGCCAGATCCATGAACAAGAGTGTCATCATGCTCTCCACTTCTTCATCAATATCATCGTCAGAAGAAACCCAAGCTTGACATGTTTTCACAACATTGACAGCGCGCTGCTGCGGCAAGAACACCACATCTGATTCAGAATCGGGGGCTGTCGCTGCAAGGCGACGGAGTAGGACGACTCCTGCCGTGTTTGCTCTGCTCGCAGGTATTCCGAGGAAATCCGAAGCAATCTCGTTGCGGTAACGGTCCATTCTCAATGGTTCTGGAGCGAATTCGGCGATGCTGGCGAGGATGGCCAGCGTTGTTTGCGGCGCTAGGTGTTTCATTGAGCTGACATCGTCCACGGCATAATCTATGTGGCGCACCTGTCTTTTCCAGCATACGTGCCAGATTCAACCATTGGTCAGAATCTGCTTTGCTAGCGCTCGCAAATAGGTGCTTCAACACCGAGCGCAGCACTAGTGCATCTCTGACAGTATCCTCCCTTTTGGCATGATTGACAACATCCACTACGAAAGTCACCAAGGCACTCGATGAAGTTGTCGCGCGAGTAGCCGTGCAAGCGCTGACAACCTGACTGTGAAGACTATCGTCGCCCGTGGATAGGAGGTAAGTGGATAGTTGGTGAATCTTCCCAAGCAATCTGCGCAGTTCTGGCCGCGATACGTCTGAGCCAAATAATCCACTTGGTGTCGCAGGGACAGTTAGAAGATCGTTCGCGTATTGACCAAGTATCAGTATATGCCGAAGTGCCCACATATTCTCCCTAGCGATGCTCCGGTTTTCTCCCAGGTACGCCAGAAGGGCAGACGTAACCCTGATGTATAGTGAATAGCCCCTTGAATCGAATTCCAGGCCAGAGATGGTTGGGTTCTCAAACTCTGAGGTGGCCGGGATGATGGACTCGATGAATGCGAGACTAGGGTCTGGTGGATCTGACGGAAGCGAGTCAATCATTGTGTTGAATTTGCCTAGTGTAGGGAAGACGTCTGTAAGCGGGGTGATGTCAATGCCTTTCGGCTTATGACTTATAACTGTTAGAATATCTTCTGGTCTGAAGACATTTTAGAAACGCAACAAAACATGGAAAGGCGCACGAACCGCGTGCAGGTAGAGCAATCTTGGAGAAGGTCTTTCAGGTTCTCTTTAATCAGACTACTCAGGACGGTCTGTAGCCCAGTATCCGCCTTCGAAACACAGAGGTCCCAAACTCCTCGTGCGGCATCGATTGTAGGTGTATCCAATGCGGGAAACGTCACCGGCAGTAGATATCCTACAATGAAAACATTAGGGAGGACAGATATCAATGAGTCATCGGTAAGTCCATGGTCCTTGCTGAGCATGATGCGCGTGAACTCTATAACAGTGGCTAGCCCGGTGAACGGCATATTTGCTGTGTACAGAATATCGTCTACGGTGGACGATAGCGACGATACTAGCGTCTGGAACAATATATCTTGCCCATTCTCGGAGAGGAAAAAGCCTATAGTTTGATAGTTAATTACGAACACCAACACCGAAGGCGGGCTCACTTTGCGCTTGTATGAGTCTCTTTACCAAGTCGCGGCGAGGAGTCGGCACATCTCCCTTTAACACCTCAAGAAACAGGTGCTCTAAGACGGTATCTAACTCGTCGTCCTCGGGCCGTAAATATTTGGGACATGTGTCGGTGTTAACCACGTCCAACAGTGACGACAACGTGTCGATCTGTTGGGAAATAGCGACCAGTAACACATGCCATAGCTCCAAACAAAGATCCTCGTCATTTCGGCAAGACATGAATGCAGAAATCGCCTGCGGATAAGCTTGCAAAATGCGGAGCGCGTGGTGAACGAACATGTTGTCCATTCTCTGCCAACAGTTAAGAACCGTACTTCTACAAAGCAAGGAAGGGTTACATACCACAGCAAAGTCGGAGTGCTGGAATAGATGGGATCCAAACGTCTTCATTAGAGTGATCACCATGCCAATATTCTTCGAGATTCCGTCACTGGTCGCGTCAGAAGCAAGGACCGTCTCGCACTTCCCTACAGTTTCCTGCACATACTTGCTTATCAGAGTACGTGTAACCTCTGCGGGAAGGTCTTTGGCTTCAAAAGTGTCCACGAACGTCCGGAGCGCAGTAGGCGTAAGAGAGAGACTCTCGTCATCTTGAGAAAGAATTGCACTGGAAACAGTATCCCAGGCAGTTTTGAAAATATCTACGGAGAAGGAGACACGTATTAGATCAAAATGGTGGTGAGCGTAGTACACTCACCAAAGTTCATGCGATGGAGAGAGAGCAACGACCTAGCTATCAACTTCCCCGCATCATTCTCGTCGGTTCTTAGGCGCCTTGTTTTAAGTTCTTCCCAAATACGCGCGAATTGAGATCTGACAAGCTCATCTGCCACGTCTTGTAGGCGTGTGCTATTTGGCTGCAGGCCATCTGATACAGACCCAGATAACGCTCCATGGTCCTGTGACCCACTCAATAGTCTTCTCAAAAAGAACACCAAACATTCCAGGAGAGACGAAAGGAATGAGGCAGAAGGCACCTTCCTCTCTAAAGAACTCAGTGCACGGCCGTCGATTGCTGCCCAGAACGAAGTGAAGAAATCATCAAGGGGCATTCCCGTCCTAGAGGAAGCTGCGATAACCTGCTAGACGGATTACTAACTGTAACATGTTGCAGTAAAGGACATACGGAGGATGGAATTGTCGATAAAACGACGAGGACCGTGGGATACCCATCGACGGGTGATCCAGCACACCCGAGCTCAAGGAATTGAAGAAACTCGCGGTATGCCTCGAAAGACTTTTCCTTGCGAGTTGACATTTGTTTAGTCTCATTCTCCTCGCTATCCGAGTCCGACTCATCATCCTCGTGTGTATCTGGATCATATGCTGCTTCAAGAGTCCATGCGCTTGGAAACTCTGGAAAAAATGTTGGGAATGTTTAAAGCCAAGACTGTTGAAATAGCTTCACCTTTGAGGAAAAGTAAGACTGGCTGGAACAAAGTATTTCTAACTCCCGAGTCCGTCTCGACCCATGCAGAGCGAAGTATAGCAACGCTTAATATGTGAATAAATGGTTCAATAGCACCTGGATAATATTTAGTGTTATGAACAAAAAATGCTATTCTCGGACCACCTTTGTAACGCTGTAGCAGTACGGACAGTAATGCCCACGCGGCCTGGCGTACTTGAGGTTGCCCATGCCCGAGACCATGGATTTCAGGGTCGGGGATCCAAGGTGCATTCTCACCGCAACACAACGACGTCCAAAGCAGTGGGTTAGATAGCAGCCCAGATAGATCATCTAAAGACGTAATCTTCGAGGCGAGGCGAGCATCTATAGAACTATAAGGAGAACTATAAGCATTATTTTGTCCTGGCTTACCAAAGAGCCAGCGGAAAGCACTCAGTGCACCGAAACGAAGACGAGCATTCCTATCAAGATCACTTTCTTCATCTGCCTTGTTAGGTTCTGGTTCGTCTCTGGGAGCTGCCGGAATGAATCGCCCGCTGGGCTTCTTGATTCCCGGAGTGGGAGCTGCGACTGGTGCAGCAGGATTAAGGTTAAGATACACTCCTGGAGGATCCAAAAGAGTCCTTTGAAGAAACTCCATGATGGAGGCCAGCATTTCGAAGTTTACTAGTACTTCTCCGTCTGCACCTGAAGAAGAGATGATGCTAGACCAGGACTTCTGTCCCTGCAGAGATACCTGCCTGTCAACGTCATGAGCGAGCATGCACCATGTACCCATAAGAGCCTCGATTTGCTCAGATGTTGCAGTCTCTCTCAAAAAGAAGGTGGCGGCATCCCGGACAGCAGGGATGCGTAGGTATGAGAGATGCAGTGCAGCAGCCAAAAGGCGAATCCGGCGGACGGGATGTGTAAAGAATACAGGAGCCCTATGAAACTAGATACAGTCAAGTTAAGATATGATCCATGATTGCTAAACGACGCACCCAGACTGGTAGCATCGTGACAAGTGCATCGCATTCCACACTCTCATCCCCTTTCCTTGAACTTTCATCGATCCATTTTGATTGAAGTTCTTCCAGAGCCCGCCCCTTTGTGACTGGATCCTTCTTTCCCAAGGATCGAAGAATGATGACAAGTTCCGGTGGTAGTCTATGTATAAGGCCGAGAGTATCCAGTGGATCTGGCTGTGGTGGGGCTGGCTTGGAGGGAGGTATGTAAACCTTCTTCCTGGGTTCTTTCTTCTGTCCTTTCTGTTTCTTCTGCTTCGGAACGACAAGGACTTCCGGAGGGGGGACAGCTACAGCTGCCTTGCGAGCATTCTTCTTCCGTGTACCCGAAGATGCTGAGGACTTCTGGTTCTTCGGCATCGTAAGAAAAGAGATGGGTATTTACAAGTTGATAAGAACTGCGAGATGCAGCGTGCAACGCTGAGCAGTAACAGTCGCTTGCGATTACTAAGATGTGATGGAAGTGGTGGTAGGGTGTAGTAGTGGTTGTTTGTACATGTTGAATTCTGAAGCCTTTGATTTCCTTTTTAGAAAAAAAGGTAAAGCGCGGTTCTTAAAAACTTCCTTCGACCTACCATTAATTCGTCACGTCGTGATCTGCCTCTATTTTTGAGGTTTACAGCTGTACATGACGTGCAGTCTGCTCGCTCGAGCAACGACAGCCTCAAGTAGAGCATGCCTTCGTTCGCAGCTCTTTCATAGCCAAAGTCATGAGTTTGTGACGAAACGCGCAGGTATGATCATCCCATGTCTGGTCAGATGCAGCTGCAATAACTGTCACTTCCCAGGCATTTTCATTCTTCGTGTTCATTCACGGAAGTATGAATCTACTGCAACAGCGCCAGCACCTTCTCCTTCATCTTCTGTCACTCAGCAAGACAGTATCGCAAACGCTCCAGCATCCACAGGTATCACAGCTGGTAACCTTGCTCTCGAACCACCATTATGGCAGTCAATTGAGGGTATGATATCCAACCCGACACTCCGTGCTGTCATCGACAAGCCCTACCAGTTCAAAACGATGACCCCCGTCCAAGCTGAAGTTGTAAAGCTTCTCCCGGAGCTTGCTAAACCTCTCGACTCAACATCTAATGAAGTCTCGACACACCCGCGAGATCTTTTGGTCAAGGCTAAAACTGGTACCGGGAAGACCTTTGCGTTCCTAATACCGGCCATTGAGGCTCGCGTGAATGCCATCGACGCTTGGGGTAAGCAAGCGGTTCGCGATGCAGGCATAGCTTCAGACAAACATCTAGAGGCGCACGCTAGGAGACAGTTTACTAGGGAGCATGTTGGTACCCTTATTATCAGCCCCACACGAGAGCTCGCTACGCAAATTGCCAACACTGCCATCCAGTTGACGCACCATCACAAGGATTTTGAGGTCAGACTGTTCTATGGCGGAGCAAGCAAGCGAATGCAGATGCGTGACTTCATGAAAGGGCGGAGAGATATTGTCGTAGCTACCCCCGGGCGACTTCGCGATTTGCTGCAGTCAGAGCCTGAGGTAGCGAAGGGTATCGAGAAGTGTAAAATGGTATGTCATCCCGTGTGTTCCACATTATCTTGCTCACTCATTTGGCTAGGTGATATTCGATGAGGCAGATATGCTTCTCGACATGGGCTTCCGGGATGACATTGATGCTATCATGAGTTATTTGCCGCCTAAACCTGAGAGGCAGACGTTCCTCTTCTCAGCAACACTCTCTCGGACCGTTCGCCAGATCGCAAAGACAGTACTTGCTGAGGACCATAAATTCATCGACGTGGTCCCTGAAACTGAGTCCCCAGTCCATGCACATGTCCCCCAATATCACACCGTCCTCCCCAACGCATCCCAACAGATCCCCCACATCCTTCGTCTCCTCGCACACGACCAGCTTATAAACCCAGGCAAGAGCAAAGTCTTGTTGTTCCTCCCCACGACACGCATGACGCAGCTTTTCGCGACACTCACCCGCGAGCTCTCGAAAACGGTATTACCTGCTGGGGCGAACACGAAAGTGTATGAGATTCACTCTAAGCGCGCACAGGACTCGCGGATAGCCGCCTCCGATGCTTTCCGCGCTGATAAGTCTGGGGCGTCGATTCTCGTCAGCTCCGACGTCTCCGCACGAGGCGTGGACTATCCGGGCGTGACACGAGTCATCCAACTTGGTGTTCCCGCTGCCACGGAACAGTACATCCATCGTGTCGGACGAACTGGTCGCCAGGGCTCTACGGTTGGACGTGGGGACCTGGTTCTTCTGCCTTGGGAGATCGGCTTCTTGAAGTGCCAGCTCAACGAAGTTCCGCTCAAGCCAATCACTTCAGATGAACTCGCCCGCCAAGTTCGAGACCTCTCGGCTCAGTACGACGTTGATCCTCAAACTGCATTCAAGGATGTACCAATGAAGCCACTGGACGCCAAGGGTCGACCAATCCGGGGCGGACCCAGGATGTACGACGCGCCACTTTCACCGCGTCTTTCCTCAGAAGAAATCCACAGTAGAATCTCGGCACTACTCCAACATATCGACGAAGAAGCTGTCAAGGAGACCTTTGCTTCCCTGCTTGGCTATTATATCCCCAAGTCTCCTGAGCTACGGGTTCAGAAGGGTGATATCCTGGCTGGATGTAAAAATTGGGCAACAGAAGCTTGTGGCCTACCCACGCCTCCGTTTGTCAGCGACGGCTTCCTCCAGAAGATGGGCCTTAACGACGGGCGTACGAAGCACTGGGGCAAAGCGTCCCGGGAACCTAGGTCTTCTGCGAGACCTGCGAATTCATGGGACACAAGGGGCAAGCAGAACAAACGGTCTTTCGAGAACCCCAGAGGCGTCTTCCGTCAGGACGAGCAGTTGGATGTCAATGACCGTTCTGGCAACGTTGACGAATATCGCGGTGCACGTTATGGGAGGGAGAAGCCCACGCCACACAGAGAGTGGAAACGTGACAGTGACCGTTCTGGCAATGTTGACGAGTATCGTGGTTCACGCTATGGACAGGAGAAGCCCAAGCCACACAGAGAGTGGGAACGCGACAATGACCGTTCTGGTAACGTTGACGAGTATCGTGGCGCACGTTATGGAAAGGAGAAGCCTAAACCACGCAGAGAATGGGAGCGTGACAGTGATTCTTCTGGTAATGGCGAAGAGTACCGTGGTGCACGCTATGGGGGGGAGAAGTCCAGGCCGCAGAGAGAATGGGTTCCGCGCCGCGAGAATAGTACACGCGGGTTTGGCGGTCGGTGAAGGATCGGGCGTGGCACAAAACTAATGTAGACCGCATACAATGCATCACTCAACGTTCGTTATCATACAGTCGCACTTATTAATATCATCCATAGAACGTTCGCAATGGCATTCATTCCACTCTGGGCATTAAGTTATGTGTGATGCGTATGCCATCACCAATTTTTAATCGGTCGGTGGAGTCATAGTTCCGACACCATTGGCAATCGGATGTTCCTCCGTACTTGTCCTCAGTGCCTCTTCACTAACCATCGAATGTTCGGGGTGAGGTGGGCGGAAGGATTTTAGTTGTTCCTGGATCTGTTCTTCGAATTCAGATTGTCCACAAGACGCTGCAATAAAGCCTAAGAAGGGCGGTGAAGGATTGAGTGGTCTCGAGCACAGTTCGGGGTGGGCTTGTAAACCCATGAAAAACGGATGATCTGCAATGATGAATCGCAACAGTCTTCAGATCGATGACATGTGACAAATACCTTTGAGCTCAAGAATCTGCATTCTTTCCCCTTTTTCGTCCTTGCCCACGAATGTAAGACCGCTCTCCTGCAGACGCTGTACTTGTTCCGGGTTGACCTCATATCGGTGACGATGTCTCTCCCACATTTTCTCAGTACCACCATATAACTTACGAGCCTTGGACCAAGTCTCAAAATTACGGTCAAATACAGTGGGTCGAAGACCAAGGCGCATCGTTCCACCCATATGAGTGCGTGAGATCTCGGGCATGAAAATGACGAAAGGATTTGGCGTGTCGGGAACGAACTCAGTCGATTGAGCATCTGCGGAAGATAAGAGAAATAATGGCTAACGAGGAAAGGAGCGAACCTGGTACGCCGAGCACGCTACGTGCCCATTCGACAACAGCCATCTGGAAGCCCAGGCAGATACCAAGGAAAGGGATTTTCTGCTCTCGTGCCCATTTGATAGCCAGAATCATGCCCTCCGTACCGCGCTTCCCGAAGCCACCTGGAACCAGAATACCGCTTGCCTGATTTGAGTACAAGGCGATCTCCTAATCATATGTATGACCGTCACTCACCCAGCACCAACAACGGCTCGCCATGCATCGTGGTATTTGGCAGGATCAGACTCCTGCGTCAAAGGCTCCAGGTCCGATGACTCAACCCACTACGTAATATCAGTAAGAGTATTTGATTCACGGGAAATCAATCCAACCTGAATGGTGAGTTTTCTGCGAACGCGGAATGCAGAATGTTCAAGAGCTTTTATGACAGACATATACGAGTCTTTCAGGTCGGTGTACTTCCCAACGAGAACAATTTTAACTTGATCGAAGAGGCGCTCTTGCCTGGATAATAAGCAATGAGAAGGGATGGTAAAGGAAGAGAGATGGTAATACCCTTTCGTCACGCCTTTCCATTTCGCTTCCAAAGATAGCCCTTTGGAAATCCACTCCTCCGTAATGTTCAAATTTGCGAGATTGAGCCGCTTGCGGAGATAATCGATAATCCCTTGCGACTGCAAGAGCAGAGGGACGTGATAGACAGACGAAACATCATGGACACCTATCACTTGCTCCGATGCAACGTGACAGAACATTGATATTTTGTCCTTGGTAGCGGGTTCGAGGGGTTGATGGCCCAATAACCGGCACGCGATCTCCAGACAACGTCAGGTGTGCCATTTGAAAACAACATGTCACTTACTAGGTCGGGCAGTAAACCGAGCCCACGCAGCGCATGGACAGTAGTCTGAGTTGGCTTCGTCTTCTGCTCGCCGTGCATGTCGGGAACAAGTGAGACATGAATTAATGCGAAGTTATCGTGTCCAACACGAAACTGGAACTGGCGCATTGCCTCTACAAACGGCGCTGACTCGATGTCTCCGACCGTGCCGCCAAGCTAAATAAAAAAGTCAATATCGCGATAAAAGTATTGCACGTTGATTCTCACCTCTACAATACATACATCAGGTTCCTCGCCTGATTCATCCACCGGCACTTTTGAAACACGCTGTATCCAATCTTGAATGGCGTTCGTCACGTGTGGCACGATCTAACCGCAAGGATTAAGAGCAGTGAGCAGTGAGGTACGTAAAAATTGTCATAAACATACTTGGACCGTTTTTCCAAGGTACTCCCCTCTCCGCTATTCACGATAATAAACTCCAGTCACAAGCTGTAGATAATATGAAACTCACCTCTCTGTCAATAACTTCGCGATAGATCTTACCCGTAGTAATGTTATTGTCTTTAGATAGTGTAACGTCCAGATATCTTTCGTAATTGCCCAGGTCTAGATCTACCTCGCCCCCATCATTGAGAACATAGACTTCACCTGATGGGCAGATCTCAGAAATTTGAGGAAGGATTCTCGCGCTCAGATCTCACCATGTTCTGTCGGTCGCATGGTACCGGCATCTATATTCATATAAGGATCTATCTTGATCGCTGTGACCTTGAGGCCTGCAGTTTTCAAGAGCAGGCCCGTTGAGGAGGCTGGGGGTGGTAATAAACAACCGGGTACAGCGTCAAAAGCGCTGTGTCGCACCGATAACACCCTTCCCGATCCCACTAACAACGCCTCCGGAAACGACGATGTATTTCGTCATCGCTGCAGCAATCGGGCAGGTGGCAAGCAGATCTGAGGAGCTCGCGAAAGACCGCGAGCGGGACGCGTCGAAATTTTGAGGCGTGATCAACACAAATATATCCAAATCATGTACACTGCCACTATCTTATCTGTTCCTGAACCATTCCGTGTACAACGAACGTGCGAGAGGAGCGGCCAGGTAGTGCCGTACACTGAGTCGGTATACGTTTCACATCTTGGCGTTTATGAGATACAACTGATTTATTACAGAGCGTGTCGCATGAGGGTTAGTTAAACACCCGCCAGCTACTCATGCAACGGGCCGACGAGTATGTGGGTCTTGGGCGCCATGGCCTTCGAGACCAAAATTGCATCATCCCGAAGCACAGCTAGTCGTTGTGGCAGGGCACCTCGTGTCGAAGGACCCACACACACACACATACACACATACGCTGAGTGTGTAGAACGGGCGTCATACTGGACTACCTCCTATACTCGCTCGTCGTGCGTGTTTTTTTTGTTATACAGAATGAGCAAAGTTTCCACTGTATCTGGAAAGACTCCGACGCCGAGACTCCCTACGCAATCAGCTTGGGAAAAGGGCCCGCCGCAGAGCAGTTCATCTTCAGCTCCCTCGTGGCGATTGGAATCTCCTGCTCCTTCCCATGCTACGTCTCTAATATCTGCATCTCACTCGAGACGTCCAAGTGCGTTAGGCCAGGGCATGTCTGTAAAAGATGGGGTCTCCGTCCCTCGAAATAATGTGGGATCAGTACGACCAGGTCTGATTTTATCCTCACTTCGTTACCCTCTTCAGTACTAATTGTTACTCCTAGGATCCGTTGTTTTTGGATCAATAGATGATGCTTCGTTCCCGTTATATTCATCACCGGCCGCCATTACCGCCGTAAAAACCGAAGTCGTAAAGTCTTTTGGATCCGTACCCGCTATGTCTTCCAACCATGTAAATGGTAAAGTCCCAGCTTCTGCATCGGCCACAGGGTTATCGAAGCAACGTCCAAGACACCGTTTATCATCGATGCACTCGAACTCAAGAATCCCTTCCTCAACGGCTGCAACGTCAACCGCATCTACTCCCAAACCGACCAAAGCAGACATTGCAAACCTTTTCCAAAATCCCTCATCGTCTTCCCAGTCATACTCAGACACGTCCTCCCCTTTCACCCGACCTTCTAACCTGCCCCCACATCACCAGCCGTCGTCATCTTCATCACAACAGCCCCAGCAACCTTCACAACTGGGCACGCATTCTTACACCCCGTTCGTGCCCATGCGCCCATCACAGCAGCCTACTGGCACACCACGTTCCCCTTCGTTCCCTCGTGCAGTACCAAACATGCAAGCCCAATCCCGACCAGGAGCTGGGCCGGGGGGTCCCGGTGGCCCGCCTATCCCTGCCAGTCCCCGAATGGCTCCGCACCCACATCAAGCCTCTCCTGGAGGTGTAGCACCGCAGGTTCCCATGCAGCCCATGCAATGGGGCGGATGCTATGTGAGTACTCTATCTTCCATTTATTTTCGACCGCTTTCTTAATGTGATGCAAGTATATGGACCCGTATCAACCACAACATCCCTGGGGGTACTATCCTATGCCCGGCCAACATATGCACCAACAACCTCACCAGAAACATACCCCTCATGCCGCTCCTCCCCATCAACCCGGCCCACCTCTTGCCATGTCCCCTCGCCCTGCAGCACCCCAACTTCCTGGTACATCTATCGTGGCACATGCTGTCCCGCACCTCCCTCATACTCCTCAACCGCCTCCCTCTGTATCCTCCCCACCGCCCACACCATCCACTGCCAACGCACCTCGCCTTAACACAAACGCCAACACCTTCGTTCCCGGCGGGCGTCCCTCGACCAAGGTCACCATTAAGAGTGTGGATGGCATGGAGGTGACGCTCGACGCACTTAAGAAGCACAGCCCCCAACCGCCCACTGTCCCCATCCCACCTGCGTTGCCTGTTGTGAGTCACCCACGGAAAGCTTCAGTCCGGATTGAGAGCATGGAGACGAAGCGCTTGCGAGAGGAGAGTGGACGGAAAGAGCAGGAGAGGATGGATGCTGAGGAGCGTGCGGAGGAGGAACGAAGACAGCAAGATGCTGTTGAGGCAGAGGTAGCTCAGCTTGAAACTGATGAAGCATCACCAGCCAGCGAGTCTCAAGAAACCGAGGCTCTCGAGAAGTACTGCCGAAATTCCCGAATACCGGCTTCAAGTCCACCCCCGGACGTCCCGGTTTGCATTCCCCACCAATCGCGAAAGCGAAGCTTTCGTGATTCAAATAGAATTTCCCTCGTAAATCATCTTCAATTTCTTACTCGTACCTCATCCTCTTTTCGTGCTCACACCACATCTGCACAACACTTCTAGCATTCGTAAATTAGCCTTTCTTCGACACCCACTTTAGTCGGAGAGGGTTTTTGTGGGAAGCAAACGGCCAATTCTCTACGACAAATCCTGCAGGCACAAGAACGCGTTGGGTGGAAACGTTTATGTTTGCATTCCCTTGTCATTGATGATTGCCTCTGTTTGGTACATGTACAACCTTCTTGCGTCAGTGACCACTTGTTGTAGTTTTCGCCTTTGAGCTGCTCCTCGCCTCGCCTTGGTTTCTTCTCGTGTACTTGGTCCGCTGTATAACATGTCATGGAATCACACCTGCTGTATTATGATCATCTCTATCACACGAATATCACACTTTGCCTCCTCTATGGATTCTGCGCCGGTGAATATTAATATTGCATATTCATCTCCCGACAAGCCGATCAAAAGTAACCTGATACTCCTCGGCAACCGTACTGACGCGAGTGATCACATGAGGCTAAAATCAAGTTCGATAGTCATGACTCATGAGATTCGTAAAGTATAATAAGTACACAATGCCTATGCAATTTACAAGGATCCAATGCTAATGAAGATGCAAATGGTGATATAAATGAATGATAATGATAATGTGGAGTCACAGTGAAGATGTAATGCGGATGCCAATGATAATGTTATGAACAATGAAATGAAGGACGGAAAGTGATGATTTAATAGATGGGGTATCCGCTCGTAAACGCGGGCTGGTCCATGGAGTACGTCCTATTGTATTGGTACCCGTCTTCAGAGTACCCTGAGCCATGTTTCTGCAAAAACTCTTCGAGCACCGGTATTTCTGGTTGCGAATAGTTCACATAATTTCCGGAGACAGGCTGGCACTGGAAGTTTCCATCGGAGACGGGGTGGAACTGAAGGTTGCCATTGGAGACGGGCTGGTACTGAAAGTTGACATCGGAGAAAAGCTGCGTGTCGTACTGCGGCATATGGAGAGTGGAGAGATCGACGGGGACTGTCGCAGGCTGGAAATGGTTGGAGGTGAAAATTGGGGCGGGGAGCTGAGAGGGCTGACTATACACGGTGGAGAAGCTTTCGGCAAAGAGATCGGGGAAGAGTTTCTCCCACGAGAAATCGGTGAAGTCGCTCGAGAATCCGGAGTTGCTGCTCTCAGCGGGCGAGAGTGCAGGGCAGGGGATGAGGCCTGAGAGCTTGGGAAATTTTAGATCAAATTTGAGATTCAACGATGCAGGAATCTCTGCCTCTGACGTCACGGGTCGAGGAGAGGGGTAAGGTGCTGCGGCGGACTGGCGAGCAGCTCTGCCACCGAAATTGCGACGCGCCTTGGGCTCGTAGCCGTGCAATTGCTTGCGGTGACGCGTCAAGCTGCCCGGGTCGGTGGTGGCAAACGCGCACCCGGAGTGAGGGCACGTCTTGGAGCGCTCGCGGGTGTGCGTCCTGATGTGCGTCTGCATGTTGGACTTCTGGAGTGTTTTGTAGTCGCAGTCAGGGAAGGGGCAAGCGTGCATACTGATGAAGATAGTAAACAGGTTAGGAATCATCCGGTATAAAAAGGGATAAGCACGTACAGAGCCTCCTTGTTTCCATCATGTGTACGCATGTGTCTAGGAAGATCTGCCTTACGGCCGATAGTCTTGTGGCAGACAGGGCAGTCGACAGGGGTCTGTGGGGAAGATATGATAAGTACAACACTCGCGATGCAAGGTGGGCTTGAAGCGTACATGAACACGGTTCGCAGCAGGCATGTTGTGATAGTGTTCGAGAGTAAAGAAGCGTGTGTGGAAGATCTGTGAGATGGAATTAAATCCCTAGAGTGGATGAATGACGCGTGTGTTGTGGCAAATCCACACATGTTGCGCACTTCTTTTAAAGTACCTGTGGTGCTATGGACATCGAGTACGATTGCTTTTCTGCGGCGCGCATTTCTGCCTTTAAAGGAAAAAAGCGCGAAGAAATCGTGTGCGATGGTCTGAGCATAAGGTACGAGCCACTCGGTTAGCGGGGAAGGCAAAAAGTTGGGAGAGGTCCTGATTGCGTCTCAGCACTTTTTGTTTTTTTTGCCTTGTAAGGTAATTTTCTGGTTGCATGGTAGATGTGGGGATGAGTGGCTTTGCGCTCAGACCATAGGAGTGGGGAAGTGGTAAAGACCCACTGTCAGACTCCTGATCAGAGTTGATATCCACCTCGAGGAAGCGTCATTTCAAGCATTGAGGGATGCTTTCGAGTTCTCATGCCAGCTAGTATAGCATGTACGTCCGTCCATTAACGCGCAACGTCATACAAATCGGACGACGGTGTCACGGTGAGGAACAACAAGACCAAGTTGGTGAAACACTATTGCTATCGCTTACGTTATCAAGGCAAAGGTTAATCTAGCTACACAAAAATAGATCAGTCCTCTCATTCGCAGCGCAATCAGTTCTTCAAGCACTTCAGAGCAGTGGAGAATCTTACGACAAGGTTCGAGACACGTTGTGACCAAGCTGCGCACTCAATCCAAGACTTCCGTCCTTCCTACACGGACAGAGAAGGTCACCGTCCTAGGCTGCAATGCAAACGTCAGTACTAGTCAGATGAATGGACGGAGTTCACGAACCACATCAACACGGCGAGTCCCATTCGCAACTCCCATATACGTTGTACCCATTCGTCTGTGTCGGGATTCGGAAGGCGGTCATCCTGGTCAATGTCGTGCGAGCGCCGAGGAGGCTGAAGATGTGAGATAAGACGCTAGCATGCTTTGGTTCCATATCGTAGAGCCTTATATTATTTCTGAGTCTGTCGGGAGTGAAGAGAGGGGACCGGGGTCTGTTGAGTTGCGCGTATCGAGTTCTGAGTGGAGGTGAGCACCCCATCTAGGAACGAATGGCTGGAGGTGGTTGACTCGGGCTCTAGAGTCAGGCTGTGCAGTTGAAGCGTCCAAACCTAGTTTCAGTCCCGCCAATTCCTCTTGTATCATCATTGGATAAATCACGCTTCCCCATTTTAGACTCTTGCAATCCTGTAACCATCCTTTTTATACCACATTCTCCGTCTCGTTCTACTCTCTTCTGCCAGAGTTGTCCACCTCTATTCACGAAATGCAATCCCGGTCTCGTAATATTGCGTTATCCCGCTGTGGGGTAGCGGGCTCTGCCACGCACGTCACGGGCCTTGTGCGACTTATTTATGTAATGGGCAATTAATGCTCATTGCTGGCACGCTTGTGCGCAATGCCGCATCTTGAACTTCATCATCGTAAGCATTAATAGGCTATCGGCGACTAGCACCTAATTTCCATCCCGAAAGAAATCATGATGATACGTCACTCTGGCACTGCCCAAATCAAATGGACCACTTGCCAGCAGTAAAGAGCTCGGAATCTGTCTTGGTTCTGCTGACAGCTGGTATCATATATATACTCCGAAGCCGTGGACTTTGGAAAGGCAATATTCAAATTGGAGTGTTCGTCCTCCAAGTCCATAACAAGTATTTATCTGACTCCTACACAAGACCTACAGGTGGGAATTTGCCGGGACGGTAGCATTTCCTCGCCGTCCAATCCAGGGCTCAAAGAGAGGCACTGCTGTAGAACGGCGATATCATACGCCAGCAAATACACAGAAAATCAACCTTTTGGTAGTTATATGGAGCAGCCAGGGCCCAGGGAACGCAATTGAAAAAGAGACCGACATATTTGACCTTGTGAAACGTGGCGTGCAAGAGCTGCGCCGAGCAAGCGTCTGGATGATTCGGTATACATAAATGGTAGGAGCTTTCCTCTCTTGTTGTAACAGTCCAGATAAGATACTGGCAGCTGCTAGGACATCTGTGCTAACTCAAGCCTTGCCACATCTCAGCATGAGAAAAGGCAAGCAATACATCCTGACTGTCTGATCCACATTCGACACACTACTTGGATCCAACTTTTCCTTCGCGAGTTATGTGCAAGAAATATTATTCTCTGTATTCTCCTGTTGATGGGGTAGACGATGACGATGCGAAACTCCTTGATGGTGGTACAGAAACCAGGCCTCCATCAAAATCCTGCTTCCTTCATCTATGGCCATGGCCAAGCCATAGTGTGCTAATGTTCATAACGATGCTGTTCTTCACGCTATGGGCACAGGCGCCTTCGATAGATGACATAGTTATGTACTGTAGGTGAATAAATAAAATCAATGCACAGGACCTTACTTACCCGTTACAGCTCCAGAAAATGAGGCTATGGAATCCATTGGCATCGCAAGGCTCAACGGAAGTCTTGGTGCTACTTCTATATATCGTGGCAGTCCATCCCCAGAACTCGATGCCGTTTGGGATAACATAGCTGTTGATGGTCGTATGCTTCACTCACGTCATATGCCATTATTAATGGGCAAGAAGACATTCACATGCTCCATTGCATAGTCAGTTGTAATTCAGGGAAGCTGGTCTGTCTTCGCTCACTCCCTCATAGAACATGCTTCGCAGAGTCAGGTGGGGGGGGCCATTACAGTTCCTCTGATTATGCCATCCACGAGTCCCCCGAAGCATTCCGCACTCATCTCGGTAGGTATACTGTTTCCTTCCCGGCCCAAGTTCTGCTTATGTTGTACCTCAGATCACTGCATCTAAATGCTCAGGCAGAATATTATGTGTCGTGGTGACGTGTCAATGATCACATACGATTGGGTGGAGGGATCCAAAGATCCGTTAATCAATGCAGAAACTTCGATAAGATCTTGGATTGGGTAGATGAGCATCGCGTTGTTGTATCTGAATCCGATATGGTCCGCTTGAAGGATACCATCGACCTGCTTTCCCCTTCTTGATTGCAATTTACTCCTGATGACGGTTTTGACATATTAACGATATGCCATGAGACGGATGCCAACTACAGAAACGTATGGTTTTTACTACGAGTTGAGTTCCATCGGCTGTTTCACCAATTGCCCTAAGTATCTTGCAGCATCGACGGCAATTGCACCTTCCGCTGAATAATTAAAATCAAAGCCGTTTGTCAGACGTTGACTACACTTGTCCTTTGTGTCCCTATAGTCCATTCTGAACCCGCTGCCTGCGTGACCAAGAACAAAAACGTGGGCAGACATACACACAGAGTTCCTGTGTTCACGGTGGGCTTGAGTGCGGTACTGTGGCGCTCCATCTGTACGCAACAGACTAGTCACCTAGCCACTTCTGTTGAACTTAGGTGATGGTTAAGGTGCAAGCGCATCACAGCTATTGTCAGTTGCCGGATAACCAAGACAATTTGTAACACGGACCATGGTGATATGTCAGAATCTTCATTTTGCTGTACAAACCGGTAAATGATAATTAGCATACTCGTAGCATCAGGAAAAAATCATGTGACTACAGGCACAGGCTAAGTATATAGCGCTATAGCCTGTGCCTGTAGTCACATGATTTTTTCCTGATGTAGTATAAAAGACGAATAGTTTTCTGACGAACATCTCACTCCAATAGACTGAGATGCGAGTACACGATGATGGCTTTTCCTTACAGGTACATACCTGTATTACTACCGAGTCCAATAGACTGAGATCTTTTATTACAGTTTGTCCGCTCGCCTCTGATCACCAGAACTTCCTCTGGTCCGCTGTCACAACAAGAAAAGCATTTCACAGCTCGCAACCCGATACCGTCACCCGTGAAGTAGTAAAGAAGTAGTCGACGAATTCTGGAGACCGGCCGGGCTCTCGTACACATGTGAACTTGGTGATATTCTATTATGGCCATTTGACATTTCACTCAAAATGATGTGCATGTGGATTGCCACGTCATTTAGTAACTCACTTCCTTGTATAACATTCACAAGTTGACGACTACTAACTGTGCTACTAACCAATGGTTTCAACTTCTGCATCAATAGTCTGGGTCTGACTCTGCATTGTTGCCCTGTGCACATTGTGTGGTGAGGTCAACACTATGAAATTTGATGCGGAGCAAGGCTTACCACTCCCGCGACATTGGTACGCTTGTGGAAGTCGAGATCTCTTGTGACTGGCTCTGCATAGAGGGCTGGTTCGGCATAGTTGCCCTGTGCACATTGCATGGTGACGTCAGCACGATGTCGTTTGATGTGGGGTAAGGCTTACTACTCCCACGACATTGGTACGCTTGTCAAGGTCGAAATCTCTTGTGACTGGCTCTGCATAGAGGGCTGGTTCGGCATAGTTGCCCTATGGACATTGCATGGTGACGTCAGCACGATGTCGTTTGATGTGAGGTAAGGCTTACTACTCCCACGACATTGGTACGCTTGTCGAGGTTGCGAGCAGCCTGCGTACATTGTATCTCAATGTCAACATGATGAGACTTGATGTGAAGCAAGGCTTACTGGTACTATTCCAGCATTGACGTCCAGAAGAGCCACCAAACCAAGGAGAGCACAGAAAGCCGTAGAGAAGCGGGCAAACATGATAGTGAGTTGATTTCGTTTGTTTAGACTGAAGACAGTTAATTAGTGCTGTCTGATCTGTGATGATGCTCAGTCTTTATACTCCACAGAAAAGCTCCCGACAGGGCGCAAAAGAAATTATGTTTTGGACTTCTTCTATATGGAAAGCGCGAGTTATTAGCTTCAACTATAAAGGCTTTTGTTTGGCTAAACTGTTGAAGCTGATCGATATCGATCACTCTCGCTTTCCATATTTCTACGATGTAAAGGAATTTCCAAATCATATGACGATGCTGACAGAATTGAGACTAATAGCTCCAACGGCATTAGTCAGGAGGAGTTCGTTGGTTGTTAACGCATACATACAGAGCCCAGAACAACAAGCATCGAATACTGTATAGGGCCACAACATTCGTGGCAGGGCACAAGTACTTATCGTGGTCCGTGTTCTTTTATCTCGATTCAGTGCGATAGCTCATACTCGTACATACATCACAGCGTATCTGAAAAAAACATTCCGAATGGTTAAACCGTAGCTTCACGTCAATATTATTGACGCGATGCTCCTTGAGTAACTCGTGGCCTCAGTCAAACATTATGTGTACCAATTTTGTAACGGGGAGAACACAACAGGCGTTTTAAAAAAGTTCATCGTCTTCTTGGGGAAATGCCCGATTCTGAAGCCTACCGTCCCTGCCGTTCGTATTCCGAAATGAGTTCATCCGGTTTCTTCACGTCTGGCAGCAAGTAAGTAATAGAAGAGGGATTGGTGCACGATGGACCCTGAAGCCTACCTCTCCTGTAGCTGGAAATAGCGATATTAAAACCGACCTCATTGGTATCGTGAAGGTCTACAGCTATCTTCAATACCATGGTGACTGCAGTGCCGCCGGCGATTAATACTCACAACTCGAAGAACGTTGTGCGATGGCTTCCGTTCAATGGGGTATGCTGCAGCAAGAATGACATGGTGAGTGACGATGCCGAAGAGAAGAGTACACTTTCTCGTAGACTCGTCGGACTAATTTGACCTCGAGAGGAGATACAGACACGCAGTAAGCAAGCCTTGACGGTCTTGGAAGGTAACAGACACTAATCAAGTTCCCGAGGTACTTGGAT
The DNA here is from genome assembly GCA_016584345.1 of Suillus ampliporus. Taxonomy (NCBI): domain Eukaryota; kingdom Fungi; phylum Basidiomycota; class Agaricomycetes; order Boletales; family Suillaceae; genus Suillus; species Suillus ampliporus. The sequence goes on along the minus strand of JABCPV010000007.1, from coordinate 342,536 downwards.
ACTAGATAGAGGTCGAAGTTCTACTATCCGAACGAGCCATGGGGCTAGGAATGGCTGCTGCTGCTGAAGTTCAACAACATCCCTTGTAATTACTCACCGTTTGAAGTTCAGGTACATATAATGGCTACTCTCTCCTGCGCGAATCGAATTATTCGTCGAGAACGCCGTGAATCTTCGGATCTTACTGCGGGTGGGATCTCGAAGGTGCTCAATATACCTGGTAGATGAATACAAGTTAATACACTTGTTGTATATGGCAGGAATCACGTTTTCCTTGAATTGGTGATAATGATTGTAGTGTTATGATAGCTAGACTTATACATAAGAGGAGTCTCCCATCTCGGAGCGATGCCCCTCATGCAAGTAGTATGAATTTGTGAGCCGAACAAAATACATATCATAAACACATGTCATATCGCAGCCATACACCCTTCACTACAGCTCTTAAACCTCTCGCCCCTCGTCATTCTGCTGCTCTCAGCCATATGTACTTACAAGAACACCGGCAACATATTGCATACAGAACAGACATACAGCAGTTACCATTGTGTTACTATATCATACTAGCTACATTTGTTCCCGCCACGTGTATCCCTCCACGACCACATATCCCCCACCATTTATATGGAGACCTCCTATGATTCCAAGAACATGCCGTCCTCCAACATACGCTGTACGAAGTTTGGCAAGGTGGCGTACATGGGTGGATTTGCCTTCCGCATGATCAACAGTTGTTGAAATGCTGCTGCTTCTTGCAGCCAGGGAATAATATCGGAAAAATTGGGCGTTGGATACCAGCCGATATCAATTAGATTGGGGAACACCACAGCTAGGATCCACGAGGCAAGTGTCCCGCTCGACAACTTCGAGTATCCGACATGGAGCGTTTGGAGAGCTGTTTGCGTGGGCCAAAGTTCTCGTTTGCCGTCCGGCTGGTACTTGGTTCTTCAAGCTTTAGTCCGGCGAGCACGATACGAAGCTGGGGTGACATGACTTGGCCTGCATTCAGGGCAGTCCATGCGAGGTAAGAGTCCTCACAACGCCTGAGCCAGGCGTTGATTGCCGCTGGTTCAAGTGGCCCAGAGAAAGTGGGGATGTCAAGTTTCGACATCTTAGAAGCTCGCGAAGGTACGAAAAGTGTTGGAGGTTGCATAGGCCGGGAAACAATGAGAGGATCCTGGACAGGTGGAGTTGCAGACCCGGAACCTGACATAGGCAGAGCGGGCGGGCAATGCAGACTCAGCGAGGATTGATGGCGAGGAGGCAGAGGTGTCGTGAGATGCGGAGGTAGGTTACGACGCTTCACAGTGACAGCAGGAACAGGTTGTGGGTTGTCTCCGCTCAGCGGGCGGGAAGCAGAACGTAGAACACGCGAACCACTGCTAGCGTAATACTTGAGATGTTGGTCCAGCGCAGACAACGGCAAAAGACGAAGAACAGTGGTTGAAGTTTTGAAAAAAAAAGTCGTGGCCAACGACGAGGAACACTGAAAATACACGCGAAATAAAATAGAACCACGTTCTGGATTGCGGACGACGACGATTCCATAGCTTGTACATACCGTCGTTGACGTATGTATGCGTACGTAAGCTACCAGGCTTACACCCGATCTAAGATGTTTTTGCCATGTTGAATAGTCGGCAGCGCCGGGGTGCAATGGACTAGCTGCTTCTCATCGCGGTGAGCATGTCGGCTGGCCGAGGAACGATGCCGAGCTCCTGACATGCTCACCATGCGCCAGCTACGATAGACGATGCACCGTGACGATCCCTTGAGACATTGAACGCAGTGACTATATATTAGACTAAAACACGGCATTTAAACTTTTGGTGCCTTCCGTTCTTGACGAACGAATTATTTTCCTGCGCAGATAACAGCAGAGGTATAAGTATCGTGTAGCTGGTAGTAGCCCGGGTAGTTGAAGGGTGAATATGAAAACGTACCGTCAGACTCCAGAATTAGCAGTCTGCCACCTGAGGCCTGATCTCTAGAATTCTCACTGCCAGTCTTATTATTGAGGGCCTGACGCCTGTTTTCACGGAGCCAGCTGGATAGAGGATGTCGTGCGTCCTGCATAGGAATAAAATGATTATACTGTCAGGACATTGGTCTCCGCGAGCACAGCATTCGATTTGATCATGTGTGAGTCTATCCACTGCGGTGTAGCCAAGCTGCCAAGTGGATGTCCTTGTCCTTAGCAAAGCGTACGTTTGAAATAGTTAACGTTAAGCGCGAGCTTGCTACAACTTCGACTCAAATAAGTGCTTACTAATCGAGTAAGCGCCGTTAACATACTAGTACGACAGGAGACTAGTGTCAGCTGGGATTCTACGTGTCTTGGCTGGTCTTATATGTAGGTACAGGTTGGGTACAGGATAAAGTAACTGACGTTCTCACCCGGTGACTCACCGCCGATGCCAAGTGAGTGCATTCCAATATCTACAATGGACAGTTGAATTTGTCTTGCGGGTACAGCATTCGATTGACCATAGGGGTACATTCAAGTCGCAACTGCAGCGCATTCACAGAGTTCGACCCCGCACACACAGCATCCCGGATCCTAGTAGGATGTAGCCCCTCTGTTCTTTGCTAGCGAATAAAAGGACCACAATTTTACCGTCTTTCCCCATCAACTCTTCATCTCATAACATCATGTACTCGAGACTCATTAGTGTCGCACTCGTCTTCGCTGCCGCTTTGGCTCCGACGGGCGCACTCGTCTTTCCCAGGGATAACGAGGTATGTTGTCGCTTCCCTTAACCATGTCAACATGGAAGTCCTAAACCGTTTCAGCATCATGTGGCCCGAGCAGTTGTCTCGTGCGACAACTTTCAGCCTTGGCAGAACAATGTCGCAGTAAGCTTTACTCATCTCGTGATCTTCCTCCGCTCACATCTTCGCCACAGTACAGCGTTGGTGCCCCGCCTGTTATCTTCAACAACCAACTGTGGACTGTTAAAGAGTGGAGCTGGGGCAAAGCTCCCGAGGTTTCCGCCAACGAGTGGACTCTAGACGGGGCTTGCATTATTCCGATTAGCAACAACGTCGTGTGCACTGGCGTTCCCGCTTGGAGCCAGGGTACAGATTACCCCGGGAACTCCAAGGTGACTTTCAATGATCACCTCTGGATCTCTGTACAGTGGTCGTCGAGTAACAAGCCCGGCGACGCTTCCGGAATGTGGAAGGATTTGGGTCATTGCTAATCGCTTTATTCCTCTTGTTTGTACTCTTACCATCGGAACGGTTTGCTTGGAAAGACTTTCTTACGGACATTTGACTAGCTTGCTTGTATCCCTTGTTTATTCCCGTATGATTTCTTGTGATTATTTACCATTTCTCTGAATTATTGCTTGCAAAACATTGAACTTCGCGAAAGCTGCATATATAAACATATGATCAATACGCAAAACGAAAGTCAGGTTTCCCACTCATCTTATTCCCGACATTCTTTGATAGTGCACATATTCCTCAAGCCGTTAGAGTTAGCCCTCACTACGCACTCATCTCTGGCATCATTGCACCCCAAATGGAATATGCCTTCGTAACTGAGTGCGAGACACAGACGTTGACGCCTCAGTCGTGAGCGGCGTCCTAGATCCGGGCAGTCTGACCCTAAACATTGTAGCTGTCATCTTTGACAAAATCCATTTGGCCCAAACCATCGACACCTGATAGGTATATTAAAGTTTGGAGGATTCTCCAAGATGTTCCGTACCGGACAGTTCATAAACAGAATAGCTTCTGTGGCGCTACAGGTGCCAGCTGTACCGTAACAACCGAAATCTGTCGGACGGAAGTCAGTAAATGTAAATGTGGCAGTGTCGCACTCACCAACTTAACCCAGCGATATCACACCAGCAACCCGGAGCTGAGCTGCACCGTGACATATCTGATCGTTGACAGCAACCATGGCGGTATAGAGAGCACTGGCGACATAGGCTAATAAGGGCAAGAGCAGTGATCTGAGTGCTTCAGCGCATGATGTACCTTAGCAGCTCCTTACGTATGTCTTTGACCCTGGGTTGGAATGTCAAAAATGTTACTCGTATCTTAGAGCTATTTGCCAGGAAGATGCTCGCATGTTGCGTTCTCAGTCGCAGTCGAAGTCCTCGTAAATTCTGCATGAAACTATCGAGTTAACCCTCGAAGACATGTTTATGCCAAGAAGTCCGCGACGTGCGACATGATCACATGAATATCACGTGAGCGGTCAACCCCATGGCCCCTGAGGCTGAAAGCCCTGCCTCGGGCGTGGCGTTGAGCGCTCGGACCTGGCTTCAGAGGACTTCGTGCCTGATTTCCCCGCTACCTTGGTAGTGGGTCTTGCTGACTATTTTTCGCTTTTTAGGGTGGATTTCGAGATCCTGTCAAAGCTGTGCTGTGGCTGTATCAAAGTTATGGAGTTTCAAACCTGGCATCTCACCTCCCCGTCCGTCGAGCCTCAAACCGAAACCATCCTAACACCATAACCCGTCGCTGGTAAAATCCCAGTGTCCACATTCAGCATTCTCGCGAGTTTGCGTGCACGTGTCATGGATAATATTATCGAGCACGTTCCCCGTCCTTTAGTGCCACAGTGCCAGCAGTACTTCTACATGTTCCTCCCACTCGATTAACTTAGCACGTTTTAGTGCTCTGCATGGAGCTGCAGCCTGCAGAGCAGTAGACTATAACACAATCAGTACCCGGATGGGCAATTTTTACGACGCGAGTGGAGAATACATGTGATAGGCTCGAAAGGTGTTTCCAACAATGATGCGGAAAGAGCCCACGTCAGAGGCTGAAAAGCTCCGCGTCATCTAAAGACTGAAAGCATCTCTATTGTGAGAGCGACTATACTGGAATAGCTTGGTGGGGTATGAGTGCAAGTATGAAAGCTGAGCTGGGCTTGATGTTGCATGGTTGATGTTGTATCACAGCGGTCGCGGTGGGTTGAGTCGATAGCAAGGTTGCGAGAATCAAGAAGCTAGCACTAGCAACTTCAAGTGGCTAGCAGTACTAGTGGCAAGCACTAAACAGCAAGTGGTTGAGTGTAGATGGGCTCCTCGGGGTCTCTGCTTCGGACCTGAAAGTTACCCAACTTGTGGTAACCGGAAGAGTAATCACTCTTAAACAGGACCACCACAAATTTACCATTGGCCACCACTCAGTTCGGTTGGCTTTGTTTTCGAACAGTGCTTTCACCTCAAGTCCCTGCATTAGGTCTTGACCATCTGGAGGCTGACATTTGGTAAAAAAAATATGGGTAGCAACTCAACAAAGATAACAGCCAGCTGGATTGCTGCAAAAGTCGACTGAAGGGATCATTTTCCCCCGTCTTCTGATGGACATCGCAGCGCTGAGCTAGACAAGATCGGGTGTTAAACATCGAACTGAATGGGTAATCACCCTACCGCGCTGCTCCCTTCTGGTTGCTGCTCCAAAATATTGACTTCATGCAGCAGAATCGGGTTCTCGAGTCAACATTCTCTCTTCTCTCGATTTGCATCCCCAGCTCTTCCAAGGTCACTCAAACGAGACTGCCTCTCCCAGCTTATGCTCTGCTTCGAGGATTTGCGCACCTTCAATAGCATATTGGAGCAGCTGCTCCTGAGCATGCCAGAAGGGCCATCCAGGTCCATGTTTTGTTTAATCATCTCCCGGTAGTTGAGTAGCTAGGGGAGGGTTCTTTCCAGACACTGCACGAACCGGTATCTTCTGATGGAGAGGTAAGTTATAGACCACATGCTAATGATGATGCTAATCAAAGACTGTGGAAGAAGATTGGCAAGGAAACGTGCGAGGCATATTTTTCTTGTCGGGAAAACGTTGACAACGCTGAAGACGGGATAGATGTGCATTTACGAGCAGTGTGTACTGCAGTGTGCGAACAACCAAGCGAGCAACCAATACCGACCCAACGGAATGAGGCCGGTCACGATTAAACGAGCAGGCCGACACAGGAAGGTATGTGATTTGAACGACTGCATGTCTATTTGTCAAGTGAACGACCCAACTAGTGACCAAAGCAAACGGTTGCTCCGATACAATTCAGCTAACACATCTTTATGTCGACTGTGCCATGAGGCTTTCGAACGTTCAATCAAGACCAAAAGTCACTCATATCATGTATCCTAGTCAATACTATGGGTTTGAGATTTTCCTCTACCTCAGTGCCTCTATTGCCCACGCAGCAATGAAATTGTCAAGACTCCAGAGCAACCATGTTGGCCAAGTCAGCATCGAACTACGTATCGTGACATCAGACAGCACCAATGCAAAAGCAGAAATATGACTCACCATCCCGATGTGCCACTCAGGCTTCCAGCTCATCGGACTAGGTATTGCACCATAGACCACTTTGCCCAGGCTATTAGTATTACAAAGCGCAAGGGGTGAGCAATGAATCCAGGATGCAAAGCAAACTACTCATAGGCTACTCACAACTTCCAAATCACAATGCGTGCTGCAGCACTCACTGTCCTTCGTGCAACCCATGCCAAAGTCTGAGCATGCACTGACAGACATAGATGCTGTCAAAGCAGCAATAACGACGAGGAAGTTGAAACGCATTATTTGTGCGAGGTTATACGAGATTTGCTAATGAGAATATTTCTGCGGTAGGGGAACATTGAAGACGGGTTGCTTTTATATCTTGAAAATGTGTTCTGCGCAGGACTCGGATATTCTGCTAATCGGTTGGTAGAATGGTTGCGCCTGGCAGAACTTCACGGCGAGAATGCATGCACATTCCAGTAGAACTTGAGGGTCGTCGGATAAACGGCCCAGAATATCATGTGCAAACCTTAAACATAGGAACACGAGATTCATATTGTAGGCAAGGCCAGGAATACCATCTGACGGAACCTGCTCCATGCATCAATCACGGTTGGAATGTAAACCCCTGCCGTAGGCAAAGGTGAGATCAGGCTCGTTCGTGGCATCTGCGAATCCTGACTACGGACAGAGAGGTCGCCTATGCGGAAGACATCTTGAGAGACGAAGCCGTCCATGGAGCCAACACCATATCATGGATGAGCGGCTCGAAGCCAAACTTCCATAGAGGCCTAGGTGGATCAAAGAAGCACAACTCAGAGTTGTGAACCGTGAGTGAATCCCGAGTGTACGGCGAAAACAAACGTGTATTTTCTTACCGAGCATAACCTTAAAGTTGAATGTTGGAGTGGGGTGCCGACCTTGGCAAGATCAGTATAATATCGAGGGTTCTTGGACTGAGAAATGTGAATCAGACAGCAGGGGAGGAGAACAGTACATACTGGCAAGCCCGTTGATGATTTCCTGGGGCTAGAAAAAGTCCGTTTATCGCCCGCGATGACTCATTGGAGTTGCCGCGGAAATCTTGCGCTGAAGTTTTATGGCGCTGATCTCGGGGGGTGCATGTGTTCTTAACTAGAAGGTAGCGGGTATTTTCAGGGGGCTCAGACCACAAGCCAGGCCCTTCTGACAGAGAGGGGTTATAACTCAGTGCAAAACACAGCACACATCGCAATTCTATCAATGCTATCTATAGACAAGATGAGAAGGAGGAGATCAACCCGACCAGCCCACAATCGACTCTTACAATACATTAGACAAATTAACCTTCGCAGGCATCTCCCCTCCCAATATCCCCGCAATCAAATTCTGCGCCGCCCGAGTCGCCATCTCCAGTCTTGTTTCCAGCGTAGCGCTCGCAATATGCGGCACGACCACACATCTGTTCAACCACAATAAGTATCCCGACTCAACCCCCAAAACCAAAAATCAAATAAACCCAACAAACACTAACCTCGGCTCCCTAACAAGCGGATGATCAACCCCAACCCCAGGCTCCCCCTCAACAACATCCACCCCAGCCCCCCAAATCCACCCCTCCCTCAAAGCCCTCGCCAACGCATCCGAATCCACCAACGTCCCCCGACTCGCATTCACAAGCACGCTCGTCTTCTTCATCTTCCTCAAAAAAGCCTCATCCACAACATGATACGTATCGCTTCCCCCAGGTGCGAGCACGAACAGCACATCGCTCTCCCGCGCCAATTCGTCGATGGGGACTTTGGAGAGGGATTGGAGGTTGTGTTGGTTTTTGAGGGTGGTGTCTCGGGTTTGGTTTTGGTTTGTGGGAGAGGGGGAGGAGGAGGTGTATAGGCAGTGTGTGATTCCGAAGGGGACTAGGCGGGCAAGGGTTGCTTGTGCGATGCGGCCGAAGCCTAGGAACCCGATTTTTCGGGTGGAGGATGCAGGTGTGGTGCTGAGTTGGGGACCGCAGAGGCCGAAGGGGGCCCATGAGAAATTTGGCCACTGATATATCACATATATTTCAGCACGAGACACCCCGTGAATTTGGATCGAGTTACTGACCTGGCCCTTTTGCACGAGATCTACACCGACGCCTCCGTTACGGCCAGCCATGAGAGCGAGCATGACCGATAGATCAGCGACTACATGTCAATGTCATGAGTTCAGCAGCTTGAAGCAGTACCATATAGAACCCACCTGCATCTGTCAGGACATCAGGAGTATATCCCACTTCCAGACCCCGTTGTGCAGCTTCTTTGAGGTCGACGTGTTCTGCGGATCGTGATCAAAGAGGCACCGAGGCGATGGCGATTCGGAACATCATTGAAACGTACCATATCCAACAGACATGGTGGATACAACCTTCAAAGAAGGACCAGCTATAGTATCATGATCAGACGCATGCCTATCAGAAACGTTCATAGCCAAAGTACCCTTGTCCAAAAGCTCCGCATTAACCTACACAAACCATCACGATCAGCGACAAACATCACACAGCGACCCAGGCTCACTTTATCCGTAAGCATCACGATCACCCCAGTCGCACCAGGTATATTCTCCATCAACCAAGCCCGTTCACAAGCCCTATCTTCCGGCCACACAACCAACTACACATCTAGTGAGCCAGTCCCCATCACTACTAGAGACTAACTCACATCTAGCTCCGGTCTCGCCTCAAGAAGGGACATAACGTCAGGTCCGAGGTTCCGACATACGACGACTTTGAATCGTTGACTGTGGAGATGAGATGCGATGGACATCAGTCGCTGAGTGGGCGGAGAAAGAGTTGTGATTGACCCTGATGAAGACATTTTCGAGTTGGGTCTAGTATTACCTTGAGGCTCGAGTAGTCACAGTAGCACACTACTGGAACCTCTAGATAACCAAGTGCAGTCCAGAGAACTCTGGAAATCTAATTGGACTACAAAAGCATTCATGAGAAGGAGCGGCTTGCCGTGCGGACGTCACCTGCACCTAGTTCGTTCGTTCACGGAAAGAAAGGAAAGTGACGTGCGATTAGTAAAAGAGCATCAGCAGCCTATATACAAACGACCTATTCAGCAACCGCATTCTCATCCATACTAACATCAGCATCCTGCGTATCCTCCGATTGCTCGACCCCAATACTCCCAGCAGGTCTCCACACATTACCGATCGTCGCTTTCCACAATCGTACACGACCATCGTTCCCAGCGGAAGACAACACGGTCCTGGGAGAATGGGTATTAATTATTACTCTTAGTGTGAGCATATGATCAAAAACAAACCCAGTGATGTTCCACTCGACTCGACCGACCGCAGACCTACACGTATTTAATTAGGAACAAAACCATGAGGGAATGGGTATCGGACATACTTGTGGTGATCGAAATCCGCTACTACACTCGCCGACCATTTAGGATCGGCGCTCTCTCCTTCGATATCAGGTTCTTCCTCCGCAGGCTTCACTCGCCATATCCTGACATGTCCATCCCGACCTCCAGTAGCAACAAGGTGATACGATCGTCCACACGAAGGCGCCCACGCCACAGACGTAATCGCAAACGGCGTTGGAGTATCTCCGTCGCTTGCAGGTAAGGTTCCTGCCTCTGCAGGTAATCCCGCTGGGGAAGGAGATGGGTCTAGAGTGAGGAGAGTCGTAGGTCGACGAGAGGATGATAGTTGTATGACCTGGGTTCCGAGTGAGCGACACCACGAAAATATAGATTGGAGCAATATTTTACTTTGATGACGCCTGATATCCCACAGCCAGCGGCGATGATCTCCCCCCAATATCTATCCTTACACCATGATATGCACCACCCCCCATCTGCTTCTCGATTGCCCATCCCGGGTCGTCCTTGCGTAACGGGGTTCTGCGATTGTTGCAGAGCTTGAGCGACCAATGTTGCAGAAGCACCTTCAAGAGTAGCGCTCGTTTGTGTTGGCGTCGCAAAGGCTACAGAGTACGACGACGATAGAGATGCAGATGGGAGCATCGAAACATCGACTTCTTCTGAAAGCTGCCATGTAGCTAGCGATGATTGTTCCAAGCACTCGTAGATGCGAATATGATTATCGGAAGAGACCGTCGCCTTGCAAACAAAAAAAGCTCTCGTAAATCAACAACTGGATAAAGGACCACGTACCAACTTCAACCCAAAATGATGAGGGGCAAATTCAACTGCGCGGACGGTGCCTCTTGCATCGACTAATACAGCTCTTTCCATCCATCTTGATGAACCGCCGGAAGGAGCTTGGGAGGACCCAGCACCAGCACCCGCACCGTTCGTTTGGGAATCAGTCGTGGATGTAAAACTAGTTTGCTCCCAAATCTTGACTGTACGATCGAAAGAAGCAGACGCGAGTATAGTGCCGAATTCTGGATGAGCCCAGCTTAGTTTAGAGACGGTAGCGTCGTGAGCCTAGCATGAACTGGTTGATAAGCGCAAATACGCGTCTTCCGATCTGCTCGCCTTCCAGTCGTCTTCGACGTTCCAATTTCCATTGCTCTCGTCGAGTTGCCAGACTTTTATTCTTTGAGTTCAGCGTGAGTCGTTAAGGGCGAGTGGGTAGTGTGAGTGGGGCATACCTCTGATCGAGACTGCAGGTAGCTAAGCGAAGCCCGTAGAAATCGTAAGCTACGTCTGTTACAAGATCATTGTGAGCGCTCTGAATGAGACCGGTTTGTATCATGGTCTGGTCGCAAAAGTCGAATGGGGCGGAGGAATGTCAATTACGCGTCGAGGTAGTATGTGGTAATGTGTAGTATGGATGTTCGAGTCCAAAAAGTTTGTGCCACAACGTCCTTTAGAATTCAACAAAGACAAACAACCGTCCTGACTGTATCATGCACTTTGGCCTAATTAATTGAGATCTGTTGTTTTCATCAAAGAATCAGTATCGTACTCTACGGTATCGCCAAGAGAGGTATGTGGTGGAGGTGCTGAAGCTATTGCGCATGCGGGGCAAAAGGACAATATATTAATGGAGTGGGGGTTTGGTTTGCATAGCTTAGTCAGCAGGGTAGCTTGTCGTAGTCTCGTAGATCATTAGGTTAGTCTGCTAGAGGCAGGCTCATATTAATATTGCCAGTCCCCACCAGTCCACCGTAACTAGCAAATTGAAGTGAATACGCCGCATATCCCAGGCAGTGCGTTCTCTACCGGCTAACCGATCCTTCCGGGTTCCGGACGCCAACGCTTTCGTCTGGCTGTGCATCTTCCTGTGTTAAGTTCCCATGTTTTTTTTTGGAACCATGAGAGCATCCGCTCGTGCTTCGACTGTGCTTTGTTTCACTACCCTTCGGTAAGCTTTCTATAGCATTGACGTCGACTGAAACATCCATCCACCGCGGGGCACCCGACCTCAAGCAGCTCTTACGCTTTACAATCTCCATCACTGACCTCACAGCTTGATCATCCGACACAATTACTGGACAGCCTCACGACAAAACATTGTTTCACGCATTAAACCGGCTCCAAGAGTGCTAACCTCCAGCTTCTTTATAGAAGTAGCGGGTTCGTACGTCGTCTCCGACTCGTCCCCCGGGATAAACTTCGTTCCCATTTTTCTGACCTCACATGCAATCAAACTAGGTAGTACTTCCTCGATTCCAACTGACAATTCGTGTCACGGTTCATCATCAATCTTTATCAATGGATCAATGTCAGTATCTTCATCTTGTATCCCTCCCTCAGCTCTCTGACCTCGTCGACAGTACCTGGTGATTATCGATCATCTGAAGGAATTTGGGAGAAGTTATCCCAGATTGCCGTCAAGGGCGCTGTATATGACTCCCGTGAACGCCAGCCTCATCCCAAATGTTTGGAAGGGACCCGGGTGGTCCTTCTCAACCACATCTACGAATTATCAGACAACCGAGACAAGGGGAGTCGGCTCATCTGGCTGCACGGCACGGTGGGCGTTGGAAAGTCTGCCGTTGCGTTCACTGTAGCTGAAAGGATGAGAGGTCTGAAAGTGACGGAGCAGACGAATAAAGAAAAGCGGCTCGCTGGATCCTTCTTTTTCTCGCGCAGGCACACCAAACGTTGCACCACTGGTTATTTGTTTGCAACGCTTGCCTACCAGCTTGCTAGGAATTTTCCTAGCATCCGGGAGGAAGTGATCAGGGCTATTCGCGAGGATCCTGCACTCCTGGACCCCGATGCGTCTCTTCACGACCAGATGGAGGCACTCTTTCTCTCACCTCTGCGGAGACTTCGACTCAGACTGCGCGACTGTCCGCCTTTGACGTTTGTGGTGGATGCCCTTGATGAATGTACGTCTGAAACCGAGGTTGCGGATCTTATATCCCTACTCGGTCAAGCTCTCCGTGATCCTGATCTTCCCGTCATCAACATCCTGCTCACGAGTCGCTCGGAAGCGCATATCGGTGAAGCCATGCAAGAAGAATCAGTGTGCCCGCTGGTGTGCGAGATACCAGTGAAAATATCTGGGGAGGGCGTTGCTACCATCATCTCATTAGACGGCGCAGATGTCGACAACGACATCTATATTTTCCTAGACCATTCCTTCACCAAACTGCACAATCGCTCTTCCACGTTCCCACAGCCAACGAGAAATGAACTTGCACGGCTGGCGAGCCGAGCGGGCAGACGTTTCATCGTGGCGTCTACGATGATGAAGTTTATCGACGATGGACACAATGATCCTCGCGATCGGCTTCAGCTCATGCTCGAACTAACAAGTGAACTGCTACCAGGAACGGAGGTGTACAAATTATATGACTCCATCCTCTCGACATGTGCCGACCCGCAGCGGGCATACCAACACTTGTCCGTCGTGGCTGCCCTTGCAGACCCCCTACCGATGTCACAAATCTCAGAACTTCTTGGACCTGGTCAGGGCAAGGATGTCGAGGTAGCACTGGTGCAGCTACGGTCTATCGTGGAAATTCCTACTGATAGCAGTCTCCCCGTGAATATCTATCACTCGTCCGTTCGTGACTATGTCTCCAATCCCTCAAGGTGCAGCCTCCCTCAAGTACACTCTCTACTTGCCCATTCCTCCTTCCGCTTAATCATGCAAGAGATTCCAGAAAGTTTGGTCTTCCTGCATGCGCTCTCAGACATCAAGAGGCAGAGCCAAGCTATAGAATCCCACGACAATCAGAGCTTCAAAGACTTGTTCGCCTCTATCCTCCAACCGCCGGAGCCATCACAAGTCCTTATGGGTCTGCTATGGCTTCGGGGAGATCTAGATTCGCATTTACAATCCTGGCTAGGGACCCCGGCCGGGCGTGCCTGGCTGCAGACCAGTGGTGGAAAGCGCCCTCTGATAATCACGAGTGGGCGATCGTGGCTACAGACTTTGGAGAAAGACGCGCTGAAGCAAAACTGGTTGCAGACATTAGGCCCGCAAATGTGGTTTCAGACCGTGGGCGTGCGAAAGTGGTTGCGGACCTCGAGCGGGCACGCCTGGCTGCAGACCCAGAGCGGGTACGCTTGGCTGCAGACCCAGAACGGACAGGACTGGGCACAGACCCTCGGCGCGCAAGCATGGTTGCGAACCCCGAACGGGCGAAAGTGGTTGCAGACCCCGAACGGGCGAGAACGGCTAGAGATCCAGGGAGGGCCAGAGCAGCTGGGGGACCAGAGCGAGTGGCTGCGGACCCGGAGCGGGCGAGAATGGTTACTGACAAAGAGTGGGCAAGAGTGGCTGGAGACCCAGTGGGGACGAGAGTGGGTAGAGACCTGGCGCGGGCGAGAGTGGCTGCACGACTCGAGTGGGCGAGCCTGGCTGGTGACACAGGGTGGTCGAGAGTGGATACAGACCCAGAGCGGTCAAGAGTGGCTCCAGACCCAAAGCGGACAAGATTGGCTCCAGACCTGGCGTGGACGAGTTTGGTTCCAGACCCCGGGCGGGGGAGAGTGGCTCCAGACCCAGTGTGCACAAGAGTGGCTCCAGACTCCGCGGCGGCAAGGCTGGCTGCGCACCAACAATGGGAAAGACTGGTTGCAGACCTCGTGCGGGCGAGAGTGGCTGCAGACCCCTGGCGGGCGAGAGTGGCTACAGATGTCAAGTGGGCAAGACTGGTTGCAGACTCTGCACTGGAAAGACTGGCTGCAGACCCAGAGTGGACAAGACTGGCTGCAGACCCCGGGCGCCCAAAACTGGCTGCAGACCCAGAAGGGACAAGACTGGCTACAGACCGTCCCTGGCGGGAAAGACTGGTTGCAGACCCCGTGCGGGTGCGAGTGGCTGCAGACCCCGCGCGGGGTGGAGTGGCTACAGACCCAGAACGGGCAAGGCTGGTTGCAGACCGAAAGCGGGCAAGGCTGGTTGCAGGGTGAGAGCGGGAAAGAGTGGCTGCAAACCCAAAGTGGGCAAGGCTGGCTGGAGACTCAGAGCGGGCGAAAATGGCTGCATACGTACAGCGGGCAAGGCTGGCTGGAGACTTGGAGCGGGCGAGAGTGGCTACAGACCTGGAGCGGGCAAGGTTGGCTACAGACTCAGAGCGGGCGACAATGGCTGCAGACTCAGAGCGGGCGGGACTGGCTACAGATGCCTGATGGTCAAGCATGGCAGTCTACTCCCGCGGCATTTGTCTGGATGGCAGTGGAAGAATTCTCGAGCACACTGGAAGCACTCAGCGAGTACACAATCATTCCAGAACTGCCTTTACTTCCAGCCTTTCAGGTAATTCAGCAGTTCAAGAGCTTGCCGGATTTCTTGATGTTTTCAGTGGTCCTGGCATTAAGGCGCATTGCGTTACCGCGAGATCCTCGTTCAGCGGACAGTCCTTTTTCACCAGACACGGAGATCTTCCGTGCTATGCATGCCTTTGTGAAGTTTGCAGACGAAGCACGGGACCGAAGTCGACGAACTTCCGACGCTCTCAAGTACGCATGTCAAAACTGGGCCTTCCATCTTTCGCGCGCTCCGAATACATGGGATGCCCCCCTCAACCACGTATTTGAGTCTTTCTGGAATCATACGCTTCTTTCCTGGCTCGAAAGGCAGTGGTGTTTGAATGGTCTGCGGTCTTGCCTCGTCACTTTATCTGAAGGGCAGAAACTTGCAAAGGTGTGTATTTCCAATCGTTCTCGCAACTCAGTACCTGATCTACGCATATAGGAACATCTCCTTCGTTCTCCAGAATCATCTCAGACATCAGTCTGAAGCCGTCACTTTTAAGCAAGGTGTCACGCTGTCTCATTATCGTTATCTTTTACGCCACTCGATTATTTACTCACATCACTCAATTATTTACTCCAATCTCGCAAAGCGTTCTTATTGTTAGTTCCAGCAGATCCTGGTGAACGTCCAGGTCATTTGACGAATGAAATAAAGATATTGCTTTCATCATGCCCTCTAATTTGCAAGTCGCGATATGTTTGAGGTGCGCGTGCGACCAAACGGTCTTTCTGACATCGACACCAGCCATCATAAGTTTCTGTCTTTCTTCCAAGCATCGACTATGATGGAACGGAACACTCAATATTGCATCGCTACATCAATGAGATACTTCATCCGCATCCGGAGGATGATCGACGACAGGGAATGAAGGCTCCTCCTGATGTCATGTGTCAGAGGGGAGTTACCAACGATGCATGGCGCATGGCACTTATAATCATGCACTTTGGCCTAGTTCTTTTCACTCAAGTACTTACATGTTGTAGTAAAATGATGATCAATGAAGCAAGTTGTGCATATCAAAAAATTTCGCCAGCGGACCTTGCGCGGATTGGAGAACATGCATAGCACATTGTAGCGTGACTGGAGAGCACACTCATATACACGACCTGGAACACTGCCTCTAAGAACAAAAAAGGTGATGCGCCGCTTTCTGGAGGCGGGGTTGACGGTACCGACGCTGGGGGGGGACAGATCTGACGTACGTGGTATATCATGGCGAGGATACTACCACTCGGAGTGACCTGCTCGTACTTGTCGTGACCATTGCCAAGTGAATATGACAAGCTGAAGTTTGCATGGATGACAGTCATGAGTCATGACCCAGTGCATCGTATAAACACGGACAAATCAAGGTTGGCGCACGTCCGAGTCTCTCCCATCTGCTTCCTCCATTCTCCGATGTACTTCCTCAATGCATAATTAGGTATCATGAGGGTTGGATGGATACAACAACATCTAGTGATACCTATTTGGCATTGATTCAAACTGAACATGGTGTATGCAACAGAACCAGGTGTGTCCTTCCACGTTTTGTCAGCCTTTGGGTTTGGCGGCAGCATTCAGGATAGCTTTGACTTTGCTATTGCGAAGGTGCTCATAAAGAACTATATGAAGCTGTGAGACGTTAGAGGTGGATGTCGATCGATGGCTAGCAGATGAGATTCTTGCCACGACGCAAATCAATTCATGGTTCGGCTGATAAGCAGTGCATCAATCAGACAAGTTGAAGACGAAGCGCTTCAGTTTATCGAATCACTAACATCGAGTCTATGGCTTATCGATGTTTGGAGGTTACGGGCACAGAGTCCTTGATATTGACTGCAGGCGACAGAGGCAGGTGTGTCCTTTGATTGTTCTCAGGATTCGCGTTTTGTTATCAGGGAAACAGGCTTTTACAGGGTTCGCTGGCATGTTACCACTCGTCGTTGCTAGTCATACGACTAGCCAAGACGGAGTCTTCACGAGATTCCAATGTGTTTTATGATGTCGACACGAACCCCTGCTTGAATCCGAATTGGTTGCATTACACAAGACACCCGGACCGGATCACATTCCATCAGGTAGGACCCGTATGCAAGAACTGTAGGCTTGACAGCGTATCGAACAAACGGACAGAATGGGCTTGAATCTGCCGTCCTTGAAGCTGATAATGTGCGTCAGGAGAGGCACGGATGGTTTAGAGAGGCTGAAGGACGCTCTTTCGCACTCATCCGGTCTTATTTCAAACACTATTTCACAGCTAACAGCTAGGTGGTTTTGGATGCCGTTAAGATGGGTGGTGGAGGATTTGTACAGCTTACTGTTGTCTGCTTAGAATTGAGTTGCGTACAATGACATTTTGGAGTCGATCTGATTTATATATTGTGTTTTTCGTTGTGTAGGATTGGAAAATACGCAGACTCCAAACCATCGGCGGGTGTGTAAGAGTCTTCATACTGTTAAGATAGGGCTCAGACAAACACTACCAACATCACGTGATGTAAATAGTCACACTGCAGCAATTTTGAGGGAGAAAAGCGTGACATTGGCATATTTTGTAGGCTACATGACACTAAACAAAAAACAGTCTCTGGGCATAGCAATACAGACAAGGCCCCCACCATTCCCCAGAAGCAGATTTCGAACAGCTTGTCTGATGAGAGAGAAATAAGAACATTTTCAATGATGACTAAGCTATGCACATTGTCTGAACACACTGGTTATGCGCAACAATTTGAAGTTGCCAGGAATGGGCAAACAGACCTGTGTGTAGTGTTGCCATGGTTCCGGCTAATGCCAGCAGTAGCCAGTTCTAATTCACCGGCTTAACCGGAACCGCAAAGACATATCTGCTTACATAATTCCGACTCAGTCCGGCTAATATAACTGAAATAAGCGCTGTAAGCCGGCTCAAGCCAGCTTATGATAGTGTAAATTTGCAAAGGTTAGGAAATATCGAAATCATTGGCACCAGCAGGGATGGGAACAGCGGGAGCAGGGATGGGAACAGTGGAAGCAGGGATGGGAACAGCAGGAGCAGGTGTGGTGGTTGTCTTGGGCGCACGCTGACGAGGTGGCATGTTGGTAGTAAGAGTAGTGAATAACGACAGAATTGCCTGTTTATATAAACCTGTGTCAGGGAGACACTGCAAAATGCCAATATATTAAAGCTAACCTGTGTTCATCCATGAAGTCAATTGGCTAATTGGCGATTGAGTATCACGATCCAATAAGGTTCACCTAGCGAAAGACCAGCAACACGTTTCATGGAATATCCCCCCATGCAGCATGCGATAAAGTCAAAGGGGCAGTGACACGTTTAGTGGATAGTCCCGAATAGCTTTGGGTGTCGTAGACGCGATGGCACTGATGGGCGATCTTGTATCTGAAGACTGGAGACCTTTCAAAAAGTTTCAATAAAAACTTGATGACTCGTTAACATTCATATTACCTTGTTCACTATGGCCCATGGGCCATGGAACTGAATCTTTGGTGCAAGGATTGAAAGTATCTGCAGTAGCGCAATATGTTGAAGGGAGTGCTGAAGCCTGAGATACTAAGACATAAGACGGCACACGATGGGAGTCAAGACTTGAGAGTGCGCAGTCTGATTCAAGGATAACAATTTTGCTATAATAGCTATTCGTACAGCTAGTTCTAGACCAATAATATATCACACACATGTATGTACAGGTAGTAAACGTTCAATAGTGTCATGATTCATCTAACAACACATTGCTTGTTGCGGCATGGAGTGGAAGCAGTTGCGGGTAGTGGCACAGGGCTATTACGTGGGCGTAAACTTCAGGAAAAACAGGAGCATCAATTTACAAATTGTAAGACAAAAAGGATTTGCTCACACACGAGTTGATCTGCGAGGAGGGTTTGCCTTCATTGGATGTGGTTGCACTGCCTCGGCCACTGGCACCACCTGTTTGTTGGCGAATGCAGGGGTATGAATGATAGGATTGGGCTGGCCAAAATCCAAAAGGCATGTATCTGGCATTGGCGATGTGTCAGAAATACCATGAAGTAATGAATGAAGATAGTCATAATCAGGATCCTCCGAGAATGCAAGCGAGCGTGTGTAAATGAGAAGACTTGCAAACTCGACGGGAATTCCGTGACATAAAACCTCAACAGTAGTGTTTACTTTGCGCTCAAGCATGGAGGAGTTGGAGAGCTTCTCGTGGTCACTGGTTAACCATGGGAGGGAGCCACGCAAGAAATATATCAGCATATATGTGAGCGACTTGAGATCGTCACGATGACCCAGCTCGACTCCTAAGTGACTGTTGATTGAGGTGAATGCAGGTGTGCCGGTGATACATTGACCTTGGCGAAACAGTATATGGGCTCTGGTCGAAGTATTGCAGTACTCCTTCGCAATACCAAAGTTGATGATAAAGGCCATGTGCTTCAAATCATCGAGACCCACTAAGATATTCTGGGGTTTGATGTCACCATGGACAAAATTGTGTGAGTGGATATATTCGAGATGTGAGAGCTGGAAAAATGGAGTTAGCTCTCTGCAGTGACCTTTCACAAAGCGGCTGACCAGCTGGTTTCCTAGATTCAAAACATTGTGAAGGCTGAATCTTCGATCACGTGCAATGAAGATGTCATGTAACGACGGCCCAAGGAGGTCAAGGACCAAAGCATGGTACGTTGATTCTCTCCCAAACCAAAAGACATGTGGAATCCCAACTCCACCTGTGAGTCATTTCAGAATGTTGTATTCGTGCCACACAGAGGACGAGTGGTTGGTGATGGGTTCGAGTTTGACAGCTACCAAGTCATCCTTGATGAAGTTTCGTGCATGGTACACAACAGCTAAGTGAAGTCCAGATGTTGAATAGTCACCATGTGAATGTCATAGTCACGTACCATATGAGCCAGACCCCAGAACATTTCCCAACCTAAATCTGCCATCAACTCAAGTAGGCACCTCATTCATGGTACAAAATAATGTAGAGTAGATCCAAACAATGCAAGAGGCGAGGAGGAAGTCGGAGGAGCATATTTATTCCACGTTTGCAAGCACTTCAGCTGGCTTGAACTGGCCTTGGCCAGTTCAAGCCGTAGTTTGGCTTTAGCTGGTTCTTGCAGCTGACTAACATAATGAACCAGTCTACATGGCAAATCAGTGTCTTAGTTCACTATTATCGCCGAACTACGGGTTTGTCGGCAGATGCCGAGCCCGAGCAGGCCATAGCTGAACTGTGGCACTACTACCTGTGTGGACTCAGCCAGGAAGGCCAATCTAATCAAAGCACTTGAGAAGAAGAGGAAGATCATTGACAATGACAAACAGGATGTAGTGAGTACTCACATATGGACAGAAATAGTAATGAGAATCTTCTGATTAGGATTCTGCTGAATCTGGGTTTCTGAGTCTGCAAGAGCCTGAGGGTAGTTCAGTTGAGAATTGCCACCCACCCATGGGCCCACCATCCTCTGAAGATGCATTCAATGAGCTCAATGAAGACTCTGCTGATGATGTGGATTTGGAGACTTGGAGTGAAGACTTTGAAGAGGCACAAAGCCACACTCTTGACAGTGAGCTGAGAGAAGGCCACAAGTGCCTTCCACCTGCATGCCAGAAGGCCCTTTTAGATTTGATTGAAATTTTAAATCCACACTGGAAGAATGGAATAGGCCATGTACCATTTGATGGAGACAACCTTTTTTGCAAGTGTCTTGAAATGATGTGTATGTTCCTGTGGATGTATGTTGATCAAAAATAGCCTCGCACTTGGACCGAAGCCTGTGATTACACAGTGCGTGCTCACCAGAAAGGCGAACATACTAGTTGACGCCTTTGTCGATGGACTTGTTCATTTGTTGAGGACTGTGATGACCTTCCAATTAACCTTTATGGCAGTTGGAATGTGTCACTGCTCGACAAAGGGGACCTTGCAAAAGATATTCACGACCACCTGCAAAACATTGGAAAATATGTAAGAGCATAGGATGTTGTTGACTACCTTGCACAAAGTGAAGTGCAGCAGAAATATGAGCTCAAGAGCTCAATTTCCCTTGCACCTGCTTGGCATTGGATGCATATGATGGATTACCACTGGACCAAGATGCCATCAGGGCAATACATTGATGGACATGAAAGGGATGATGTTGTTACATACCATCAGACAAAATTCCTCCCAAGCATCGGAGAGCTATTGATCCACATGTGTGCATGGCAGGATGGGCTTGAAGAGGCTACAGATGAGCCTTGTCCACGCATGCAGTGTGTCATCTTGTGGTTCCATGATGAGTTCACCTTCTACGCCAATGACTGTTGGAAGATGTATTGGGTGCATGAGAAAGAAAATGCAAAGCCCCAGCCAAAAGGAGAAGGGGATTCATTGATGATCGCTGATTTTGTGTCAGCAGATTATGGGTGGCTGCACTCATGTTGTGGAACAGAATCAGCACGCACTCTCTTTAGGGTGGGGAAATCCCATGATGGCTTGCACTGGCAATGGACATTCTGGACAGGCATTTCACACATGACCACCACATTCTCATCTTTGATAATGCTACCACTCACTTGAAACGTGCAGACGATGCACTTTCTGCCTGGAGCATGCCAAAGTTTCATATAAAATCTGGCAATCAGCCATTTGGAGTTGAGAGAGGAGTAATAGGGGATGATGGAAAGCCTGTTCATGGCCCTAATGGAAAGGTACTCAAGGAAAAAAATTGCATGGCAGATGGCCAGTTTGCCAATGGGACTGTACAGTCCTTTTATTTTCTGGAAGGCCATAAACAGACAAGCTTTGTGCTTCATGTCCAGGCTTCAAATGCAATCCACATGTTGAGGGTTGTTGCTGCTGGCGTCTGTTGTACAACCAGCCAGACTTTGTGGATATTAAATCCAACCTTGAGCTGGCCTGTGGAATATGTGGTTACAAGGTCCTATTCCTGCTGAAGTTCCATTGCAAACTGAATTTCATTGAGCAGTGTTGGGGCTATGCAAAGCATATGTATCGACAATTCCCACCTAACTCCTCAGAAGCAGTCCTCAAGCAGAATATGCTCAAAGCTCTTGATGCTGTGCCACTGACATCCATGTGCAAGTGAGTCGTACTCATTTATTTTGAATCTTACATTTTCTTACTATAATTCATAGGTTTGCTACTCGATCACTACGGTTTATGGACACGTACTGCAAGGGATTATGGGGGAAACAAGCCACATATGCTGTCAAAAGATATTGTGGTCATTGTACTATCCCTTTATCTCATTTTGAAGACCTTAATACTCTCAACTAATGAAGCATATATACCTATCTACTGATTCTATACACATACTCACTAGCCAGCACTATTTTAATGTACATATATGCATTTATCATTCTTAGAGATAAGTACTGTGACTGGTGGTAACACTATGGTAACACTCTGGTCACAGCACATGATGTTGGTAGTGTTTGAGTGAGCCCTATCTTACTTAGTGCCACAAACCAAATACATACAACATTATTTCAAACACTGCAACTTTAGACTCTGCACACCCAGCCAACTGGCAAAACATGTGGCAGTTGAACTATACTTGTGGTGACATTAGGTCTTAGCTGAGTTTGAAAATATAATTGTGTATAAACACATTACTAACTTCAACCAAATAATCTGTTTTGGCAGGGCCGGGTATTAGTCATAGTGAAACTCAAACACTGGTGAACTCGAGCTCACTGCTATGAATCCCAACCAATAGCTGCCAGAGAAGTGCTGACATGGATGTCCAAAAGGGTCGAAGAATGGACCTAATGCTGGCACCACAGGCTGTCCAGTTGGACACCCAAGAAAGGATGGAAGCATATGAGTGCCCAAGGTAATCAACACTGGTCAACAAACAGGTGAGTCCAGTTGTGTATATACTGTGCAAGTGCTAATGTATGGTTGTCAGCACCTTCACAATCTACCACCACAGGTGTGGGAAGTCACAATAGTGACACCACTGGTAGTACACCACCAGGTAAGTGAATCCATGATTTCATGTGACTGACCCATACTAAAACTATGTTGTTAGCAGCAACACCCAGCTCTGCATCGGGTGTGAGCCCTGCACTGTCAGCAGATGCAGATTTGCGTGTGACAGATGTGAATGTTGTGCAAACAAGCACAATGGACACAAATGCTGGTAAGCATAGTGAAAATTGTCCTTCCTGTGTTAATTTTTATTATCACACAAGGCTTACTTGATCTCCTGGATCAAGAGTTGGAGTTTTAGCCCCTGCAGGTCTTTCCTCTGCCAGTTGCAGGGTCCACGGCCAATAATTCAGGCAACCTTCAAAATGGTACAACGAGCCATTCAGGTAGGCACACATTTGTGGTTCGCATGTTCTAGCAGCCTTTGCTAACAGTTACACTTCTTGTACACAGGTCAGGGTTTGAGCTGCAAGCATCTTGACCCACTCCAGCAATATGACAAGCAACTGCTCTGTGACTATAATGAGGATGAAGATGATGACATTTTTGATGGCATTGATGCAGAAGTCAAGTACATGCATGATGAATTTGCTCCTCTTGCCGATGACAATGACAATGTTCTGCAAGGAGCAGCTGTCCCAACATCACCTGAAAATTCCACGATCCACAATGCCAAAATGGCTTCATGACGAGTATGTGGATACTCACACCCGCCTCCAGTCTGAGATTGCAAAGACTGGGAGGCCGGCATGTTATGAAAATGGGCAATTCACTATGACTGCACCCCCGCTTGTGTTCTTCCATGTCGTACCTTATGAAATTCAGCCTATTGACTTCTATTGGCCTCATTTTTTCGTATGGCTGCCTCACCTCCTTCAGTGCATCCCTTGCCCTGACTGTAAGGATGCAAAATGTTGCACAAAGCATGGGAAACCAGTCATGCTTCAAGTTCTTAGTTGGCTGCAGCAGCCACGTCGGGTTGTCGATCTTGAGCACCTGGTGTTCATCATTGGTCACCACTATCATTGTGGCCATGAAGAATGCAAGAAAATGTTCCAGAGCTGGTCACCTGCTGTCATGCAAGTGCTTCCTCCACAACTTGTCACCCTATTTCCTTTTCACTTGACATATTGATATGGCCTCATGGACCATGTCATTGGTGTTCTGTGAACATCTTTTCAAAGGGGAATTGGGCCCTCACCATTTGCAAAGTATATGTGTACCATGCACATCCATTATTATGAACGGTTGCATGTTGCATAACTTGAAACTGTGTGACAGTGAATGCAGGCCAGTGCCTCTGGACTGCTGCCATCACACCATCCTTTTCCATGGTGGAATGACCCCATTGGCTATGCTGGTTATGTCCTGTTGCACCAATTTTTTCGTGTCTTCTATGACTCGCTGATTGAGTCACATGCTGCTGAGATGGACCAGCACATGGCTATGCAGTCAGCTGAGGGTCTCAGCCATGATCACAGCTACTATGAAGATTTGATGTGGGTGTATTTTTCTCAAATACTTGAATCTGCAGGTTACAGGAATACTTGGGAAGGTCAATGGTGTGGTGACATTTGGAGCCCTCCATACTGCATGTAATAACTATGGGAAGTGTCAAAAGATGACTCTAACACTAACAAAGGGCCATAATGATTGTATGCCAGCACTGGCAGAGATTCAAGTCATGCTAGCCAAGTATGGCCATGCACCTGTCAAGGTTGTCTTCATGGACAATGTTTGTGGGAATAAATCTGCCCTTGTGCGAGCTTTCCCTAGTCTGCTCCATGATGTATCTCCTATTCCGAGCTCCACACTTGACGACTCAGCACTACCTGATGGTTGGCATGTATGTTGTCTTGGTACCACATTTAAAATCAATAGCAGAATGAATTGCCTCATGGACGAGCTCTGTGGAGTTGATGATGATGGTGAGCTGTTTGTTGTGATGGACCTTGAGTGGCCTGTAGACTGAGAGACTGGGATTTATGGCAAGGTTTCACTCATATCATTTGCTTACGATAAAGCTGTCTACCTCATTCCAATGAGTCCTTCAAAATTAGGTCCATTTCTGCAACTGATCTGACACCTGAAAAACAGATTGCTCAATATGTACAGGATGATGACTTTTTGAGGTTGCCCTTGTCACTCCTTGTCATGCTTTGCTCAAAATGCATCCACAAACTTGGTGTGCAAGTGAAGGCAGACCTAACATGGTTATACAATGACTGTGGCTTCTCAAACTCTGGCAAGCTGCTATTTGCAGGTGCACTCAAACTTGGTTCCATGGTGAAGGACTGAAACATGACAGATCATACACGTGTCAGCCTTTCTGACCTAACTGGACTTGTCCTTCAATGATATCTCCCAAAGGATCCATCTGTATGTGTCAGCACAAGGTGGGGTAACCCCAAGTTGTCTTCTGAGCAAGAGACATATGCTGCTCTTGATGTATATGCAGCCTGGGCCATTTACAAAGCATTCTTGACCATCCCTTCTATTGGCCTTGTCACCCTCTCAACACCTGCTGGTATACATGTTCAGCTCATGTTTCGTGTCGGTGGCCTTGCTGTTGCATATGGCTTCATTTCATGCCACCAGCCAAAATAGTTTGATGGCATGAATATGTCAAAGACTCGAGTCATGGTCACTGTCACATCAATCTCTGTTCCTGCCTACCTTGTGTGAGCTGAGCTCCTGAGCAGCTGTCAAGAAACCCCACTATCTACTCTTGGCACACAACTGCCTTTTTCATTGTTATGTTGTCAGAGAGACTTCTGTACATGTGCAGAATGTAACCAAGCTCCAAATGAATGTAAGGCACCTGCACAACCACATCAACCCATCTCAGACTCGACTCTTTACCATATGGAGAATGTGGTGGCAGTGGAGCAGGCAGTTGATTTGGGTGAAATATCATTGTTGACAGAGGATGAGCTAGACGTATCATTGTTGGAGCAGGCTGCGAGTGATGCAAAGAAAGATCCACATGGCCTTCGGCAGGCTGAATCACTGGCAGAACTTGTTTCTTGTGCTGTGTCAATAGAAAACACAGAAATCCGCTCCCAGGTTATCGGTGACATCTGGCATTTGATGGATCAGTTCAAAATATCTCTCCACCATGGACTGCAGTGACCCTTCAGCCGTGCACTCTGTAATGCCATTTTCCTCTTAGATCCTGAAGACCATGCTGCAGTCGAGAAGGTTCTAGAAACAAAGAACACATCTTTTTGGCAAATGGTTCTCACAAGTTCAGACTGGATATGGCAGCAGGCGAAGCAGCTTGTTCCTCCACCAGAGATATTGGCTCCTTGTGTCACTGAAGTTCTATGAACCTATGGACCCTTAAAGGATACTGTAACAGAGCAGCCACTCTTCAATGATACATCATGGGAAAAGCTCATACTGTAATCGAGAACATCAAGATGGGCTACTACTCTGATCCACCTGGCTATAGTTTCTATGCACTCATCAGAACAGACAAGTATGGTCTTAATGTCTACCAGTGTTCACATGGAACCAACAATGTTGAGGGTGGTATTCACCAAAACATCATCCAACACTTTGGATCATTTAATGCCTCTCCATGGCTGACTGTGAACCTTCTTCATGACTACACCTTGACTCATAATCTCCAGGTAAGCATATCTTATTCATGGTACCTTATCTTGTTATCTCATATTCCACATCAAACTACAAAGGTTAGCACTCTGAACCATACAGGAAGGCCCTACCTTGGTTCATACAATATCTGGACTTGTAATTGGATTGCTCACCTTGTGGACATCACCACTGACATGATACAACCATCATACCAAGAATGCAGACTGGCAACCTGGCTCAACAGTGATTATTTTGAGTCAGCAAGAGAGTCCTTTGGTATCTTACTATTCACTCCAGCCACTCGCACAAAGCTTGAGATGAGTCCTTATCAGGCTGACTATGCCAAGGGTTGCAAGATCAAGCATGACTACTTAGCAGGACAGCAACAGACACTCATTGCTGTCCTGCCTGTTCATACAGTTGAAGAAAAGGCCCTTTACCAGCTGCTTCTCAAGAGCAACACTGGCCAGGTTTCGGGGAAAAAGCAACTGAACTGGATCACACTTGCACAAGAATGGCAACACCACACAAATAAGACCAGTATATTTTATAAAGCAAGTAGATTTCTGTCTCGACAAAACTTTCACTCACATATCCTCTATGCACAGCTCCCAGAGCACCTGAAGTTGTACTTCAAGACCTGGAATAAGCATCAGAATGAGCATAATTCAGTAGAGCAGAATAAGAATGCTTATGATGAGCTGCAAAAGCTCCTTGCCATACCTGTCAGAATGCCTGAGATCACTTTGGCGCAATGTGAGACTGTAGCTGACCAGATTGTCAGTGGTGCACAGCCGGCAGCCAGTGACAAGCCTTCCAACTGGCAGATTAGTGTCATCCTTGGCCATAACAGCTTGCAGCAAACACTCCTACAGTTGCAGTACAGTGGTCCTGCTCCCACAGGACCATGTGGACAGAAATGGCCTGCAGAAGAGTCAGTTGCCCTCATTCAAGTGAAACAGTGTGCACAGTGTATGTGCAAATTAGTGTACCGTGGATAACTATTGAGTTATCCACCCATGTGGATATCCACCTAGTTATCCACGTGAGTAACTAGGTGGATAACTCGAAGCCAAAATCAATAGGGTGGATTATGTGAATAACTCAAAAAACAGTGTGCATGCACGGGGTCACATTAAATAACATTAAATACACTTAAAAAGCTTAATTTTTGAACATTGCAAGTCTACAAGCTTACTCGTTTTGGCGGAACTTCATGCGACGTCAAGCAATGTTTGTTTGGTTGAACATCAATGCGAAAAATGAATGGATTATTGTGATCTTCGAGATATTCATCCCCCCAGCCTTTGAGATCCATGATCCACCAAACTTACATGAAGCAACAACTCCAAGATCAGTTAGTCGAGCTGTGACTATGTCTCGAAGCACTGCCAATGCACATCCCCGTTCCACTAGCAGCAGAATCCAGGTACAAATTCTCTGACTTCAGCACGGATGCCGAATGGGCTGCAGACATTGGTGAGGCTGGTGCTGTCAATCGAGAATTAGAAGTTAGGTTTGGCAGTCGTGTTGATGGCCTGAAACTCACGGAGCGAGGACCCGAAATAGAGGCCGTCATAGATGTTTTGGAAACATGGATTGAAAAATGTCCAGGTGACATCATCCTTGAGAAGTGGGTGCATGACATCCTTGAAGCTGCACAAGGTGCCATTCTCATGGCAGGGAAAGACGTGAATTAGATTTACTTTGCTTGCCCAAAAAACTAAATCACTGACTCACCATACAGTTACCGAAGACAGACATAGATCTCATGTCGAGTGGGTCAAAAACACCTCATGGCCCCCCGATCAATGGAGCCAAGGCATCGAAGAAGAAAAAGAGCAAGATTGTCGAGTCTGATGTGTCCATCATGCACCTATACAAAGATGTCAAAATGATACCTGTGAAGGGGAAAGGTGGTGCAAAAGTTGATCCTCTGATGGTTCTTCTCTCTGTCAACACATATCTCAAACGTGACCCCACAAAGATGATCGTTCGGTGTGCCGGAGCCGAATATGGATGTGCTACAATGTGGGCTGCACCTCATTGGAAGACCCGAGTATTCGGACATGCATTACAATGTGGAAAACTGGACAAAATCAGTTTAACGCTATGGGATTGTGTTCACACCGCTATGGTCAAGGAATCCTTAGGTGGTCGTGTCGAAAGCCAGAGCCCACTCATTCCGAGCCCCGAATGTGAACCTGTTGCTGTTGCATCTGCATCTTCCACTGTTTCATTACGAGGAACTCCTAGTGCACCACTGAAACAAAAATCAATATATCCATCACAGCGTAAAGCACGCATTTCAGCACTCAAAGACCAACTCGACTTCGATGTCCTGAAACTCATCTGTATTGGTGGTATTCCACCAACAAAAGTTGATTCGACAGAATGGAAGACAATGTGGAAGCACGGAAACCCTGACTACGAACCAGCATCTTGCGCAGTACTCACTGAATCACAAATCCCCAATGAGGCCGCTTGCATCGAAGATTTGCAATTGCAACACCTTCGTACCTGTGATAACCTTACCATCACTTTCGATGGAAATACCACGAAAATGCCCCAGTCTGTTTATACTGTACATGTGATCACTCCAGTGCGTCGGGTCTTTTTGGTGGAAGGTGATGAGTCGTCAGAAGTATCACATACTGGAGCAAAGATATATGATGTACTGCGAAAGGTGAGCAACCAGGATCTCGTAATGATAGTTCCGAACTAACACCGAGGCTTACAGGTCATGTTACGAGTTGGAGCCAAACATTTCGGTGGAGTGGCATCAGACAACACTGGAAATACAACATTAGCTCGCTCACTCTTGCAGGAAGAATTTAGTTGGATCATTGTTCTCCCTGACTCATGTCATCGTATGAGTTCCCTATGCAAAGACATTGGTAGCATTAAATTCTTTCGACCAGTAAGTTATCACTGATCTTTGGGCTCTTTGATTTGAATTATTGACTCATTTTAAATTTAACTCAAGGTGATCAAGAAGATACGTCGAACGATCAAGTACTTCAAGAACTCGAACATTGCCAGTGCTCATCTACGTCGTCGTCGTAAGGATTTACAAATCAAGAGAGGACTCGTGTCAGTTGGCAAAACACGCTTCGGAACCATCTATCATTCTGGAGAGTCACTTTGTCGTTGCCTCAAGCCTATCTGACAATTGTGCACCGAAAAGGTTATCAACATACCAGTATGTCATCTGGTGAACTGTGGTTTTGTGACATGCTTAGAAGTACCTTACAGGAAGTCAACAACTACTTTGTTGAAGGTCGTTTCACTACCGACAAATTTGAAGTTGAACTTCGACAACTTCTCACAGTACTTGCTCCAATTGCAAAGGCTATAACATGCCTCGAGTCTACTCACTCCACTGTGTCAGACGTGTATCTTTTCTGGCTTGCCGTCACAGCAACAATACATCAAATTATCACCGAGGATATCACTGGCTTACCGACTGAGGTCACCGAGAAGATTCGACGAGCTGTCAATTACCGCTTCAATCAAATGGTAAATGATGCACCATGTGACGTGTATTTAACTGGTTTTCTTCTTGATCCTTGTGAGTTTTCTGTTGTGTTACATTACTCGCTGTTTAACTGAATCAAACATCAAAAGAATTCAGAGGGGCAGATATTCTCCAGGACTTGAACCCACTGGCCATTGCTCATATCAAGATCGGAGGCCAAACAAATCACCCCCAGGACAAAGAACTCCCAGATTCAGTTCGTTGTATGGGAAAGTTTTTGCTTTCAATGCTTCGTATCGAATACGAGAAGCGAAAGGTTCCCATTGCAAACCTGAGTATCTCAGAGGCCAACACTCGGTTGAAAGACCTCGTAAAAAAATACTTGAAAAAGGTTTACCCTTTCGATCATGAACTTCGAACTGACGAGTCAGCATATGAATGGTGGAGTTATATGGATAAAGATCGTTCCGGTGATGCTTAGCCACTCGTGGTATGTCAAACCTACAATTACATTGTCCTGAAGCTGATCATAATCTAACCAGAGGCTTGCTGTTCGAATCTTCACGCTCGTACCCAATTCAATGGCTGATGAACGGACTGGCTCGACATTCACTTGGCTCAACTCACCACTTCACAGTCAACAGCAGGTGAAAACACTCGTCAGGACTGTCCAAATCCGTAGTTGGTACAAACACGATCCCAGTGTGAGTGTACATCAATATTTTCATTGACTATCTGCAACTCACTGACCTCAACACTAGGCACCACCTCCAAAAAAGAAACCAACTGTCAAATGGCAAAATATGTCATCGACCATTTTTGGCTGCAAGTGCAAGCGAGGGAAGGAAGACAAAAACGATGATGACGATGACGAAACTTCTGATGTGGACGACAATTTCACAGATGAACTTGAAGCAGGGCCTGACGAGGATAGTAACAACGACTCGGACTCGGATGTTGCTGACCCTGAGGATATAGCAGAAGATGGTTCAAGCAAAGCAGATTCTTTTGATGGCGAAGATTTCGATGCCGCCAGGATCATCAATCTCGACTCTGGGAAACTCGCTGATGTGCTTGCTAATAAGGATTTGACCCGCAGCACCAAGAAACACTGTCATTCTTCCGCCGGCAAGCACCTTTGTGCAAGAGAGGGTCTTGACGGAGGCAGACTGGGACATGGAATAGATGTGCTATATAATATATTTACTTAGTATTGGTGAACGAGCGCAAATTTTGTGAAACACGCCATGAATTGAAAATTTTTGCAGCGCCCGGATCCGCCGGGCCGGTTTTGCCGCCGGTGGATATCCACCCTACTCACCGGTGGATAACTCATCCCCAATTTCTCCAGGGTGGATATCCACAGTGGATAACCCCCAAGAAGGTTATCCACGGTACACTAGTGCAAATGGTGCTGCAAGACTGATTGCCCAAAAAAATTCAGGAGTTAGCCATGCAAATACAAGCTGGTAAGTGTTGCATTAACTGTTCAATAGATGTAGCCTAAAACAATGTTCAGTCCAACAGCAGTGGTCAACAGTCCCTAGACTCACTGCAGCACAATGCTCCCACACATCAAAGTGCACCACAGCATCCAGACCCTCCAACAACAGGGCTGAGTGCACCACTCTCAGTTCAGAATGTAGCATGCACCGAAAATGTGTCATACACATTTTTCTACCCCTTGGCAGCCTTTAACATGGGTGGAAACTCTCCATTTTTCAGTGTTCCACCTGCTGCACATTGCATGTCAGATGGCACAGTTAGAACAAGCACAAATGCCCAAGCATCCACAAGCAGGCTCGCCAACTCACCTTCAAGTTTGAATCATGTGAGTACAGTGACAAGTGCTGAAAATGGTGTTGGAGGAGGAGGACAAGACAACAAATGATGGTTTGAGATTCAGAAGCATAGCAAGAATCTCAAGAAGCAGGTGGGAAGCTCAATGGGTTCAGGATTTGATGGATTTTACAGAATCTTAGCAGTTATTGTTTAGGTTATCACATTTGCATTCTCAATAATACATGATTTCATTTCCTTCGTGACAGCACATCCGACAAGGTACACTCCCTCTAAGCATTGCAAGGTATGTATTCCCCTCCTTCCCTCCTCCTCAATTTCTTTTATCTAATTTGATTTAATTTTATGACCTACCACATATAGTTCAAGTGCCAAACATGTAGTGGCATGTGGTTTGCTAGTATTTGTCCCACTGAAAAAGCCTTCCAAATGCACTGACATACACAGCCAATCGAAATAAACATAAGTCCTATACCTTTTTTGGTAGATATATATTACATGAGTTTCGTCAGATATCCAGTCTATATATTTTTCAAAGCATACAAGCTATACCTGAAATTGTGGCATAGAAAGTCAAATAAATGAAATAAATTTATGACAAATCAAAAAAAGACAAGTAAGTAGACTTGAACTCTCAAAGCACTGAGCACCATAGATACTAGTGAGAACTTTACTCAATGCACAAACTGTTAAGCTACAAGGCCATTATGAGGGACAGTAAGGAGTAGTATATGACTACCTACCATGTACTTAGAAACAAAAAGATGAGGATATGACTAGCTACCTCAGCACAATATCAAACTGTAGCTATAACACAACAGCTAATGTTACTATTTTAAACCTGCCATATATTCCAGAATCATTAAATATGTCTGTCTTGTCATCTTAGTGAAGAATAACTACTGGTGAAGTGGTATGCAGTGGTGTATATGATTGTTGTGAAGTGAGTGGTAGGTAGTCATATACTACTCCTTACTGTCCCTCATAATGGTATTGTGGCTTAACAGTTTGTGTGTTGAGTAAAGTTCTTGCTAGCATCTCTCGTGCTCAGCGCTTTGAGAGTTTGAGTCCACTTACTTGTCTTTTTTTGATTTGTCATAAATTTATTTCATTTGTTTGACTTACCATGCCACAATTTCAGGTATAGCTTGTATGCTTTGAAAAAGATATAGACTGGATATCTGATGAAACTCATGTAATATATATCTACCAAAAAAGGTATAGGACCTATGTTTATTTCGATTGGCTGTGTATGTCAGTATGTTTGGAAGGCTGTTTCAGTGGGACAAATACTAGCAAACCGTATACCACTACATATTTTGCCAGTTGACTAGGTGTGTAGAGTCCAAAGTTGTGGTGTTTGAAATATGTTGTATGTATTTGGTTTGCGGCACTAAGTAACAGTATGAAGACTCTTATACACCCACCCATGGTTTTGCCTCTGCCTCTGCCTCTGCCTCTGCCTCTGCCTCTGCCTCTGCCTCTGCCTCTGCCTCCTGCATCTAATGGCACACTGACTGTCTCTGTCTCTCATCACTCAGGTTGGGCTGTTAAACCAACAGAGAAAATATGTGAAGCTGTCAACATGGCACCAGCCAAATGATCGGTGCCAGCAGCTCCTCAAGGTCAACCTGCACCCAAGTGAGTGCAAACTTGTCTGGTCCGTCACCATGATGATGACAATGACAATGAACCCCCTGCACCAGAGGATTTTTCAGAGGACGAGGAAGAGGATGAGGACAACAAAGATGAAGCTTATGAAATGACTAAGGCATTTGGAGATCAGGATCATGAGCATTGCAAGCAGACTGAGAAAGGTGAGCACAGTGCAGACTTGAAGACTATATTCATGCAGGAGAAAGACCATATTAACCCTCACACCCAGGAATGTGAAGATGGCTGGTGGTGTGAGATATGCAAGTAAGTTTCAATGTTATTAAACTAATTGTGCTGATAACTAAACATCAATTTCAGAGCCAATGATGTACCATCAAACCAATGTTTTTTTAAAGGCAGTATCTGAACCCATCATGCCCATATTGCTCACAATGTAAAGTGCCACTTCCCACTCTACCAAGACTGCTGCAAGGTATGAGGTATCAAGATGCATGGTTGTGTCATACCTCTTAACTACAAATCAACTGATGGAGCCCAACGAGCATTAGACAACTCTCTTGCACCTAAAGTTCCTGAATTCACAAAGTCTGGTCTGATGGATTATATTGTCAAGCTTATCGTCTCTGAGGATGAGGTATGTGATTATGATTTTAGTTGTGACTTAGGATATTCATGTCATACATAGGCATTCCAACTCATTGACAAGGGACCATTTTGTCATCTGCTTCAATATCTCTGGTCCTCCCTTTCAGACAGGGATATTCTCCATTGCACAAAAACTTGTGATGAAATTCTTGAATGGACCAAGCTTGCCATTCAATGTGTCAAGGAGAAGCTTAAGCATGTCAATAGCAAGATTTCAATCACCTTTGACTCATGGACATCTGAACCTGGTGTTCCTTTCCTCTCCATCACAGTGCATTATATTGACTCCCTGGCTGGGAAACCTCAGGAGTGGAAATTAAAGACCAAGCAGCTTGCATTCATGATCATCAATGGCAATCATAGCGGGAACAATATTGGAAGAACTCTAATTGAAACTATTGATAACTACAGCATTTGCACCAAGGTTAGATGATTTACAGCTGACAATGCCACCAATAACAACATGGTGATTCAGACCGTTGCACTTGCTATTGACCCTTCCAGCAAGAAATGGATCACCGGGGAGCACTGTGTGTGGTAAGTGATGTGATCTATTTAATATTGTGATCTATATATACTGACATCTATTCAGTTGTATGGAGCATGCCTTACACTTAGCCACAAAACACTTTGTCAAGGAGGTTGCTCCTACACCAGCCAGTGTTCTCATCAAGAATGTGGCCAATGAAGATAACAATGATGAAGTGACCGATTTCGATGTTGCCGACACCATGGGAAAAGTGCTCACACTCGTTACATAGGTAAGTGTGTATCCTTGTCTGACTAGTTCTGTTTGATGAACCCTTCATTTAGGTATAGAAATCTCCCCAAGCATATACCTTCTTCCAAAAGTGCTGTCCTGAGGTCAATGAGCCAAAGCTCAAGCTTTTGAAATGGGTTTGCACCTGATGGGCCTTGCTCTTTGGCATGTTGGAGCGCACACTTAAGTTGTGTAAAGTCAGTTGGTTGCTATTACTGTCTCTATGAACGATACTAACTCAATCCAATCTGCCAGCAGGGGGTGAATAGAATCATACAGCTGGCAGATGACAGCGACAAAGTTCCAAACTTGCAGGGCAAGTCATATGGAGCATTCAGGCTTTCAGCCAAAGAATGGAAGAAATTAGAATTGATGCATGATGTGCTTCAGGTGTATGCAAGTGTCTGTGTTGA
Source organism: Suillus ampliporus (assembly GCA_016584345.1). NCBI lineage: Eukaryota > Fungi > Basidiomycota > Agaricomycetes > Boletales > Suillaceae > Suillus > Suillus ampliporus. The sequence continues at coordinate 307,394 of JABCPV010000007.1, read as the reverse complement.
ATCATCAAATTTATATTAACCTACTGTATAACCAGGAGCCTGCAAATGCTCAACAATCATTTTTGGCAACTTGTGAACCTACTGTATTGCACGTGATTCTGCTCCTTGAGTATCTCCAACAAACTTTGGCAAAACATGGCTGGTTCTTTGAAGTTTGACAACTTCTCAACTGCCATTAACTCTGTCCTTGACAATATTCACAACTGGTACCACAAGATTGACAAAACTAATGTCTACTTTATTTGCCTTGGTATGTGTTGTATTTACTATAATGCCCTATCTAATGTACTATCTTACTATGTAGCACTTGAACCCAACCATAAGATGACATATGTGAAGGGTAAATGGGAGCCTTGTAACTTTAATGAGGGTATGAGATGCTTGCAGGAGGTTTTTGACAAATACTATCATCATACTTCCTTGCCCAATGTAGAGCTGGCTGTTGTGGCTCCTTCCTCGCTCACTCACCAAGGGTCATATGGCCATAGTTGGATGCATAGTGCTGTCAAAACTCATGTTGTGAGTGACACTGCAAACTGAAGGCCTCACCAAGAGCATGATAACTACCTTGCTGCCCCACTAGAGGATGTTGAGAATATAGTGGCATAGTGGGGTGTGAGTTTTTTTGTATAATTATTCCTTGCAAGTTGACTTACCTTCCTTTAGCACCATTCTATTCAATATCCCACCATCTCTTGCATTGCAAAGGATTACCTTGCTATTCAGGGCTCAGTCATTGCATCTGAACAAGCTTTTTCAAGTGGTGGCATCACTGGGACCATGTACTGTAATTGTTTGTTGCTGATAATATTTGAGGCCCTTCAGCTGTTGAAGAGTGGATACTGTCAAGGTCATATATCTGCAATGGTTTAAGCCCAATTTGCTGCTGCTTGTGAATACTCTGTCATGGATGAGGTCTAGTTATGAAATTTTCATGTATTTCTTGCAATTTTTGTAAATTTATATGTTGTGTTCGGACATTCAAACCCATTCTGAACTTGAACTGAATGCTTGTGAACATGTTTGCAAGGGTCCAGTCCAATGTTCACCCTCCTTGCCTGAACCTGACCAATGGTCCAGTTTGGGGTTTGCATTTAGAGGCCTAATAACCGGACTGAACTGAACTTTGGCAGCACTAAGTGCTATTGGTTGAATTAACATGGATGTTGTGAAACTGTACAGTAGTCACACACAAGGGATGTTTGAACACTGTGAAAGATTGGTCATGTGCACCTGATGCACAGTGCACATCTTCTCCTACATGGCCAATCATTAATTTTGTGTGTGGGATGATTTTTGTCAAATAATTTGAATGTATATGATAGAGCTAGACACTGTATATAAACTGGGTCTAATATATACTTGTACAAATTTAACTTCTATGTATCTGCTAGACAATGGTGTGGTAACAGGATACAATTACATTTTAATTGCTGAGACTGCACAGAATGAATGCCACCAGAGCATAGAGAATATACTTTGAGTTATCCCACAGGTTCCCAGATCTTTATACCACTGCATACCACTGGTATGCAGCAGTTATTTTTCACTTAGGTGACAAGACATTTAATGATTCTGAAACACATGACAAGTTTTATAATAGTATTAGCTGTTGTTTTGCACTTAGAGGTATGGGGTTAGGGATGGGGCCACTATGTAGGGCATAGTTAGACTTGACACTGACAGTAATGCTAGTAGCAGTGTCACCGATCTGAAAAATATTTGCCAAGTCTGTGGTATGGTATCATATCTCTTTGTTTAGAGGCATATATCACAGCCTGATAGCCTGATGGTTTGTATGTTGTGTCAGTCTTGGTAAATTGTGTGCTCTGCCATGGTAGTAATTATGAGCTTGAGAGTTTGAATCCATTTGATTTTTTATTCTTTTCATAAATCTTGTCCACTATTCTTTTAAAAGCACTGCACCACAGTTTCCAGTATGTGTCCTACACTGAAAAAATGTATAGGCTCCACCTGTGCCGAAAACCATATAATTAGCATTGTGTACATATAGGTGCTATAACCCCAAAAATAAACATAGGATCTATACTTATTTCAATTGGCCATGTACACACCAGGACTCTCCTGGTCCAAACAACATGGAAGCACTGGGCTTTTGGGGCTCCTGGCTGGATATTGCTGGGTCTTTTGGATTTGGATTTGGATTTGGTTTTGGATTTGAGCTGATGTCCTCCACCTCCCTGCATCTGTGTTTAACTTTTCAAACACATTGTCATCTGAGTAAAACACCCTGATCTCTGCTAATTCATGTCCAACAGAGGTTTTCCTGACAACAATCTCATGGGAACACTGCTTGCTGTACAGGCAGATAAAAGTTTCTCTCTGCTCATGACACAGTTCTTTCAAACCTGCTGGAAAGCTGATACACTATCAGTGAATTGATAAGACCTTGGTATTGTAGCCATGTGAACTGTAGAAGGACATAATTCTGCTCCTACAAAATATGATCATTTATACTGTTAAATTTTTGAGTTGTAGATACATAGCTACCAATGCCTGTAAATTCAGAGTAACATGAGTGGTGCACAACAATGTGATGAGATTCCTGCATTGCAGCCAACAAGGGGTGGTAGCATACTGGTGGTGATCATTTTGAACATTGTCATTTGGCTTACTTTTGCTTCGCATTATAACCTCATTCCAGACATTTTGTGGGAAGTGCATTTAGCACTCATCAACAAATGTAGAATAGTGCACAGTTTTGTAAGAAAATTGTAACCTATGGCAATGAAGACCAACATAGGACAACAGTGCACTCCCCTCACACCTCTTGTTACAGTAACACTGGCACCCCATCTATTTTCCTTTTCATCACATGACCACTTACTTTGCTTACTCATTCTTACTGATTATTCACATGTCAAAGCACATGAATACTTCCATAGGTTTCCATAATGTTCCATCATATGATTCCTCTTTTTCTCTTTTGTACTTTACTAGCTATGCTTTCCTTTTCTGATTTGGTCTGTGTGCATTCTGCTTACCTATATATATAAACCCTGTTGTCTACACTTATATTTCCTTAACTTGAATCTACTAGGTTTTACCTAATAGAACCCTCAATATGATCTAGTGAGCCCTTGAAACTCAACTGGCCTTAAATACTTGAACTTAATCTAGCAAGCCTTTGAAACTTGACTAGTCTCTGAACTCTTGAAACCTTGAACACCACTACCTTGATCATCCTTTCTTGGATTGTAGTGGAAGAACTATCCTAGTTGTAACACCTCTCAGATGCTCTCATTCTTCATAATGCATGTTTGGAACTAAAAGACCTTCCTGTGGGGGGTGCCTTTGGCACTTATCAACAGATCTAGAGTAGTATTACATTTCATAATGAAAATCTAATATGCTGTCATTGGTGACATATACTAGTAGTGGTAGTAGTACTACTACATATGCAGCTCAGATATATCCAATTTATTAATTCTACTCATCTAATGTACTTGCATTGCTTGCTACTTGAACATTGTATTACCTGGCAAGCAAGGAAGCTTACACCAAAACCAGATGAGGGGGAAAAATAGAGTCCCATACTGAGGTGCAAGGAAACGAACCCTAGTACAGTCACTGCCTCAAATTATTACCCCTATGGGTTAATATATCAGTAGTGCATCATTTGCCTATGACATTGAGCTGCTCACCTCCTTGAGTAAAGATGCTTCTCACTAGAGCATTACAATGCTCTATTGGCATCATGTTGAATAGATTTTTGAGCTCTTAAGTGTCTTCTCATTCATTTTCAAATCCTGGACCTTGAACATACTGGTCAACAGTTCATCTAGTACCCAGTTGAATGCCATGCTGACAAAGTTCAACAGATGCTGAATGTTCTGGTCTTGCCCAATATAAGCTTCATACTTCCTGTCATGGAAGAGGAGCTGTTGGACAAAGTAGCAAATTGTGATATTTCTGAAGGCAACTTCCACTTTTGTACCTTGAATCTGGAGAAAATAACATGAGCATTCATGCAAAAGACAGGGAGAGATAATGACTAGCATTGATGATGCCAAATAGGAATCTGTTGTGTTTGATGAGCCCACAGATGCACTCTTTTACTTCCTTCTTGGGTTTTTCCATCAATAAATAGTACAGACCATATCCCCAAAGGACTGCACTACAACTGAGGAATTGTATGATTTTCTTGATCATCCCTGAGGCTTGGGAGAGTTTAGACATCTCTGATTTACTGTCTGATGTCTTAGACCAGGTGACAAGATCATCTACACTCCAAGTCAATCAGCGACAATTCTAAATAGTGAATTTCAAAAGCCTACTATCATGCGATACCATGGCATTCATGCACTCATTTGCCATTGTCCAAACAGTAGCTGTGTCCAGGAAGAAAGAGTTGGTGAAGAAAGTGCACTTCATTTGGAATAGTGCTACAGACTTGACCAAAGATAGGTCTGCGAGACCAAAGATAATCAGGATGGTGGGAGACAATGTTATTGGTACAGGGAGTGGCACAATCACAGGCTGGGTATCTAGCACAAGAGGCAGCACACTCTATGTCACACTGTAAGATAAGCCCTCACTGTGCCCTACATTATGAGGGATGAGATGGTCATTGCATATCTTGGGGACAGTATATGGAGTGTGCTGACTCAAAGTTTGGTGGTAGCATAAACAGTTGAAATCATGTTGATGTCTGGCAGGCTCTAGATCCACTGAAGGTCCTCCCTTCACACCATTACTGGTGTTATGTACATCAAATACACTATGCATCCAGTCAGATAACTGAGTGTAGAAATGTAGCAAGTCGATTAGATGTGGAGGATAAACTAGACACTTGGGTAGACTACTGTAGGTAGGTAGGTATATGTAGTAGGTACCTCATGTACCACATGAGGTATACACAAGTATGCTTGATTGGATATTCCAACACTGAGCTAATGGTTCAGGTTGTTCATAAGATATTTTGGGATGGAGAGTGTGATGATAGGCACTATCAACACAGTGGTAGTAATCCAATCCATAGGCAGATAGATAGTGAGTTGTCCAGGGCCAGGATGATTAGTGTTTGAAAGTTCAGTTGTTGGACTGCAAAAAGGCTGCAGACTGGACTGGACCAGAACCATTTTAGGACCAGACCGCAGTCCAGGTTGCCCCAGATTTAAGAAAGTTGGGTTGCGGGTTGCCTCCTTTGCAAACAATTAAAAAACTGATATTATGGTTAGGTTTAGGATTATAGTGTTGTAGTACTCCATCAGGGGATTCCAATGATGGTCTGATCATGTAAAACAGTTAAGATATGAGAAAGATATGAGCATTTTGAACAAGGGATGCATAAATTACAGGATGTCAGGATGAAAATCAAAGATTGGCTTATTCCTTACCCAAACCTTAAGTGTTTGACAAGATATGACTAGCTATGGACTCACCTAGACTAGGACTACAGTTAGCATTGAGACACCTAAGCCTTATAACAACTTTTATTTTTCAAAGACAAGCCTAATAATGATTTTTTGTCAAGCTTATATCCTGCTTATATCTTGCCCTATTGATGAGTTAAGACTAGCTATACAATTGCCTTGACTAGCAGCACATTTTTCGCTAATAAGCCTAAGGTTGATAATGGCATCTCATATTTGATGCAGATGCATGTTGCTATTTTGCTACCCTTTCTTATAATGCTCATATCTTGCTCAAATATTAATTGTTTTTTATGATTAGACCACCATTGGAATCCCCTTGATATGTAATACACAGCCACTAGACCGGTCCCTGTTGCAATCAGTCTAAAACTGGTTGTAGGACTGCAAAGGTCCAAAAATTTCAGTCTTGATCAGTCCCAGTCTGGTTATTTTGATATCATGGGAATAAAAAGACTTGTTCTGGTCCAGTTGCCTCCAAATAAGGCAAAAAGCCAGACTGGACTGGACTTTAAAACACTAAGGATGGTCATTGGAGAAGTTAGAATGATTGGTGGACTGATCATAGGGGTTCACATGGGGGCTCAAGTCATTGTAGGTTGAAACATATGTGCTTTGAGGGTGTGATATGCCCTAAGGATCAGTGTCATACCGCTGATTGGCATACTGATTGCCAGGGTCCATGTGGGGCATAGAACCAATATACATCAAGTGATGCATGTTCTGAGGATGTGGTGGACCCTGGGGAATGATGTCATACACTGGTTGATCTGTGCATTGGTTGTGAGGGTTCATGTGGCCCCCTAAGTCAACATACACTGAGTCATGCATACTTTGAAGATGTGATGTACTAGGGTCAATATAAGGCAGTTGATCAGCATACTGATCCTGGGAGTTCAACCTGGGTCAATGTATATCAAGTGATGTGGCATGTTTTGAGAATATGACATACTAGGGTCAGTGCAAGGCAACTGATTAATGTATTGATCCTGGGGTTTCTGAGGCATTGAGTGGTCATAGGTCAAAACATACATGCTCTGAGGATGTGATGTACCCTGGGGATCAGTGTCATGCCACTGATTAGTGTACTGATCATTTAAGTTTATGTGGGGAACAGAGTCAAAATAGGTCAGAAAATGAGTATTTTGAGGATTGGTTGGTGCCTGGGACACTTGGTTGGGATCCCACCCAATAGTTGAATGAGAATTGTTTTGATATCAGTGATCATAATCTGGAATAATCTGTTGGGGGCTGTGGTTAGCGCCATAGGCCTGGTTAGAGCTCAAGTTGTCTGTCATGGTGGTGTTAAAATGCATCCAAGTCAATGTTGAAGTCCGTGCCAATTGCAGTAGATCAGTGGCAAACTGGTCTTGCCAGTGACTCCTTGAGATTTGATTTGAACTGAAGGGACTGATATATCATAACTATATGTTACTAGTGGATAAGATTAGTTGAATGAACAGCAACATCACATCTATCATTAAATAGTTCTGTGCCATGCACCTTCTTGGTAGTAATACATATCCTGTGGCCACTGGAAAGATCTGCCCACCCTGCACACATGAAATTCAAATAAGAACATCTTCATAGACCTATTAGAACCCAAAACAAAAATTTGCAAATGACACATGAACAAATGTAACACTACAGTGATCTTCTACTTGTGATTTCTAACCAGCAGCTTTACTGACTTGACAGAAGAGCATTATACATTGATTGAGTTAAGAGACAGAGAGGATGGTGGTCTAATGTAAGGGGGAGGGATCAATGGCACTTGCCAAGGGGAAGGCTCAGTGTCAACTGGTGATACAATCATTGCCAGTGAGGGCAAAAGCACCTGCTGCATTGTCCAAGCTCCAGTACTGGTGGCTGGAAGAATAGGTGTTTGAGGAAGGCACTGTTGCTTGGGTGATCTTGGCTCTCAGTTGTCCTCTTTTCCTACATATGGATGCATAGGATATGTAGAATAGGATTGTCCAGACCTGTACTTTACTTCCCACTTTGTTTTCCTCTTAGAAGGATTCACTATTCTGCTATTTTGTAAATGAACACTCCCTAACTTGATCTATAATGCTCATATCATCCATATCATCTGTATTGTCTATATTGTCTGCATTGTCTGCATTGTCCATATTATCCACATTGTCTGCATCTTCCCACACCCATCTGCACTTTCTCACATCTACAAATTCTTCATCATATCTGCAATAGGATTGACTCAGGTTGCTAGACAGAGTCTAGTCTTTGCTCTCTTCACATTTATTAGAGGACTGCTATCCAGTAGCAATCCCCTTGGGGTGAGTCTTGAAAGGCTGATTCTGAGTTCAATGGGGAAAAGATCGATGTCGTATATTGAGTAGAGTACCGGTGAATATAAGTGAGTCAAAACAACGATACTGAGTGCGAGTCGGACGATAAACGTTGGATCAGAACTGCGAGTCAATTCGATATCGAATACGAGAGTACATGCACATCTATGTAAGGAATACAGTGGCTCGAGTGGCGTAGGGACTAAGATGAAAGATGAAAGAAACAAAGGACGGAGTGAGTCAAAGCAACAAAGAACAAAGTATGTCAAAGCGTTCAAGCAACGAGGCGTGACGCGTGTAAGATAGTGATAGTGTGAAAATGTGAAACGTTATCAGAAATGTAAGAGGAATGTGTCCGTGCACCTCGGATGCGAAGAGTGATAGCTCTTGCATCAATGAAGTGTGCGGCTGGCCTAAGCCTCTTTCTGAAGCGTTGGTTGGGGCACAAAGGAGTAAGGCTCCTTACAGTCTTACTCTCACACCTTTAGAAAGTAACTGACCCACTCAGCATCTTATATTCCTCATCCACAGCAGTCCTCTATGTCAGGTGGCTCGCACTATTGATATTGTTGGACCCATTAGACAGGCATATGGTGTGCTTGCCTACCCAAATTGGCCTTTGTGGAAGAGTTGTACTATGACGCATTTGGATTCCTCAATCCAGGCCAAGTGATTCAAGGAACTCATTTGATTCCTGCATTTGTTTCAGGGTGCAGTGTAACTTCACTATGCCAGGAAAGAGTTTTATGTTGGAATGTGAGTACAGTATGTCTTCTCATGACTTAACAACTCTGATTTGTTGGAGCTAGTTTTGTCAATTGTGATATGTTCATCCATTACACTGACTTAGGCATAGGGCACCCAGTAGCCTTGAGGAAGATAGTTAGAGACTGTTCTATCCTTAAGTCAGTGACAACACCAGTGGAAAATGATAGTATGGATGTCGACTTGGATGATACCAGAGACCATGGTGAAGGCAGCAAAAAAAAACATGACAAACAACAGATAGATGTTGATCTTTAACTTGACTTGGAAGGTAAGGAGGACATGCAGTTCAAATTGAAAGATAAACATGACCTTGGCTGTAACGGTATTGAGGGAGGGGAGTGGAATGGGTCAGCACCTGCAATTGAGTCAGATGATAACCTCTCTTTTTGAGATGCTCATTAATACTAATAACCATGTCAAACTAAACCATCAATGCTGTGACTCAGACTATCCAACTTGAATGATGATCACTTGAAATTAGGTCAGCCTGTCCTTCATTTATGCAATGGCTATAAACAACAACTTGGTTTCTCTTGACCCATGAGACCTCTGACATTCTGACCCAAGTCTGATAATGGGCTTGCAGGTTGAATACTGTGACTTCCTCTGAGTCAGGTGTACCACAGCAACATACTTGTGTGTGTCATATTCCATATCTCCGACATCCACAAAACTCTCTCCATCAGTGCGCTTCTTCCAGAGCGCCAGACCTAAACTCTGGACAGGTCTGCTCCACTGGACCTAACCCCAATTTAGAATCCCCCTTACTTCCAGCCCTCCAGCTTCTGTTGATATCCGCCTGCTTATTGATCTCCAGTACCTGTTTCATCTCTGAGTTCATTTCCCTATGATCCGTCTTACTTTACTTGATTGGCTCGGACTTACTAATATACTCACCATATGCTTTCCTCACTGCCTCTGTACTCCGGATTACTGATCAGTTAGCTTACCTATAGTATATAAACTCCTGTATTTGTTGTAAATACCTCAGTTCGAATATTATACATAGTCCTGCTCATTCCTGTCTCTCCGGACTTGAGTTCTCCGACTCTCGTCACTCTCTGACACTAGACTAGTGTAGACCCCTAAGTCTACTTCTATTACCGGCTCTACCTTTGGGTAGTCTACTTCTGTTCTTTTCTGCTACCGGCTCCGGCCTTAAGCAGTCTAACTCTTTGATTGATATCTACAGTACTACTGGATTACATACGACCGGACTTAGTACTACCGGACCCCCAGAAATTAGGGGCATGTACTTGGGTAAGGGGCACAGTGCACGAGCTAAAGCCAAGCCCCTCAGATCTAGTTCTCCCTTGAGCATGGCCTTAACAGTGTGTCTCTAAGGTTCCCAACAGTCCAATATGTCTTTGATAAGTTCAGATATTCATGTATTCCCCATATATGTTATTACCATCAACTGACTGACTCAGAACATGTTATGGCACATGCCATGACACCAAACTTGATAGCAATCATGACTTGGTTCATTGATGGAAGTTGTTTATGTGGCAAGATATTGCCCTCTCCAGTCCAGCGTTTATTGCTTTGATAGCATGTGTGTATTATACTGATATTCCAAAGTGTCCACATCGATGAAATCACAATGCACTTTAGGCCCCTCAATCAGAATTTGCAACTCACACCAAGATGTTGAGCAGCAGAGTTTGATTTTTGTCAAATATGGTATGTCATTGATCCATGGTCGAGTAGTACTTTGTATGTTATATCAGATACCGCAACACAATGACTTTCTTTAATCATAACATACATTCTTGATAATGGATGCTCCATGGGATCATACATGGCCAGATCTTGCTGATATACTGGCACTATGGAAAGCAAATTCAAAACTCAGTGTTCCATTCTCAAAGTTGTCTTTCTCAGAGAAGACTATGGAAGCATTACACTTGCACATAGACAGTGTTGGTCTTGACTGCCAGAGGTTTAATCATTCTGCTGAGGGTCAATGTATGTGTAAAATTAGATGTAATCTGTCTTGTTGCATGAAGCATAAATCTAATCCTTCCCAGGCATGGCATTTAAGCTGCTGAGCAGTCTTGGCTTGCATATTCCTGATGAGATACAATGTGATGTCCGCAGCAAATACTCCATTCACTCTACTGATCACAAAGAAGTCAAGGGGAAGGTCAAGAACTCTCATCATATTTACACACACTGTACCCAGATCTATCAATGTCTGTGTGGTACAGATCACCAAGCTGGCAAAAGACCCTCCAAGGACCAACAGATTGGCTGGGAGAACATCACATGTATCTCATGGATCAAAATTGTGTCAACCCATGATGATATGGACAAGAATAGTAAGCGCTATTTTAGTTTTTGGGTAACAGTGACTATATGCGCTCTACTAGGCAAGAAAATGCTATGTATTGATGAGATTGCTGGTATATTCGACCACACAGAAGCTTGTGAATCACTCCTTGAGATGGACTGTAACCCCCAAATTGGCTTGCACCCTGAAATTCGAACCTTCGCTCTCAGTTTGGTAAAGCTGCAGGTCCCAATAACTCAACTCCAACAATGCTGCCATGAGTTTGCAAAAGACAAGTTTGGCGATGCCCCTGGCAATACCCACCATCGGTTCATTCTCAATGATCACGAAACAACCTCCCTTTATCACACATACTTTGCCGAACTTGGTGTACCACAACGTTTGGCAGCCAAGGAGAACCTCAAAAAGTGGTTCTGATCACCGAATCCCTGGCAGCCCACCTGACTCTGCACTCACTGATGCCTGCCTATACTACAAACACTGTGGAGAACACCCATCTGACCACTTCATAATCATTATCTCCACCCCAGAACAATGAGAAATGGCCTGGCAATATGGTCATAAGAAACTGCTTCTTCTTGATGGAACTTTTGGTGTCAATAGTGCTCGCTCGCTTCTCTTCATTGGCATGGTCATCAATGATGCCAAAAAAGGCATTCCGGCGGTCTTCTTTCATTTCACTGCTCGAAAGTCTACAACAGCTGCTCACGTGGATTGTGATGGGCCACTTCTGCAGGATCTTCTAGGTCACTGGAAACAAGCAATGGGTAAAAACAAGGCTGGTGAAGATTTTGATATCAAGGTTGTAGTCACCAACAATGACACCCGCGAGCGAAATATACTATCAATTGTCTTTCCTGATGCTCCTCTTCTCTTATGTCGCTTTCACATGGCCCAGGCCTGGCAAAATGGAGTCAATCGAAAAATTCACACTATTCCCAAGGGCCCTGCACATCAAGAAGTTCAATGCATCATTGCAAAGTTTCTATTTGGTCTGCTCAAGGACATCATAAAGTTTGAGGACGCTATCTCACACTACAATAAACACCTTGACTACTTCCAAAAGCTTGGCAAGCTTCCTGATGCACTGTCAAAAAAAAAGTCTGAGGGTGGCCTTGCATTCTTATTGTGTTTTCAAAGTTATTTGCATCTACGCGAATTCTGGGTTGCCTGGTCACCAGCAGGGGTTGCTGAAGCAGCACAACACTTGGGAGTTGAGCCCGAACATGTTCCACACACAACAAATCACCTCTAATCATTCAATGGCCAAATCAAACATCATTATTTCTGTGCTTATCAACACTCAGGATGACTCCCTTGCCTTGATGTCTGGATATTGACACTGATTCTCAAGGTTATCCCCACATTTTTTCAAGAACTTGCTGTTAAAGAAGTACGAACACAATACTTTCTCAATATGCGACATGCACCTCCAAAAAGCTGTTATGACTCTGACACGTCATTTGACTTCAAGGACGAATCCGAGTCCTCTGCTTCAAACCCTGACCATTCCATGGTATCTTCTAGTGCTGAATTTATAGAAGTTGAACACTTTGATGCATGGGTAGAGATGGAGTGGCTTGATGATATGTGCGACAATGGAGCTGTCAGCGAAGAGGAAGTTGAAGGAGATGAGACAATGGATGTTGAGGTTTTGCCTCTCACTGTTACTGGCGACAACATGACAGCTTCAGACAAGCAGTCACTGGATTCAACTAATGTCTTCAATGACTCAGACTGGCACAAGATGGCACTTCTCGCTGACTCGTTTGACTCTGAGAGTTCTGCCCCATTCACCCCCCCTTCCTCACCCATCCTCAAACCATTCATTCTCGAAGGCATTGAGCCACCACCACTTGCTCAACCAGTCACAGCTGTATCTTTTGTCCCCAGTATTAATCTTGCAAATCAATGTGTCACAGCTATCCAAACCATTCTTGCCATTGAGGACTCACTTGTTCACGCACTGTCTATCTATGATGACAAAGATGACATTCTGCAGCATCACATAAGTCCAAGCATCCATAAGCAAATTTCAGGAGCATACCACCCTCTCCAAATCATTATCTGCTCTTCTGAGTCTCCAGATAAGGAAATCAAGCCTGTGTCACCCGTACAGCCATCTCCAACAAAGCAGGCTCGACAGCTGCCTGCTCTCCCTGCACAGAAGAAAGAAACAAGGAAAACTTCATATGGAATTCATTGATGGGCTGCCGGACATTTTTTCTTTCATTTCAAGTTACTTTGCACTGACTTTGCACCAAGTTTCATTGCACTGAGTTTCATTGCACTGCATTTCATTGCACCAAGTTGTTTTATTACACCAAGTTCTACATACACCAAGATTTTTTGCAATGAGATCCTTGTACCGTGTTCAACATCTGTTGCACCAAGTTTGTTGCACCAAGTTTGTTGCACTGAGATACTGATGCTGCACCGAGATCCTTTGTGCCAACTTCTGTACTTTCCTTTGCTCAAAATGTGTGTGCAAGTGGAGTTTCAAAAATAACTCACTCGGTGTGAGTTGAGTGTCCCCTCAATCACAAGCTATGTGTAACTTCTTTACCCTTACCTTTCCTCTCAGACCCTCCATGAAACCCACACACCTGTGTGGATCTAGTATCATTTGCACATTGGTCTCACATAGTAGGCAGTGCTTCTAATCAGAGCTCCTCATACTTGATGAATCTTTGAGTGAGTGATTGAACTTAAATTCAAGGAGTGCAAATTGTTTTGTTTTTTTTAAAAAAAATCAGATTTATTGTCCTTTGGGGTTGAAACCCTATGTCGGACATAGCCCTATTCAAGTGCAGGGGGCTTGCTCCCAGCTTAACTATCGTAGATGTAATGTAGGTCTATCATGTGTGGTGTAACACATACTCTGTTGGCATATTGTTGGGCAAAGGCCAACACCAACTTTGTACAAGGGGAAATTGCTGTGGTGGTGGGTGCATGAGTGAGATATAAGGGGAGTAGCGTGCTTGGGTTAGGTGTGCTTGAGGTTGCTGCATAGCGTTTAGTTTTCGTGTTTTTGGTTGAGTCTAGCGGTCAATGGAGATATGCTTTCATCCTTCTATTCTCCTCTCTGTGGCCTCTGTTCCTACAGTGATTCTCGGCCTGCGAGTATTGTTCCCTTTGATGTGAGAGTGAGATGGGTATGGTGGCATTGTACATATGTGCTGTTTCGTTGGTTGTATGGTTCGTGTGTTCTAAGTTGATATTTGCGTGAAGGGTGAACTGAGTTATACTAGCGAGATCTCACCGAATGTAGGTTTCAATCTTCCTGTGCTATTGACATATTGGATTAGGTGTTTGGTTGCATTCTTGGATGATAGGATGTAGGCTATAGAGGTGGCTTGACGACGTAGGGCATTGGAAAGGAGGTGGCGTTCGCGGGCATATTGGGGGCAGTCTAATAGGAAGTGGTGAATGGTCTTGTCTGTTCCTGGGCAGATTGGGCAGTGTGGCATTATACTTTTTCCTATGTGGTGGAGATGAAGATTGAGCAGGATGTGGTGAGTTTGGAGTTGCGTGTAGAGACTGGTTTGTTGTCTTGGGAAGGTGGCTATGAGTTTGATATACTTGTTCAATGGCATGATGGGGTCTATGACCGTGGCTCTTGCATATCTAGGCGATTTCTTCCATTCTTCTTTCCAGCGATTGTTCAAAGCATCCTGGTGCCATTGCTTGAGGGCTGATATGCTATCTGGTAGTGAGCCTTTTCGGAGGTACATTGGAAGTCTTCTTTGTGCACTTGATTTTTCCGCTCCTTGCGCAGCTTCCTTTGCTGCGGCGTCAGCTAGTTTGTGTTACAGGAACTCGAAACCCCTGTCTTCAGCCTCACCCCATCTCGTCACAAAAGCCAGTGACGTCCCCTCGTTAGTCACATCAAGTGACATTCGTATACCCCCGGTCACAGCACCTGACCTTGTCACATCACGTGCCTATTGTCACAGCACGCGTCGTCACATCTATGACTCCTAGAGAGATCATGGATCGGATCGCAGGATAAGCCTCCAGCGCATGGAGCACCTATCGTATAGACACCGAGGATTACCTTGATGGTAACCGATCGTATCCGCCTCGTTGTAGGCTTCCTTAACTGCGGGCTCAATCCCTATACCATACTTACGCCGATCGACTGCTGTCGATCATCCGCCTGACTATGCTACGCAGTAGCTCGTCATGATACTTACCGATAGATCGGTACACCTTATCTCTGACTCGACCATACCCTTAGCCCTGGTCGTTTTACCTACCCTGAACCCTGACAGTTTATATCTATATAAACACATGTAGTTAGACGATGTATTCTCTAACTTTATCTTAACCTGTCTACCCCAGTTAGTTGCCTGCTGGCAGCTAAACCAGTTTACTTGGCTTCTGGTGACTTAAGTGTTACTGGATTCAATCCCTCGTTTCCACTGTGATAGAGATCACTCTGGCGGTTGGTAACGACGAGACATGGTCTTACTGTTACTGACCATGAAGCGACTCTTGTAGGGTCGTGGGACCGACGCCTGCGTTCGATAATTCTTAATGGGTTTACGTAGGAAGAACTATCAGGTTCACTGTCACGCTCAGCGGAGCTGAGTGTAACAGTTTGTTTCCTTTGACTCCTTTGTGCCCTGGGATCCAGTGGAGGGTAAGTTCGTTGTTGTCTGTTCCTTGTGAGTACGCGTGTCATTCTGCGGAAATTCTCTACTAAGTATCCGCCTGGTTTCATTCTATGACTCTCACCGGATTGTATCGCTGCTTGGTTGTCAATAAAGATGGATGCTGGATATTCCATGTTAGCTTCTGTTGCTAGGAGTTTGGCGGCAAGCGTAAGACCAACGACTTCTGCTTCGTATACCGTGTGCGTCTTGTCCGGACCAAGGTGATATTTGAGTGTACATGGCATTTTTCCTTCTTGCAGTAGTACCGCTGCGGCTCCTATTCCTCCATCGTATCCTGAGCCGTCTGTGATGATTTGAATCTTGTCTTTCAATTCTAGTTGCTCTTTGATTGCGAGCTCTTCCTTTGGGGCTATGTGTGTGTGGAATTCATTGCGGTGTTGGGCGTTGGATCTATGGACTGGATCTAGTGTTTCCACGTCACTCGGGTATGCTTTGAAGGTAGCTATGAGGTTGTGCAGCGATGAGTGATGCCGGTGTATGTTTTGGTGTTTAATGATGTGTTGGAGATGCTTGTGCAGGGGGTGGCATTGTGGTAGGGTGGCTAATCACAGGGCTGCATGGTGACAAGTCTTCTGGAGGAGTAGATGCATGGGGAGAAGGTTGGCATGGGTGTCTAGGGTGTCGGAGGCTGTCGTTCGCATGGCTCCGGTAATGCTCAGGGTAGCTATGCGTTGGATTCTGGCTAGTTTGGTGGCAATGCCTATGGACCCTTTCTGGACAGCGTTCAAGGCTTCTTGGTAGGTTGGTTTGAACCAGAGGTCTGCTCCATACGTGAATTTTGGAACGGCTACTGTGAGATAGAGTTGGCACATGAGCTTTGCAGATACTCCGTTGGTTGGTTTGGATAAGCAACAGAGTTGTAATGCGTATTCTGTTCCTTTTGCTATGGCCTGACCTATATGATGCTTCCAAGTTAGTTCCTGGTCAATGATGAGGCCGAGAAATTCCATCATACTCTTGAGTGTTTGATGCGTGTCTTCAAAGGATGATCCAATTGCTATATATGCCGTGTTGTCGACAAATGCTAGGGCTGTTTCATTATTCTTCGGGTTAGCTATGTCTATTAGGTCTGCGTTATATATTAAGTAAGCGATCATAGAAAGGGGGTCTCCTTGGCCTATTCCATTTTTGACGTTGATCCAGTCAGAGATGGAATCATTGAATTTGAGTTGAGTTCTGCGCCAGTTAGCATGTATTTCATGAACTCGACAATTTTGATCGGGAGTTTGCATTTTCTCATGTTATGAGCCAGTCGGTCCGTGACTGCATTGGGAAATGCTCCCTCTATGTCCAGGAATAGGATGGACACTACATTACCATTGCACCAGGCATTTTTCACGGTTGTTTCTAAGATGTGCAGGGAGTCGGTCATTGTACGTCCTGGACGGCCTCCGAAGTGATTATCGGGGAGGAGGCTGTGGTGTTCCATGATGTATGTAACTTGTTCTGCTATGATAGCCGTTAGTAATTTGCATGTGGTGTTGATTAGAGCTATTGGACGATATGCTTTTGGTATTGAGTAATCAGGTTTGCCTGGCTTTCTTAGGACAACGGTCGTGAATTCTCTCCAGGGATTGAAGTAGGTGTTCAGCATGAAGACTGCGTTGAAGAGGTGGCATAAATATGGGGTGAGGATTGCTGATGCTCGTTTGAGGACTATATTGCATACTCTGTCAGGTCCGGGGGCTTTGTATGAGCTTGTGTTGGCTATAGCTTTCTCGACTTGTTCCTCGGTGATTGGGGTGAATGGCATTGTGGGCAGGGGGTAGGCGAAGTTTTCTGGGACAGTGGTGACATCAGGCGGAGGGGGAAAGAATGCTTCGGCTAGTTCTTTGCTCTTCTGGTCGTTGGTGATAGCTTCAATTGCACTGCTGTGGGCGTTCTTGGTTTTGAGGACAGGTATGCTGGTTCATCCGCCGTTGCCATAAGGAGTAGACACGTATTTGTTCGCCGTGTATATGCTCTGTTGGTCAAGTTCTTCCAGGAAATCAATCCAGTGCTCTTCCTTGGTCTTCTTGATGGTTTCCATGACTTGGTTGGGGTATCTGCGGTGTTCATCGTGAATCGGGTGATTGTGTATTCCTCTTAGCTTGTAGGACATGTCACTGAGCTTGTCTTTCTTGGCTATCATCTGTGTGAGTTCCTTTGTCCACCAATGTTTCACGTGGGGGCTGGGTTTTGTTTGTGGTACTTTTTCTTCGATGGTGCATTTTAAGGCGGTGCAGAGGTTGGCGGCTGCTGATTGGAATTGAGCTTCTGAGGTAATGGGTGTTGGCTCCGGGAAGTCATCGAGGTGTTGGATGAGGCAACCGTTAAATACTTCCCAGTCAACATTGCGGTAGTTATGGGTGGTTGTAGTGGATGTGCGGGGTATTTCGAGGTCTAGTGTGCTAAGGATGGGAACATGGTCAGTGCATGGTGGTCTTCATCTTGGGGTGGTGTTACAGAGAGTGAATGAGTCTAGAGTATGTGCTGTACAGAATATATTGTCGGGCCTGGTCCAGTTTTCACTGCTTGTCGATTGGAGAGTGGGTTTGTCTTTGGGTGGCACCATATGTAGGTCGTGATCTGCCATGAGTTCTATGATGCGTTAAGCTGTTTCTTGAGCATCAGTTGGGGTGCAGAGGTGGGCGTTTCTCGTTTCTTCCCAGAGGTGGTGATGAGCGTTGAAGTCTCCCATGAGGATGAAATGGTCATTGGGTGATGGGTGGATTGTTCGGATTTCATTTTTGAGGTAGTTGGCAATTGTGGGGAGGACTTCGCATTTCGTGGCGTCGTTGTAGAGGTTGAATATGGTGACTTTGCCAAAGGCACCATTGAATTGGGTAACTACCATGTCTGCTGATGGGAAGGGGAGTTGGTGCCAGTTGTTCATATTTACTCGTTTGTGGATGAGCGTGATTGTGCACGGTCTGCTACAGTGAGTGTATTTGTGTGTTGGGTAGATTACGTTCCAGTCTGGCATTGCTTTGGTGTTGCCCAGAGAGTCGATGAACAGTTCTTGAATGATGACTATGTCGTAGTCTTTTGCTGTGAGGGGGCCGCTTAGTATACAGTGTTGAGCTGTGCTTGATTTGTTGAGGTTTTCTTGCCATATGTGTAGTCTTACAGCCTGGTCATCTGGTGTATTATTCACAGAGGGATGATGATGAGATTGCTGGCGAGGGGAGGCATGGTTGCAAGGAGTGGTGGAAGGGAGATCTCGAGCTGGAGGGGAGGTAAGTTCCTCGCATCAGTTTGTGTCCATGTGGTGCTAGGTGTCTTCTGAGGGTGTCTTGTGTGTGTGGTGGGTGGTCTGGGTGGGCTGTGGTGTTGGGTCTAACATATGGTTTCGCTTTTAGGGGGGCTTGCATTTGAGTCCATGCTTCGTCCGTTGGGAAATATGGCATTGTTTTTTCCAGTTGTCTGGCATTGAGGTCGGTGCATTTTCTTTCGAATTCCAGGCAACTACGATCCCAGCTGGCATGGCCTTCTGAATGGCATGATATACAGCAACATCGGTTTTTGTCATTGCATTCACTTGTTCTGTGTTCTCCAGAGCAGTTAGTGCAGGTGTCTTGTGGTAGATACATTCCTTCACAATATGTCTGTAGTTCTGGCATTTGGCACATCTTATGGGCTTGCATTTGTTCTTTTTCATTTGAAGGTGTTCTTGGTTTAGCATGATGCCATCATGTATACCTAGGTTAGCAGCATTTGGGTTGTTGAAGGAGATTATTACGTGTGCTACTCATTGCTTGTCGTTCCGTTTTTCTGGGGGTTTGATCCAGCGTGCCAAAGTTATTGCTCCGCATTCCCAGCTGTTTTCTTGTTCAAGTTTCTGGAGTTGGTCTTCGCTACTGGGATTAAAGGTTAGTGGGATGAATTGGATAACTACCGGGTATGTGTGGTCTTTCATCATTGCCATGGGGTCTAATTTTTCTATAAATTTTTCTTTGATGTCTTTTTTCTTGAGGTAGGTTGCGCCTTCTGGGGTTAGCATTTCTATTACCATACCACCATTCCTGTATTGGTTAATTGCTTTGACGTCCAGTTCTGGGGAGTCTTCATTGGCAAGGGAAGCTAGCGCTGCTTTGATCTTTGTGATGAGCTGTTCATGAGTGAGCTTTCCTGGGGCTAGGGGGCTGGTTGGGGCGATGTTCATGAGTATTTGGCGGGCCTTGATTGCATCTCTGGCTGCTCTTTGGATGGTCTGGGAGTTAAGGTCTGGGTTGTTGTCTAGCCCAGAGAGGAGTGCTGCTTTGTATCCGCTTTGCTGAGATGATTCCTTGACTTGGGTGGTGAGGGAGGTAACTGCTGATTGCATTTGTTCGAGTCATGAATCAATAGTTGTTGTTCCTATGATGGTGTTTGCGTTGTTTCCATTCAGGGTTGAGGTGATATCATTGAGTTTTGTTTGTGTGTCGTTCATTTGCTTAGCTGAGGAGGAGAGGTTTTTGGAGGCTTCATGGATCTTGGCAATGTGTGGGGTGATAGCAGTGATGACGTGTTTGATGACACTGCTGGCAATTTCTACTGCGGTGGTGTCTTCCAGTAGGAAAGCTACTGCTCTTATGGCTGTTTGGGCCAGTAATGATACTCCTTTCATTTGAGTGATGTGAAAGAGGATTCCTGCGAGGTTGTCAGCAGCATACAGCCTGCCAGTGATGGCCATTGCCGTTTGTTCTAGATGTTTATGTGCACTCACTGTGTCTTTTACTTCACTTTTGACAGCTAGTATTTCATGGATGGATGTTATTGGAGTCTTGATGATGATCTGGTACTGATTTCTTGAGAGCCGCTTGGAGGTGGCATTGTGTTCTTTTTCTTATTTAGTATGTTGATGGATTAGTTGGGGTATTGTACTGTGTGTTTATTAACTGGTCAAGAGTAAACAAGTTTTTAGAAATAGTGTTTGATGCTGCTGTGCGCAACATTGAGCTTTGGGATTTTCGGGGTCCTTGTCGGAGTGCCACTTAGTATGAAGCTGGTGCAAATTGTTATCACTATACTTTATCTAGCTGACCTTGTCATTATGACCTGCCCAATTTTGTTGATTGTTCTTCAGTCACTGCATGAATTTCACAGTCCATGCATTCAAGTTATTATGGGTCTCAGGGTGCAGGACCCTATTCCTGACTGGATTCTGTACATCACTCTAGTTTCACCCATCACTGTGATGGGTGAAACTATCCTGACAGGTATGAAAGACAGAATCATGTCCAAGCACACAGATCATTATGCAAAAGAAGCTGAGTACTGACTCAGTCATATCTACAGGTGGCCTTGATCATGGAAAGCCAGTAGTTGACATAAAGCACTTGTGTAAGACACATGATGAAACAACCAAGATATCATCAGTGATTCCTTATAGCATCATTAGTGATAACATTAACAGGTTTGTCAATACCAGCTACTCATGACTATGAATGCTTTGAACCATACCCAGGGATCACACAGAAGCACACGTTCTCATTTTTTGCCATTGTGGCATCTGATCATAGTTTGACCCAAGAAGTTATACTGGGGTTCTTCTTGCCCATTTACTTCTTGGTTTTGCCAAAGCACCCCTTTTCTCTGGCATCAATTATATTTCTTATATCAGCCTGAGGATGGTACAAGTGATGTGAGCTCACTGTGAGGTCGAATGACTTGTTGTCATTTGTGGAGACATTCTCAGCACTGGGTTTATGCATAACTTTCTCATCTGTTCACTGGTTCACTGATAAGTCTGGTATACTTATAGGTACTACTACTAGTAGGCATGCAGACATTACTACTTCATACCAGACAACAGCCTACCAAATAAAATCATCCTTCAAGTTCACCAGTCACACATTCAGCAGTACCTGTGGTGTTATGCCATCCCCTAGTGGATGGCTTCTGAGTCACTACAGGAATATGAAATGCTTATGGCTTCCATTGGGTTTCCTTCACCTGGCCTTGTGCATTCTGTTCTGCCAGGAGCAAGAAGTGCAAAATACAGCATGAGTGTTGCAAGACCTTGTTATGTTTAACTAAACCTTTAGGGGTCTACTGGGAGCATGTTGCAACTTACTCCTAATTAAATGTACCATCTGATCTAAAAATGTCTCAACTAAATCCTACTAATGTTTCATCCTCCATGTGTTAATGTGGGTGATTCTATAGCTGCCCATGACTGTAATTGATGTCTCTCAGGCTGGTAGCACTTGGTCACTTGGTCCCCATTAGTTATGTTGTGATGGGCCAGGCTTATCATGACCCCAAAGTTCAAATGTTTGTTGGTTCTGATTTGGCATTTGTTTTGCCTCACCAGGTTAATTAACATCTCCCAATTAGGATCTCTGTTTCTTCCCCATCAAGGTTCCTCATTGTATTACATATGGTTAAATGGTACCATAAGTATAATTAGGTCTCTCACCATGACTGAACCTTGTCATTGACAACTCCAATCATAATAAGTTCTGCCAGTTCTCCAGTCATATTCAGTTAGTTCTGAGTGAGTGATACTTATACATAATCATTATTTGCCCAGATTAACAGTACTAGTAGTAGTACTTATCTCACCAATTTGAGCCTTCACCATTTCGATAAAAGTCAGATATAATGAGTGTTGTTTCCAAGCCTGTCACATGCTGCACCCCTAGAATGGTCAACTCATTTCCTTCTACTCATCAGCACACCTGTGTGCAAACTGCAGCTTTTCTCTTGGGTGTTCACCCAGAATCACCAAATGTTGATGAAGAGGAGGTCAGCAGCATGTGCACAGTTTGGCATTTTTACAAGGGAATGGATGAAGAGCTGTTTACCACATAATGGGACAATGTCCAACTTGAAAAAAGTGAGTGCAAGTCCATTTCACTCAGGCCTGACAGGATGCTCATGTCATGTCACACCAGTCAAGTTCAGAGTTCCTTTCCATACTACAGATAGAGATAAATGGACCACATATGTGGGCCAGTCTTACTCCAAGTCAGATTGCTGCCTCAATATATTTGATGTCATCAAGGCTACAATGGATGTACAAAAGGAGTTTCAGCACTTAGGCTGGCTCCTGTCTACTGCCTGTCACATGGACCCACCTCATCAGCTTTGACATGTGTTGCAAATTCCTAATTTGGATTTCAGGGCCTTGCAACATCTAAAGCGGGAGCGGACCTTTAAATGGCTTGTATTAACAGAGGTTGTCCTTGAAATGCTCATGTAAATAATGGTTACAATGGTTGCAATGCATTGCAACCGACCTTAGTCATCTTGGGATCGCTCGTTTGGGTTGCTGATGTAAATGGCTTGAAATGGCTTGAAATAGCCCACAAGCATTGTAACAAAAATAGAATATTGCAATTTCTGCCGTTATCTTGTCAGGAGGCGAGTCAACTTTCAATTTATCTTATCTTACCTTAGCTAGCTTACCTTGTTACCTTACCAATTGCAACCATTTAGACTTTGTTGTCATCGAGGTTCGAAATCTAGGCCTAAGACTTATTCAGTTAATATTTCCTTATTATAGCAACATTTGGTACTTACCTTCAGCATAGTTTCTGCTACACCATAGGGCCTTGTATATAGATAAACCCTGGTTGTGTTACGCACTCGGATAGTTCTTCTTGCTAAGTCCTACAAGGACGGTCGAAGTAGCAAGTGTATCAAGACTGAGATATAATCTCGGGTTCTGAAAGCACGAAGGCTGAGGCCGACGTGGGATCAAGGAAGGTAGACGACGACGGTGGTCGAAGTCCAAAGGATAAAGACCTAAGTCCGCAGATGAAGGGTTCAAAGGCTCAATGCGAAGTGCAAAGAGAATCAGCAGTGAGGGTCCCTAACGCAAAGGGGTTCGTCTCAGAGGAACTGGAGTTCAAGGTCTAAAACCAAGTAGATTCAAGTTAGAGAAATACAAGCGTAATCGAAGGTCTATATATACTAAGTAGGCTGGTTTAGGGCCGGTCTATCAGGGTCAGGGGTGTGTGACTGAGTCAGAGATAAGAGACGGAAATATAGTACATGAGGTGAGCTAGAAGCGAGAAGTGGAATGTTATAGAATAGTACAGAACATCAAAGAAGAAAGGAAGCATACGGCGATCAAAGAGAAGCAGGGGAAGTCCGCAGATCTAGAGAAGAGAAGCATCGAGCTTTTGTGAACGGATGAGGTCCGGTGATGTCATGACGATGTGAAAGTGTGACGATTGTGATGGAAAAAAGGGGTGGGGCGCGCACGTTGTTGTAACAGGTTGTATATGAATAGCAATTGAGTCCTAATACTTGTAATACCAAAAGTGCGGTGTAATCAAAGTAACTATGGAACAATTACAAGACACAATTCAAATGAAACTGATATAATAGTACTATTTGCGAGAATGAGTCGCACGAGTCACTGTGATTCCAGAAGATGCAGCAGCAGCCTTCTTCTTTCTTCTCCTTCCCCTTCCCCTGCCTTCACCTCCTCCTGCAGCCTGTAATTCCTAAACGACAGGATCAGTCTCTGTGTCTGGCACAATATCAGTTCCGCTCTCGTCAATGTTGCTAAGGGCAGACATCCCCGAGATACTCTCAATGAGCCGTGGTACGAAGGCAGGCTCTGCAGCTGCAACTGTATTGGGTGTGCTGTGAGTGGGTGCGTCCACTGACTTGTCGTCACTATCCACATCAAGTGCCGCCATGGCCTGATTGATAGCATCGGTATGATCTTCATGATCAGCATCAATGGTTGAAGTTCGTGCGGCGGCACCGAAAACATAGTTGTTGATCTTAGTCACGATCTCCTTGATGCGCTTACTCTTCCACTTTGTGACAAGAACTCTCTTATAGTTGTAGAAAAGCTCCTTGTAGTTGATGTTGGATTTCTTCCCCACACCTGGACCAGAAAACTCGGTGTCAGGTGAGAGGAAAAATATTGTCTGTGTCATTATGTCAGTGAGAGAATCCAATGGCGGGAACAAGATAACGTACAATGATGGCTGCCCATGCAATCGATCCTGGCATGACTTGGCGGATATCCCACTTCTGCGAATTCGTGTGAGCACCACCGCCGTGACTGCTACACTGGTGGAGTGATGTAACACCACACAATGCCGCTTTCAATATCTGAGTGTGTTGTGAGACATGCGAATGAGAAGAGAACGACTGTCTTACCTGCGCTAACAGTTTCCAATTTCCGAACACAGTCTTGAGAGACTTGTCTTCGATCAAGTCGGGAAACAGAACTGGTGGGAATGTCGTATATGTTGGGTTGGTCGCAGACGTGACTCCAAGCAACTTTTGGATTTCAGGGACACCAGCACGGTCGTAACTGATGTCGGTAAAATATTTTGAGGGAAGGTCGAAGATCATGCCAGCAACATTCCGTAGCTTCTTGATCTCACTTGAGTGGGCGTCCATGATACTTTTAAGTACCTACCATAGTATAGATAAGCACATAAGTCCAGCAAAGAAAACTACTCACCAGCTCAGCGAAATAAGAGCTCTCCATAACTACATGCACCTGCGCTGGAAAGCCATGGTACAGCTCATCCAAGAATGCTGATTCTTGTGTGAGTGCAGTCTTGTATCGATCGACACTGTCAAAAGGAGTTGGAGACGAAGGCAGAAGCTTATTGAGAAGGTCTTTGGAAGGAAACATCTCCATCATCATTCCATACTTGCAAGCGTTGACGACAATTGTTGTCTCATGGGCGATGAGTTCTTCAGGAGGCGCTGCATTAACTTTCCGTTTGCGCTTGGGCTTCTCTGCAAGCAGAACTTTGTTCTCTTCCTTGAGAGCCCTATTCTCTTCATGGAGCTTCTGAACGTCGATTTGCAGTGCTTTGAGGGCCTAAAATATAACTGTCATTCAGTGCACGCCAAATTTGATTGTCACTTACATCTAAAAGCTCTCCTTTTGATGCGCCAGGTCCAGGGATCGAAGCAACATTGGGACCGTCCCAGTCACTGTCGGTGTCTGGCATGAATTGCGTTTACTCGAGTCGTCGTAAGTTTCAGGAAGGGGAGTGCAAGGAGAATTTAGCCACCTACATGACTTTTTATGACTGAGTTCAGCGCCGCCTAATAACAAACACCATCAGTCATATTACATCATGGTAAACTTGAGCGATCACATACATGTAATGAGGTATGCTGGTAGTAAGCAGCTAGACCAAAAAGAGAGGTATGGGCGCAAACCTTCACATGTAAAGGGTATCATTGGCGACTGCATGTGCCCAGAGTGTTTTGTGTTTGATGGGGAAGCACTAGAGGATGAGAATGCAGTTGTAAGCGCTGAGATGATGCAGTTAAGGTGGGCCTGCTTACATGACCGCTGTTGACACGTCAATGTTCACCAAAGCACAAACACATGATGGGGAGTGCTGAAGGGTGTAGTTGGATGAAGAAGCGCTGGAGGTAGTGAAGCATTGGAGGGTGGTGAAGCGCTGGAGGTTGGATGGAGAAGAGTTGGAGGGTAGTGTCTAATGGAGCAGCACCGGCAAGCAACGATGCAGAATACTGGAGGGTGGAGAAGCACGATGGAGTCACATAAGAGTACATGAATGTCGCCGAATTGTTTGGTGGTGAGGACCAATGTGAACGTCGCCGAATTGTTTGGTGGCAAGGACCAATGTGAATGTTGCCGAATTGTTTGGTGGTGAGGACCAACGTGAATGTTGCCGAATTGTTTGATGGTGAGGACCAATGTGAACGTCACTGAATTGTTTGATGGCGAGGACCAACATGAATGTCGCCGAATTGTTTGATGGCGAGGATCAATGTGAATGTCACCGAATTGTTTGATGGCGAGGACCAACGTGAATGTTGCCGAATTGTTTGATGGCGAGGACCAATGCGAACATCACCGACCCTACAGAGTTCATGTCAATCAACATGAAAATATACTGATATTGGTGTGAAGGTGCCGCACCTCGCTGTTCCAATCATCAAAATCCATCAAGCACGCACCAGATGCCCTGCCTCCAAGTGCATCTCCCTCATACGAACAAACATATCAGTATCCACAGTGTCAACCACCAGATGGTCAAATGGTCCATCTGGAACCAGAAGCGCTCCGCGTATTATTGACCTGACCGAGAAAAATTGCGACTGTGCTTGTGCGCGTGCTCGAACTCTGAATAAATTGAAGTTCTTATCCTTGCGAAGGCGTACACCAGTGGGAGCGTCAAATGGGTGCATCAAGGCAAGAGGAAAAGTATGTTTCCCAACTGTACACTCAAACACAAAGAGAAGGCGGCCAAAAATCACTTTCTTTGGAGTCATCTGAATGAAAACACAGTTGAAACGTGGTGCGCCAAAGAATTGCGGACTGCAGCGAAGATAATCAGTGTGCTGCCGCCAATCAACCATTGATTCGTAGTTGACTTTCAAAAAGCGAAATTCTGTTATCTTTGCCATAAATCAGTGTAGCAAATAACGGTGCTGAATGAAACAATTGTACCTTGTCACTTGCTCAGAGGCGAATCCGTTTCCCTTGTGGTAGAGGTATATTGGAAGCAGGTAAGAAGTCGTTCAAAAAGTCATTGAGTCTGGTGCAGAAGTTTGAAAATGCGTTGTCACTATGGTAAACGTTCTCGACCGAGTCAAAAGTCTGCGGGGGTTGTTTCGACCCAACTTTCACATGGAGAACACCTGTCAGTGGAATCAGGTCGTCTGCAGCATCAAACATGTCGTCTGCAGCATCAAGCGCGTCATCAGCAGATCAATTTTGTGCTTGTGAGCGATGATATTCATCGAAGTCTGACAGATGACGATGAATATCCTCCGTGACCAGTTGCCAGTGATTTACGCGCAGAATCTGTAATTAAATACAAGTTCAGAGAGTGTTACATTGTACAATGAAAAAATAGCATGACCTGCTCAGCAACATTTCGGAAGTTAGTCCGCAGCAAATATGAATCCTTCAACGGTCCATGCATCTTCTCATTTAGCTTCGTGTTGTAGTTCCGTGTGACTCCTTTCGCTTCAATGTCGTCAAAAAAATGCACGTCCATATGGAGTTTTGGGAAGTTCCAACCCTTATCCTCAATATCCGCTGTTTTGTCAATATATTGCTGTATATATGTCAATGATATGTGATGTCGGAATGCCAGAAACATACCTTTAAGAACACAGAGAATACCTCAACTACATTTCTCCCTTGACGAATTGTATTTGACGTGTGAACTTCTAACGATGCATACATGTCAACTTCAATATACAGACGTATGCACTGAAGAAGCAGGTAACCAAGCGGACAGTCCTCCTCTGTCACGACATCATGCTGCAGCATATGGTATCATCTGGCTAGTCATCAGCACCATTCAAACAGAACAGTCACAAGATTGCAAACCTTCGAAATGTTCTCAGGTATGGAGCTGTCGGTAAATGCAATGTCCATGACCTGATTGGGGTGCTTCTGATTATGCCAGCGCGGAAATTCTTTAAACCTGCAAGACATGTCAGCTTTAATAAGTTGCAAGAACGAATTCCAAACCTCTTGTCAATCTGAGAAACGGCATCTCTCCCAAGGCCATTCAGGAACTTCTGGAACTTGACCCAAAGATGGTCATCAAAAAGGCCACCATCACGGAAATGAAGCTTATCATATGACAGTGCTCAGTGAACATCTGTGCGGCGTATTAGCCACAGTGAGTTCTGTCAATATATGTAGTCAAAAGGAAGATTCAGGAAGGTCGAGAAATGCTCACATCCACGTCACAAAGTCCATACTCCTTTAGCGTTTTCTCTCTCTCCTCCAAAGTGTGCTTCGTTTGTGCTAAGTTGACGATTGCCTGTGAGCCTTTGCTTGTTCGAAGAGGATATCTCTTTGATGCATCCGAGAGCGCGTCTCGAGGGACCAGGCAAATAGGGCATGGCCACAGACTTCGTACTCCTTGAATCAACAACATCACACATCTATAATTGTCAGTAACCATGGACTGTCAGCGACAAAGAAATAGCTATAGTTATCGATACCTACTGTTCCTCGTAATCAGCTGACAAAATAAGAATTGATGGGAAGAACCAGCGTGAGAGATGGTCTAAGCATTCAAACCATTGTCCTGTGTTTGACTTCGATGTTAATGATGAGAGGATCCTCGAAAACACCTCGTGCCAGACTTTATTTTAAAAATTAACCCAACCAGGCTTTTTCGCAAATTCTTTGTCCTCCTTCACCTATTAACAAATAAGCTAATGTCAGCACAACGTTGCATGTTCTTATAGTGGCAAAGGTCCTGGCATACAATTGGTAGCCAGCCAACGACATAACCGCCACCTATACCCTCTCCATTGTGTATGTCTGTAGGCAAGTTCGCTAACCGAGCGATGACAGGATAGGCTTTTGCAGCACCAGAACTTGACAACTTGGTCTTGTCGGCATACAGTATGAAAGTCAGTGGCTTAGCACCTTCAGGCAGTTGCAACTGGTAAACGTGACATTTGAAAACATTACATAGTTGAAACCGCTTGAATACATACTTGAAAGTCCCAGAAGGTTTCTGCAGTGTAAGGCTCATCCATAAATTGTACAAAGTTTTTGCCATCAAATTTTGATAGGCGCTGTGCATCGAATGTCATATGCAGGAAAAGACACGGGTCTCGAAGAAGGTCAGCAGCCCACTCCCAAAGGTCCCGATAATGTACTTCGAAATCCAATGATTTATCCTCACACATCATCAAAATCACTTCTTTCATGAACTAAACTACACAAGTCAGACACACGGACACCATTAGAAGAAATTGAACCACCCCTGTGACACATTGAGACACTGCATCCCATTTCTTGTGAATGTCCTTGTGGTTTTCGAAGGTGAATTTGTCTTTCCCAATAGCACACCGGCGGCAGATTTTGATGAGCCGATCGGTTTGCTCATTGTTCAGCGCAGCCTCGAGAGCTATCTGGGCAACTTCAAATTCTAGTTGAGATTTGAATGGAAGCCATGGCTTCTTGTTAGGCGGGGGATCAGAAGTTGCTGCTACTGGACGACGCTGGAACTCCTCAAACGCATAAACCTTGGTCTTGATGCCACTGTTTGGGTGATGTTCGACCTTGATGTCATCCTCCGCAAACATATGATCTTCGTCTACTGAGGGTTCAGGTTCCGGGTGTGAGGGATCTGTAAGCCGATGACATATCAGCATTGTTAGTAGCAAGACAGGTAGCGCTATGAGATACCAATAAATACATCATCATGCATGCTCCATTCATGAGATGATGGTTCACGCTCAGGCTGGTGCTGCCTCGATGAACCCGCTGCATGGACAGTCTGAGATGTTGCGTGTCGAAGTGCTGATTCAGAATTAGCCCCTGCTGCAGATATTATTGCAAGTAATTCAGCTCTATGCAAGTCAACATACCCTTCGCTTGAATGGCACTTGCAATGGCTTCGTCTCGAAGTTTTTTTTCTAGGTTTCTCTCGCAGGCCTTTCGGTGAGTGCTCCAGCCGCGTGGTCGGATTTCTTGCCTACATATATCACAAAGTTTCATCCGCTCTGGGGCCATTTTGAGACACAAATATACAAGGATATGAAGAAGAGGTACACAGAGGTATTGTGGGTATGATATGAACAGAAAAAGTAAAGCGCTACCTCTCATTGTCGAGAATCAGCGCACAGGCAGGAAAAGGCCAGTTGCAAGGCGTTGCAATCCATTGAAACTCCGCGGGAAATCTTATCATATCATTTCAATATGCATGTCAACTACATGTTAATGGCAGCCCATTGCAACCGATCTCGCAAATTTCCGACATCACTAGATATTGATAGTGCTTTCAAAGCCACAAGGATGAAACAAGAAGGTAGTTTCTATTGAAGTTATCAATATTGTACATTTTTTATGGTTATGAGTGGTCAGAATAACATGGCAGTAGTAACTTCTTGCAGGATCCTGTACCAAAATTCTTCAAGCAAACCAAACAAAAGGCAGTCATGTCTTCTTCAGGCAAGCAGAGTCCATCATCACTTATATCCTACATGAAGGAGTTGGAGAAAGTCAAGAGTAAGTTGCACTGCTCCAACTATCAACTTGGAGAGGACACATTCTGTTGGATGGATTTATTGCTGCCAAATGCTCCACATTGCCCACTGTATACCCAGGACCTGCAGGAGTGGGCTAGATATTTTGTTTGTGATACTTATTTGCTACAGAGCATAACATGGTTTGCATAATCTGTGTGACATTCCCTATGCAAAACAGATCTTTGAGAAGCAAGCCCCACAACTTGGAACCCTTGCTTGAGTCTCACACATACAACTCTTTCTTGGAGACCTACATTCATACGGCATTTGTCAAGGAGCCCAAGGATAGAACTTTGTTGGATGAGGATGTGTGTCACCTTTATAACCCCATGGAAAAGGTACAGATAGAGTCCACTTGACTGTGTCTACATATGCTATCATGCTCTTAGTGTGGAGATAACCATTTCATTCACCTCCTTACTTTATTACTCTAATCACTCTCTCTAGATTTAATCCTGAGTCTGACACACCCATCCACCTCTCTGACTTCCCCAAGCCAACAACCCTCCTTAGCAATCTCATAGAGTGAGATATTTCACTTACTGCTGTTATTGCTGATTGTGTTTTGGCATTGTCAGAAGAAGCCTCAGACATCATAAAACTCCTTTCCAAATCTGTAGTAGGTCTCAATCATCCTCATATATTGGCTGAGATCAGTCAGGCATAATTCCTTGGGAGTCATGTCTCAGACTCTATTGGAGGGCATCCTGGAGGTCAAGCCTGTCATATGACTTGCTGTATGTATCATGTTCTTTCACTTGCATCTCGCTTACATCTCCTCACATCTCTACAGACATTCTAAAGAAATCTTGGATGAAAATGGGAATATAATACCCATGCAGCCTTGGGAAGAAGTTCCTTTCAAGCTTGGCTCAGGTTACCCTTACATGATGCATCCTCCCAGCAAACCTGGCTTCCCAACAGAAACTCTTTGAAGAGTCAGTCTATGACATTGCACTAGAGTGTCTCTGTCACAAAGCTAAACTTTTCAATGAGTGAGGTCTAGGTGATTGTGAACTTTGTCATGCATATTTGCAAAAGTGGATGTGGGACTGGCACCAGAAGCTTAAGAAGTGCCTTGAGGCAACTTGCAAAGATTAAGTCTTTAATAAGCTTAAATCTTGCATTTCATTTTCATTTACTCTTCCAATGTCAACATACCCTGGATTGCTAAGATGGTGTGTATTATATGTCTTGTGGTGCTTTATATTTACACTACACTCCTCCTATGCTACCATAGGAAGAGATGGACATTGTTGGCCTCAATAATGAAGACATAATGCATATTGATGAATATAAACTCTGAATCACTAACATGATGAGGATTGTATGTCTTGTGGTGCTTTATATTGATACTACACTCCTCCTTCTACACTATCATAGAGAGAGATGTATGTCATTGGCCTCATTAATGAAAACATGATGTATATCAACAAAGATGAACCCCAGGTCACTAACATGGTGCATATCATATGTCTTGTGGTGCTTTATATTTACACTACACTTCTCCTTTCACACTACTATAGGGAGAGATAGACATCATCAGCCTCAATGATGAAGATGCAATGCATATTGATGAAGACAAACCCAAAATCACTAACATGGTGAGTATTGTATGTCTTGTGGTGCTTTATATTGACACTATGCTCCTCCTTCTATACTATCATAGGGAGAGATGGACATTGTCGGTTTTAATGATGACACTGCAATGAATATTGATGAGGATGAAGATGATCAGATCATGATACATATTATAATATGTCTTGTGATGCTTTCTAGTTACACTATGTTCATCCTTCTTTTACTAACATAGGGAGACATGAATATCATTGGCCTCAATGACAATGTGATGAATATCACTGACAAACATGAACACAGTTAGATGGTGCATCTAGTAGTCAGTCTCATGCCATGCTTCTATTAACACTGTAATGTTCCTCCTTTGCTACCATAGGAAGACATTTGGATATAAAGAGTATGTGAGTACTATGTCTTTGATCCACATTGAAGTCTGACTGTGCTATAGTGGTATCAATTTGCAGCTTTACCATTTACTTAAGGAATCTGGAGATACTCCTGAATGTGAATAATGTGCTACTAGTATTATCATGATCATGCGGGACCATCTGGATTTACTTCTGTGCAAATATTAATGGCAACCACTAGGTTAATCTATCATGTCATAAGTCTGATGGTTCTCGAATTACCACACAAGCTGGTTTTCACATTCCCTTACTCAGTTTAACCGACTTTTTTTATAAGTTTGAGTTTGCAGTGACACTAGTCCTCAATGAATACCATGATATTTCACATTCTGAGTCTGGAAGCATATATCATTCATGGACAGTAGCTTCCTCCATGGTCCTCTTTCAATTAGCTCATCTGGTGGCAGATCCACATGGGTCCTTGAGGAATATTGTTCCCCTCATCATGATGTCATTAATGAT
Source organism: Suillus ampliporus (assembly GCA_016584345.1). NCBI lineage: Eukaryota > Fungi > Basidiomycota > Agaricomycetes > Boletales > Suillaceae > Suillus > Suillus ampliporus. Next base: position 274,562 of record JABCPV010000007.1, on the reverse strand, counting down.
GGGTCACTGTTTGGAACTGTCATCATATCCTTCTTGGACTATCCCTAAAAGGCCTTGAGATGCAGCCCAGAAAGGCTTGGTGGAAAGAACTCATCAGGAATTAGCAAATGGCAAGTTCCTTGGACTACCCAAAAAAGGTTTAAAATTTACACAAGTCAGGCCAACAACATATTCCATTAGAGTTGTGACAGTGCCAGGGCTGCATATAAGATGGTCTGGCAGGCTCTTTCACTTTTTTGTATCCTTTCTGCACTTCTCCTTCTCCCCAACCATTTGACACTTCTATGTCAGTACCCAAGCACAACTTGAGCAACCCTCAGCCTCCAGATGTCTCCTTGTATTTACAAACTTCTCCTCGTGCTATGGCAAAGCAGAAAACTGCCATCCTCATGGAGAATATTGAAATTTTGAAGCAGGACAAGGTGACAAAGAACAGGTGTGTTACATTCTCAACTTCCCTGAAAATTTCATTTAGCAATGCCCATTCATCACACAGGAAGATAATTTATTATGTGTTGCGGAGACAAGCAATTTGTTGTATGGTCATCATTTACACTCCAACAGAGGACCTAATCACCGAAAATAATTGGCATTGTGAAGAGAGAGATAGTGGCTTCACTACAGAGTAAGTCACTAGCCATGTTCATATTGTTGTACTTACTGACAAAAAGACCAAAGACTGCCTTCCATATGGCTATATTGAACTCACAAAGGTACTGCTGTGGCTTCATGAGATGCTGGCAAGACTTGACCATGAGGAGTTGGAAGACATGCTCAGGAAGGTCTATCTCAACTTGTCACCACCTGTCACTTTCATTCTCATCTCCAATTTAGCTCAAGCAAGGTGCAGACTCAGCTCATGGTGACAACACTGGAACCCTCAAAGATCTCATGGCTTCATGGGTGAATGTGGAGTATTATCTAACTCTGCTCATCAGGACTGACAATAAGGCTTCATCAGTGATGCATGTGGTAAGCTACTCTGCCTAGCAGAATGGTGCTAGGATGACCCACTGTAAGTGATGATCATTGTTACTTATCATGACATGTTGCCAATATTTTGTCCAGCATCAGGACTATGTTATGACCAACGTCCCTTAATCTAACTAGTAGATGTTTGGAGATCGGACCACACCACAGGACTTGTCAAAGATGATAAAACAATGGGGATATGATTGAGAGGGAACGTCCAGGTCTACGATGACGTAAGAACAAGGAGGTTAAGTCTAAGGAGTACTACTGACTACTACCTAAACTATATACTATGTATTGGGTCGGAGAGTCTGAGTATGAAAGGTGGTGATATATCTATATACGGTCATAACATTGCACCTAGGGTATAGGGCTTCTTACCAACCAATCAACTAAAGGAAAGGGTCCATAGGGGTTAGGGGTATCGGTGATTAAGCAGGGTCTCAGGGTTCTGCTTCTGTTCAGGGTGAACGGATAGGAGAAGGGTGAGAGAGTTCTGTGACAAGAAGTCTCGATCGGTGATTTAAGGATCTCGATAAAGAATAGGGTCTGGAGATGCATCGAGTACGATTGGATCTAAGGGTTCTCCAGGGTCTTCGGTTATGAGCATGCTTCTCTATGAGTGGCGCTTCTGTGATAGAGGTTCAGGGTTTAGCTGTGACTGTGCAACAGGTTCCAATGTAAAGGATTCGGTGAATGACAGAGGTAACTCTTAACATGTCATGTGTGGGAATTGAAGGTGTGCGACGTGAAGGGGGTGACAGGATATGAGAGACAGCTCGTAAGGGACTCTCGGTTATGGTTCGATCATAGAGGCGTGCAGATGCGTATAATGTAGCCGTTGCCTAATCGTAGGACTTCTAAGGACGTGGTGAGTGTTGGGTGTCTAGGGTTACGGATATGGATGGATGACGTCGATGTAGTATAGATGTGAATTGAAGATAGTGATCGTAATCGGTTATCCATCTTATCTTATCAGGGATCTTATCTAATCTAATCTTATCGGATAGGGGTGACTTAGGGGTTTGATAATCGAAATTTTAGATGCAGTAGGAGGCATTCGTGACAGACTAGCATTCATGACCACACAACTGCTTTCATTGTATCTGAGAATTCGTGGCTGTTGTTCATGTACGAAAATTATGAAGCAGATGCCAAGACTTTGGAGTGTGGTCTGATGAAGTCAAAGCTATAAGTTATGGTGAGCAGCCTGTTTTTTAAGACTGATTCATGATAAATCATCACATCACAGGGGTTCAAGGCCATATTTACTTCTCCTTCCTCAACCAACAAAGTGGATTGTGAAGGGGATGGCACTGACATTCTTGAGAACAACCAATGTGCATGGAGACAATCAGGTCAAGCTAAGGTAATGACTTGTGTGGCCTCCATAATAGGTATGAGAAAGGTTACACCTTGCACAATCACACACACTGCTTGCCAAGTCAGTATAAATGCTGGCCTTTAATGAAAGTTGAAGCTGAATTCTGCAGGTCTAATTCACACTTTCCTACATCACCTCCTGGTGTACTGTGGATTGAGACTTTGACTATCAGCTTTTCTGGAACAATATCATAGATTTCTTTGAGGATGCCTTAGGTCCAGCTGTGCAAGTCAGGCTGGATGGGCTTCTTGAGTAGTGATCCAGGTGTCATCAATTATCAGTGACTCACTGTGATCGCTCACCCCCTACACAGAAAAGTTTTCAGAAGAAACCATCAGCAGGACTTGACATCAGACATTATTTCCAAAATGCCTGTCAATGTTCTCACTTCTCAGAGACAGCAGATGGAAGATGCCACATTTGATTCTGACTAGCTAGTACTTCACTTTTTTATTACTTATTTGTTGATTGCTATCCTCCTTGCTTGGTTTCAGTCCTACATAGTACACTGCTCCCTCTTCTGCTAATGTTACCATTAATCAGTCATTTTTATCACATGAATGCTATCATTACTTGATGAAATTGTTATCTGGAGACCGGATGTGAGATTTGAGTACAATATGATGTGATCCAAGTTTGTCCAATGAGTCACTTCTGGTTGTTTAGTATGCAATGATATTCCTTGTACATGACATTGTCAAATACAAATATTCTTTAGCTCAGCTTCATGAGAACAACTAGGTCCTTAATGTGACAATGAAGCAGGGGTGCGTCAAATTCTACTGTAAGTTAGTTTCTAAATAAGACTAAATAACACATATAAGCCATGTGGAAGTTGCTTGAGGTACTCATGATGTGACTCAGCAATCCATGATATCATTGCATCCAGTTCTGCTGTAAGTGAGTTTTGGAATCAGACTGCATAATGCATACAAGGAGGACAGTCTTCTTAATGAGAACAACCAGGTCTTTATTGCGACAATGAAGCAGCAGTGCATCAATTGTCAATAAAAATATTCTCAAGCTCAAATGGGAGGTTAGGGAACACCAACTTACCTTATTCTCAGAGATCCAGGAGGACGATCTTCTTGATGAAAACAGCTAGGTCTTTATTGCAACAATGAAGCTGCAGTGTCAAATTCTACTATAGGTTAGTTTTTGTCATATCCCAGATCTCTGGTACCTCCACTCCCATTTCAGTAGGTGCTTCTACCAGATCTCTGGACCACCAGACCTGACTTCCAGGCAGGTCCACTCCACCAGACCTAACCCCATATAGATAACCCCTTTTCTTCTGGCCTCTGGCTTCTATGATTTCTGTCTGCTTATTGATCTCCTGTACCTTAGTTCATTTCCAGTTCCATTTCTCAATGATCCATCCTACTTTACATGAGTCTGTACTTACTAATGTGTTCACCATATGTTCCTCCATAGCCTCCTGAACTCTGCATTACTTATCCATTGGACTTCCATAGTATATAAACCTCTGTAATCACTTCTTGGACCCACACCAAGTGGCACCCCTACTAGGACCCCAAAAACCACCTCTCGACATCGTGCTCAACAGCGCCAACGACACCACTAGGCATTTAAGTATCTTCCCATAAAATATCATAAAACTCACAAAACGAAATATAGACCCCAAGAAAAACTAGAAACTCCAAATGCCTCCAAAAGCAGCAAAGGGTGGGACTGGCTCAGCTAATGCTACCACTACCACTGCACTCTCCTCAGTAGGCCCAACCACCCAACAGACCAATAAAAACCCCTTATTGCAGAACAAGATTGAAGCGCTCTCTAGCGCAGTAACCAACTACAAAGCTGCAGAGCAATTCCTCACTAAAAACATCCTTAGTCTCACAGATGAACCATTTACCCTAACACATATGATTTCCATTCTTCTTCAGATTACCCAGATATGCAATATCACCCCTCTCCCAGTTGTGGCAGCTATACGTGTAACTGCATTCATACTCAAGAAACACATAGTGGATGAAATGGCTTTAGAGATAGCCTCAGAAGTAGCATGCCAGATCACGAACACTCTCACCCCACACATTAGCAACCATGTTGTAGGGGCAATTGCACCTCAAATGGCAAAGCTCCTCACTACCTCTGACCAGATGACAGTTACCCTAACTAGGACGGAGGAAATCTGAAAGACCCTCACCAATGACAGAGACAAAATGGATAACAGCCTACAAATTTCAGCCGATCACATCGAAAATGCTGCCAATGGACTGCATGCATCAGTAGAGGACTGCCAAAATGCCCTGAAACTCCTCTCTTCATCCCTCGACACCACCCAGGAATGTCTCAACTCCCTCTTGCCCCAGCTGCTATCCCAACCCACACCAACCCATGAAGATGCAAACAAAACAGAGGGTAATACTAATCAACATCAAACCTACAGTGCCATAGCAGCTATGCACCTTCATCCCATGGTAGACAAGGCTATTGGCTGCACTGCCATTCGTGCTTGTGAAATCCTGCTGGACCCCTTACCTGGGGGCAACTTATTCCCACCAGGTATGCAGCATGCTGACATTGTGAAAAAGGTAAAAGATGCCCTCACTAACATCCAACAGCATGATACTCCTATAGGCAACATCAAATGCATTCTAGCGCTCCATAATGGTGGGTTGATAGTCAAACGTGAAACAGAAGTACTAGCAGACTGGCTCCGCCATCCCGCAAGTAAAGAAGCCTTAAAAGGACAGTTTGATAATGCTGTATTGTTCCATACTCACACATTCCTCATAGTTGCTGAATACCTCCCTATACAACTTCAGATCCAAGAAGACTTCCTCCTCAGGATGATAGAACAAGACAATAACCTCTCAGCAAACTCAATCGCATCCATGTGGTGGATCAAACCCTCCCTTTGCAGATCCCCAGATCAATGCAAAGCTTTTGCCCTCATACATATAGCAGACCCTCACACAGCTAACCTCATCCTCAAGGAAGGTATCTGCATCAACAACAAGTGTTTTGCAGTTTGCAAAGACAAAAAGGAACCTATCCACTGTGCCAAATGTCAAAGATATGGACATATCGCCCGCAACTGCACTGCAACATCTGACTCATGTGGCACATGCGGTAATCAACACTGCACTATGGAATGCATGTCCCCACATACCACCAGATGTACAGTGGCTCAAAAAAGTGTCTCAATGTTTGCACATTTTGATGTAATTGCATCATTGTGAGCTGGAGTATGGGAATATAATAGGGCTATAGGGACATGTCTGAATCCCTCATATCCAAGCTTGAATCTGAGATATGCAGCGTGGGAAAGTGATGTCATGGAGTGGAGATATGGCTATTCTAGTTTAGTGACTCATTGAGACACTTATTTGACTTTATATCAAAATCATAGAATTAGACTACCTACACATGATATGATCAATGACACATGTCTTAGAATATTCACATGGGATGTGAAAGTATAAAAATAATAATAACAAAGCCAAATATCAACCTTTTTTTGGTATTCTTATCATTGACTATACAAAATTAATTCAACACTCTTTCTATACAATCCAACCAACTTTTCATACAATATCACACATTTTTACTTGTGTCCACTAAAGTATTATAAATAAAACTTACTATAAACACTACACAAGCCTTTGGGGGTTCATTGGTGATCACCATTCTATGCTTTTACCTTTACTGTTTAGTATACTATTTGCTTAAACAGTACTGACAGGCCTATCCACTTTTGCAGATCCTTCATTCTATCAGGTTGTTATAGACAGAGACTACTTCCCATTAGCAATCCCCTTTAGGGTCGAACATGCTTGTACTCAAGTGAGGCAACCTTCTCTCTCTTCACCCTCCAGTACTACTAGCCACTAATGATGAATGTCAGACAGGAGCACAGCACTTAACTGAGGTCATCACCTCCACCATTGACATCCATGTCCCACACTCTAAACAGTGGTGGATGTGGGAACTCACCGACCTATGAAAGCAAGTCAATCGCCTCAATCGCCTGGCTTATCAACTCCAAGCCCTACCTCTTCACGAATGCCATGAGGCATACAGACCCATCACCCTTCTCAATACAACCTGTAAACTACTAACAGCAGTCGCAGCAGAACAACTAACTTATATCCTAGAACACCACCAGCTATTACCGAACACGCACTTTGGAGGTAGGCCTGGTCAATTAACTACTGACTCCTTGCATCTTTTAGAAGCCACCATCAAAGATGCCTGGTGCTCTCATCATGTGGCATCTGTCCTCTTCCTCGACATTGAGGGAGCATTCCCCAATGCAGTCACTCATTGTCTCCTTCACAACATGTGAATGTGTCATATCCCACATGAATTGGTCAACTTCACTGAACAAGTCCTTTCAGACAGATTCACCCAGCTACATTTCAATGGTTACACCTCAGATTGGATCCCAATCACTAACAGTATAGGACAGGGAGACCCTCTGTCCATCATTCTTTATATTATCTACAACTCTGACTTAGTGGAAGTTGCATGGCCGAGACAAGGTCAGGAAACTCTTAAGGAGATGACCCTGGCATTCGTAGATGATGCTGCATTCATCACAATAGTGGACAACTTTGACATAGCACATGATATGCTAACAGATATGTTGGAACACCCAGGGGGTGGATTTGAGTGGTCATGCAATCACAACTCACATTTCAAAACTAACAAATTCATACTGACAGATTTTCAATGAACAGACATAGATATTGCCCTGACATGAACATTCAAGGTTCAGTCATTCATCCTACCACAACCCATCGATTCCTGGATATCATACTGGATCAAGAACTCTACTGGTCAGCTCAAGTTGACAATGCTGTGGCCAAAGGGACAGCTTATGTTTGCCAGATTTGTCGCCTCTCCACCATGGCCAAAGGAATACCACTGCCTCTCATGCGGCAACTCTATCAAGGAGTAGCAATCCTGAAGATGACTTACACCGCTGACCTCTGGTTCATGCCAGCCTTCAAGGACAGCACCAGTCTCTCCCAACGTGGCTCACTAGGAGTCACCAAAAGACTATCCTCAGTTCAGAGACTCGCCACCTTGGCTATGACAGGAGCCATGTGAACTACTGTCGGAGATATCCTTGAAGCCCATGCCAACATCCTCCTGATCCTACTCACCTGTCACAATATCTGTCACAGAGCAACCATTTGTCTAACATCCCACCCAGCAACTCACCCTCTGTATATCCCAGTCTGGCACACTGCCGAGCGCTATGTATCATCTCACCACTCTACCCTTCACAAGCTCACCCATCTTTTCTCCATTGTCCCAGATGAAATCAAAACCTTGATATGCACGCAATGTCCTCCTACCACCACAAACCCCTTCAAATTCAACATTGCATCATTGAAGGAGGACACCACCAAGCTGCATGAACAACTAACAGAATCAATACAGGTATATAGCAATGGTTCAGGCCACAATGACAAGATCAGAGCATCTGCAGTCCTATTCCATGCAGGTGCTGCACCACAAGTCCTATACTATTACCTGGGTACCAAGGATGAGCATACTGTATTTGAAGCCAAGGAGGTGGGACTTATGTTAGCTGCAAAACTAATCGCCACAGAATGAAACATTCAATTCCCTATCTCAATCTCAGTTGACAACCAAGTGGCAATCCAGTGTGGCAACAGTTTCCACACACAACCAGGATCGTATCTTGCGGACCGCTTCCAGTGCATGATGCAAAAGGTAGCTAGCGAACATGCTGATTTCGATGTTACAGTGTATTGGGTCCCAGGTCACTCGGACATTCACAGCAATGAAGAAGTGGATCAGCAGGTGAAGAAGGCTGCAGAAAGTCACCAAAATGATAGTCCTTGCACACAACTACCTTACTACCTCTGCCTCAACACTCTCCCTCTCAGCATATCTGCCCTCAAACAAGCATACCATCAGATCACTCAAGACCATTGGGCAAGAATCTGGGCCAAGTCTTCCCACTACACTCACACACACAACATTGATCCTAATATCCTGCATCACTCTTGTATTAAGCTGACCAAGACCTACCCCAAACGTCTCACAGGTTTATTGATGTGCCTCTGTACGCATCATGCCCCACTAAACCAACACCTTCATTGTATCAACAAAGCTCCTACATCATCATGCCCCCACTGCCTACACACCGCCAAAAGTATCCACCATTACCTGCTAGCATGCCCTCACTACCATCAAGAACACCATGTCCTCATTTGTGTACTGGGCTGCAAAGTCATGTCACTCCCATACCTATTGATGGATGAAAAGGCCATTCCACATCTCACATAATACATTACCGCCATGAACAGGATGAAATACACCTTTGGTGATGTTTCCATGATCCCAAAATGCTTGAACTGACAGAATCGTAGATCCACCCTCCGTCACCTATGCATGCCACCATCAAATAACTTATCTCTCACTTCCCTCTCATATCCTCCCAATAACCTCAAATAATCAAATAACTCGAATCTATGATCCTACACCAATCATAACCACTCGCTCATATGGAATCATGGCCTCCATTGGAACCAGTCAAACTTTGAAGAACCAGATCTTCCGTCACCAGGAATCTACCTTCTTTATCATAAATTTGCATCCAACTAGATTTCTATACCAGTCGCTATGTGGCTGAGAACATGTACAGAAGATCCTTATATACACAGTTACACCATCATGTGATTATATCAAAGTCACCTCTCCTTCATTAGATTGCATGTCTAAAATGTGTGGTGGGAATGGCGGACCAATGGAGGCATGCCTCACATCAGGGCATTCATGAATCTAGAGGTGCAGGGGGGCACAGGGGCCTCAAGACTAGACAGTACCGTCTTACATAGAGTAAATCTCTCAAAGACAAAAATCTTGATTTTTTTAAAAAAAAAAAAAAAAAAAACCTCTGTACATTCCTGTATAACCTGAGTTTGAATATTATACATAGTTCTGCTCATTCCTGCCTCTCCGTACTTGAGTTCCTCAACTCCTGTCAACTCCAATATAAGACTGGGGTTGATCCCTAAGTCTTTTCCTATTACCAGCTCTGGCCTTAGTAGTCTACCTCAATTATACCCACTGCACTACCAGGTCACATATGACTAGACCTAATAGTACTACCAGACCCCCCAGTAAATTAGGGGCATGTACTCAGGTAAGGGGTGCAGTGCATGAGCTGAAGCCAAGCCCCTTGGATCCATTACTCCCTTAAGCACAACCTTAACATTTTTGAATAAGACCGAATAACACATGTAAACCATGCACAAGCTGCCTTGAGGTACTCATAATGTAGCTCAGTAATCCATAATATCATTGCATCAAGTTTGATTATAAGTGAGTGTCAGAATAAGACTGCATAATGCATACAAACCATACTCAAGATGCTTCAATGTACCCATAATGATGAAGCACAACAGGATTCAAGATTGACAATTTTTAAAACTACATTTATAATGCATGTTACTCTTCATTAGTTCTGCTAAAGACTTGTTCAATAGTTTTTCTAAGGATTGTAATGTACAGAAGGTTGGACAAGGATTTGAAGCAAGCTATACATCAGCGGTCATCTGCTTTGAGGCACCTGTGGGGTGATTGAGTAGTCCACAAGATCTTCAGATGTTTTGGGCTAGAAAGGCCAGAAGAGTTCAAATTGTAAAGATGACAATAATTGTGTGAGATTACAATTTAGCACTATCACTATGTATGCTTACAGCACTACATTGAGTTTTGAATCATTTACAAATATTGTTGTGACCACAAACACTTTGAACTTAATCAAACTTGTATGTTTTTCATTTTGCACAAAGAAATGATCTGATGAAGCAATGTGTTACAGCAATTTGCAAAATGGTTGGCACTGTTGCATTTGTAAATATGATGGGGAATAAAAAAATACTCCCTCAAAAAAGGAAACTAATACCTGTCTTCAGTTCCCAATCCTCTGAGTCGCTCGAACATGCCATTCCGCAAGATCAGTCACGACATGAAACTTGCTGCTATCAACCTCTATGAGTGTCAGCTTTTGTCTCTTGAACAGATTCTGGCTTGTGTGGGCTTCTCTAAAAGAACTTTCTGGCGCATTTGCAACTTATGGAGAGAGACTGGTGATGTTGTTCAGCACAATTACGGTGTTTCTGGTCGCCCACGAACTTTACATTTCGACAATGTTCACTACCTCCTTCGACTTGTGCATCATAGACCTGACTGGTTCCTGGACGAGCTACTTGACCTACTCAACAACAACTGGCTTGTTGCTGTTCATTTCACTACAATCTACCATGAACTTTCTTGAGCAGGAATTTCTCACAAGAAGCTGAAGAAGATTGCAAAAGAGCGAGACGAGAATCGGTGGGCTGACTTCATCAGACGGATGGCACAGTATGACCCGGAGGAACTCGTATTCTTGGACGAGATGTCCAAAGATGAGAGGACAACTTCAAGGAGGTTTGGGAGATCAAAGAAGGGAGAAAGAGCAGCAAAGAAGGGAGTCTTTGTGCGAGGACACCGCCTTTCTGCATTGGGCCTGCTCACCATTGACGGGATGATGGCATGTTCAGTAATTGAAGCTTCATTCACCACAGAGAAGTTCAAGGTCTTCCTTCAGGAAGATGTCATAAGTGCTATTCAACCTCTGAAACATGAACTCATCAGTTCGACCAGCTACCACTATGCTCTCCCTACCCTGGGAAGCTTAGTGTGCTTATCATGGACAACGCAACATGCCACCATGGTTATGGTGTTGCAGATCTCATATATGAAGCAGGTGAGTTCACACGCGATGCATAATAGCCTCCATTGACACACAACATGGTTTTGAGGTGTACAGCTTAAATATCTTCCCCCATACTCACCTGACTTGAATCCGATTGAGGAAGCATTCTCCAAGATCAAGGCTTTCATTCGTCGCAACCAGGATTACTTCTCAATGGAATTGGATGGGCTTATCTACGATATGTACATCGTGATGGACCAAATAACAGATTCAGATGCACTTGGGTACATTATGCATGCAGGGTACTTCTAGCACAATTCCTCTTGATTTGATACAGTAGCAAAAGAGCACAAAGCAGATTGCATAACAAAAAAAAATTACTTGCACCAACGCTTCATGGCTGCACACATTGCAGCAATCTCTCCCAACTTGAACTCCATTTCCTTCAGCTCAGAGATGAGAATGTAACAGATAGTCTCCATGCCTGTATACCCGTTCTGGTGTAGCTTCGTGCGGATATCGTTGCTGAGGATATAGTTGCTACAGAACTCGTTGAGATAAAGTGTTGGTCCATGCAGCATGCCATAGGGAATCAGAGAGTCTTGTGATCAATCACCTTCAGTGTGTGATCCAGCAGGTGCAGGTTGAGGTATGTCATTGTTCGGAACTGCAGGAGGGCGAAACACAGCGAGAAGTTCTGGCGGGATGTTGAAATTGATGACTGGACCGTGAGGCTGATTTGCAGGCTGTGCACGTTTGGCAAGGTGATGCTGAAGAAGAGAGACAGTGCCCTTCTTCCCTGGAAGTGTATTGAACTTGGCATGGTTCGGAGGAGTCTCGAGATTTGCTTGTGCTTCATCCCTGTTCTGAGTGTGAAGTAAGCAAGTTATCATCTCACAATGGTCTATGAGAATACCCATGCAGCCACCCATACAGAAAGATGCTCATGCCCAAGCAGGAAGTGTTCAGGATGCTCGACGTGGATGAAACAGAACTTGCTCATACATCCAGGCTTCGAACACATCCACCGGTCACGAAGTTGTTGAATCTTCATGTTGATCTTTATATTCAAGTTTGTCTCTAGTACCTTGGCTTTTTCTTTTGCTGACTGTAGGTGAATCACTGCATGAGAACATTGGCAAGAAGGCAAAAGGTATTTACGGTCTTCTTCATCTTCTTTTTCGGCCTCTTGTCATCTTCACTCTCGTTCTCGGAACCTACATCATCCTCTCCAGAGCTTGTGTCTGTATCTCTGTCATAATGGTTCTCCTTTCCTCATTTTTTCTTCTACAACATCTCTCGGCCAAGTATACTCTGTGCATATATCCAGGCAAGATAACTGACCTTGTTCATGCGAGCCTTGATGGTGATATTTGCCTGCGGCTCTTTGTGTTTTGTGGCGTGCTGAAGCAAAAATTTGTAATCACTGTCTGAAGCAAGAGCCAAAGGAGATAGCTGGATCCATGGTACAGTCCAGTCAATGTCATAGTCGTCGTATGAGATCTTGCTGGGGTTGAGTTTTGCCAAGATCTGAGTGAGTAGCTGTGCCTTCAAAGTATCAAATGGCAAGTCGGCTGTTTGCTGCAAGAATGAATTGAGTGATTTCCTTTGTTTTTCTGCTTTGTGAAGCTCTGCCTCCGAGAAAATCAACAGGTAATATGTCACTTGTGTGGGAGGGGGTGGGACAGGTACATCTAAGCAATAATCAGTAGAGAGACATCAAAGATCAAGTCACAACAAGACTCAAGTATATAGGAATGAAAGAAACTGTCCATCAAACACCAAGTTGAAAAATGATGTCGTGCACGCACCTGTCTCTTCTGTGGCTTTCTTCTTCTTCAGATGACCTGGGTTCTTGTGCTTTGCCGTGCCAGTTTTGCCAGAATTTATCGTACTTGCTGCTAGTTGTCCTCCACGTTCCATTTGCCAAGTGAGAGTCATACATTCCGCATCCTGAGCTTGAGCGTTCATGTTTGCTTTCGAGCTTGTGTCCACGGTGTCATGGTCACTTGCACTAGTGTCAGACAGAGCACCAGGATCGAAAATTGAGTCATATGCTTGAGACACCATGGATGGTGAAGCCGGTGAAGGTTAACAGATGAGTGACACGCCACTGAGCCGCGCCTCTCAGGAGAATCTTAATTGCCATATTTGGTGCCAAGTATTTTAATTTCTAGTCTTTGCCTCGCGTTTGATAGTGCCAACCATTTTGCAAATTGCTGTAAATAAAACTTTGATATGTACTACTGTGGTGTTACTGTTTGTTTGTAAAGCAGAATCCTTCAAGTAGTAATATCTCATGTAGCACATATTAGAACATTGTTTGCCCTTCATAGAATGTACCACTCCAAGTGACAGGCAACCATTAATCAGTCAAGACTGATGATATCTTCATTGAGAAGTAATACATACTCCTATGTACAAGAGGAGTAGGTTCTGTTCTAAAATATACCAGAGCATCATCTGTGTGGCATGAAATATATTTCTTTGAGTGATATTTGACCAATACCTGTGCAATATGTACAACTCTGTTGTTACAGTCTGGTTATAATATAGACTCATATCATTTGCCCTCAAGAGAGTTACATCAATGTCATCATCACCCTGAGCTAGTCAAAAAAATTCAGTGAAAGTTAAATGATGTGTCTGTATCACTGGGGATGTTGCCAGAGTGTATTTCACTTTAGTACATTGCAACCTTCTTCCTTGACCCTCTCAGTATCAGTCAGTATTACAGTTCATGAACCTGTGCCCACTCTTTTTTTCTTACATACATCCAAACTCAAAAGGTTCTGAAACAAATAATGCCATTAGGCTGGCATGCTTGTGCATTCGTCTTTCCTCAATACACATACTGCAGTCACTTTACCCTTGTATAATACATACAGCCAAGGTTGAAATATCCCTGTTCTACACAGGCCACCCCATGTGGGCCCATCAATGTATTGTTGTGTTAAATACAGGTAGGCTGGTCTCAAGTGTTTATCTGATATGAACAGGGTGCCAATGGTATGTGGTATAGTAGATAAGTGTAGACTTTTCTATTGACTTTGGTAGGTAGTGTATTGTAGGCAGTGTTTGAAGTATGTACCTGATACCAACAGGTGGGCCAGTCGAAGTGTGTATGTGATACTAACAGTGGGCCCATAGTATGTAGTGTAGTAGATAAGTGTAGACTTTTCTATTGACTTTGGTAGGTAGTGTATGAAGTATGTACCTGATATGAACAGGTGGGCCGAGTGAGCAGTGGTACTGATATATACAGATGGGCTGAGATTCTGATCATATATAAGTATCATGGACACTGCTCAGTCACTGGGTCAGTGTTCATAGACTAGCTTCCATAATATATATGCCAGGACCACCTTGGTCAAAAGACACTCAGTCAGATATTATGAATGAGGGATTGCCAGGATCTGATGTAGGCAGCCACATTGCAGTATAACAAGGGCCACTGTCAAAGAATACCTGGCCAAGTCATATGCAATGGTTTTGTCAAGATCCCATGGAAGTAGGTAGGGTAATATCAAACTCCAGTATGTTTTGATGAGTGGAAGGGTGAGCATGAGGATTTTAGCACTACAAACAAAGTCGGATTAGATGGTTTAACGTGCATGTAAAAGTCATTGACCAAATTCATTCTCTGGGCTGTTCGAGCTTGATCATCAGCTGCACCAGTGAATATATAAGATTTTCAACATGCCTTTTGCAGAGTCCAGAGTACAGATTCTCGCATTAGCTGAAAAGAACAAACTGGTTGTGACTGTCCAGAAAGTGAAGACTGGCCAGATTATTAAAAAAACATCAATGTCACGGACCTCACGATCCTTCTGCTCCGCTCGAAACTGCTATTCGTATAGGAGTCGATTACACCGACTCGGATGAATCTTGAATTTATCTCACAACCTATCCAAAATACTCGAAGATGTAACTCTTTAGCTGCACTTGTATCACACGGTTTTTGATTATCAGCTGCATGAAGGACCATCGAGGATAATTGGAGATCAATATCTGCGGAATGAAACACCCCTCTGAGAATTGAGAGCTCTGGCTAAAGAACAGAGAAAATGGGCGCCCGCCCATGGAGATGAATATCCCGCGGAACCATTAGTGCCAGCGTCGGCTCCAGAGGTCACGCCTCAGGGGGGCCACTGGGGAATAGTGTTTAGTTTGTGCCGTCCATGCAAAAGTACTTATTGTTGGACTCCGAACGATCCGAGATAGTCGAGAGGGAAGAATGACAAGTCCGAGCTCAAGCCAAAATGGGCGTAGACGAGCGACGCGTTGACGTCGGTTCGTGCCCTGCAATATGTTACTTTTCGCTTTGATATATTTCTGTTACCACACAACTCACTATAAAGTCGCCAGCAGCAGCGCGAAGGCATCTCAGACTCTTTCAAGAGAACTGAGATTATACTTGTTTGTATAGGCGTTCCCGTCGTCCCGCGTCTCACTATTCACCAGACTTATTGCAATACAGAACATAGACGGTTGAAGGACGAAATCAGCGCAGGAGCGGATAAGGCAGGTATGAATTGATCTCACCGGAAGTTCGTGTTTTCTAATTGATATATCGCGCGGTGGGCCTGTGAAAACGCAACGCGGATTAGAGCAGCAGGACAAGAGAGGTTGTGGTAAAGTAGCATGAAACAGGCGGAAGGATACCGGACACGAAGTTCTCAGTCGTGAGCAGCGCCCTAGTGGTGGGAAGAGCAGGGGTTTGTCTGTCTCTTAAGGGAGAACTATGAGTTCACGAGACGGAGGAACAAAACGCATCAGGAGACATCCAAGGCAGTAAGTTATGTCTAGCATCCCGTCGTTCGGCTGTTCGATGCTTGCAGTCGATGCACGAGGTACTTACATTGATCAGATTACACAGGAACCTGTCACTGATTGTTCGTAGATGGTCCGCATCGCAGACACAGGATGTAAAGAGAGCACTATTGTGAACAGTGAGCATGCAGACCGTTATAAAAATTGTTAATCTAGCGTCAATTACTTTACATGTGGATGTTACACGGAAAGACGTTCCTTAGACCAAGGTGAATCCGGTCATTATTACTGTTCCATGCTATTGTTCGTTAATGTACCCTACACCACGCTCATACAACGGTTGCAACGAGCATGTTGGTCATGGGCGACATGGCCATCGAGACTAAGAGCGTGTCGTTCCAGCCAGTGCCGTTGTAGGTGGGCACCTGAGACAGCACATAGTCTGTGGCGAAGGAGCCAGCCGACCAGCCAAGGTAGCCAAGGATTACTACAAAGAACACACATTGACTTTTGTCAGGGCACGGTAATGAGAAAACTTACCATCAGAGTTAGCAGCCTGGTAGCCAATCTGCTGTGATATGTAGCCAACGCAAGAGTCGACGTTCCCACCACCAGTCTCAGTATTGAGGGCCTGACGGCCGTTTTCACGGAGCCAGGTGGACAGAGGGTACCATGAGTCCTCAATGTTGTTGGTCACGCATGGAGCGTGAGTGCCACTAAGCGGTATTAGCGGAGGCATGGGCAATGAAACGATTGCACTAACGAGTTGTCATAGTCGAGGTACTTGTGGACGTCCATAATGAGGTTGGTGAATGTACCGTCAGGGTTCCGTACCATGCCAAGGGCCTCAGCAGAACCGCTGGAAACAAAAGCCTCCGCGGAGGTATAGTTGTTGCCAGGGAGCAGAATCATCTGGGTGGTCGCGCCAGCGTCCCTAGATATATTTTCAGTTGAGACACCAAGCAGAAATAGTCAAACGCGCTGACCGAATACCCGTTACTGCACACTTATTCCCCAGAATTCTGAGCGATATTTGAAGTTTATGAACAACGAACACATACCTGAACTATAATTGTGAAATTGCATTGTCAGAAGGAAAACATCCATCAAGAGATAACTCGTACCGGACTCTGCCCAAGTGTAGATATCCTATGTTCGGCAACGTTAGCATAGTCTCTTGGAGAATTTTGCGAGTGACTCACTGGGATATCATGAGGTTCGTTCATACTAATTGTCAATAAGTCAGTGGTCCCTATTCGCAGTGGTCATCACATACACCCCAAAGACGACTTTCGCCTCATTCTTCCAGTATGAGGCAATGTTGTACCAGAGCTCAGCGAAGACTTCGTTGCTCGGACCGCCTTGGCCGATTATCTTTTATCGAATTGAGCATCATTCGCGATAGCAGGAGCACAGTCATTAACCTCTCCGTCATACCTGGCGTAGTTGTGGATATCAATCTCACAGTAAGCGCCAGTGCTCAGACAGTCAGACACCAGCATGTTATAGTTGGCAAACTGAGTCTCATTCAAGACACCAGTCATCTGGTTGTACGTGAGGTACTGCCAGCCGACAGGGAGACGGAACACATTGTAGCCGTCATTTTCTACAAAGTGTTGCATTTGGCCCAAACCATTGACACCTGGTAGGTATGTTAGAGTGTGAAAGGGCTCTGCATGATAAATCTTACCGGACAGTTGGTAGACGGGGGGAACAGTCTGTGAGATGATGCAGGTACCATCTGTTCCACAACCGAAATCTGTGGAACGGGAGTCTGCACATGACGAGTAACGGTAGAAGGATAGCACTTACCGAAACCTGCAATATTCACACCTGCAAACTGGAGCGGTGCAAATGTCTGAGCATTGACTGCGACCGTCGCACTGCTGAGAGTAGCAACGACAAAGGGAAACAAAAATTTGATGGCCATTTCGGGCGGAAAGAGCAGTCTACTGAGTGGTTCAACATGACCTACCTTATGTATGTGTTAGACCCTGGGTTAAAACGATAAAAATATTCCCCGTACAACGGTTCGCCAGGGACAGACTCGCATGAGTCGCGGCCGATGTTCGCGGGAATTCTTCATGAAACCATTGAGCCGGCACTATTCTCAGAGGACTACTGTCTGCGATGTAGAACGCACAGATATTAATGGCCTGCAGTTCTCCAGACTGCCGCGATGAGATTGGGCTGCTAAGTCGACGCGATCACGTGGATATCATGTGAGCGGCAAAACATCGCTACTTTGTCGGGAGCTCAGGGTGGTTCGATAGATCATGATGCATGATGACGAAGATTTATACTTTCCACGATAGTGGGCATTTACTTTTGATTTACTTACGCTTAAAACGCCATTGGGTGGGTAGAATGTTTTGGAGAAAGCCTAACCGCCTGTTGTTTAACCGAGTCGACACTGATGGATTGATATGTTCACCTCCGAACACTGGCGAGGAAAAGACGAAACTCTAAATCTAGTTCGTTCTCCACACCCCTGAATTAGAAAATCATCGACACGAAATGACACACACAAATCTCCGAACAGTTGTTTCAGAACCGAAGACCCGAAAGTGCATCCTTATTTTTGCATTGCTTCTGTTAGTTAGTCCAATGGATTCGCGTTTCCCAAGGATTCGCGTTCCGACTCTAGCACACGCAGTTCCTCTCGGCCATGCGGTTGAGATCTAAACTGAGGTTCACCACAGAACAACAACATAAGCAAATCTATTCGGTTGTTGCGGTACATTCGGTGGATGATCGGTCTGCGACGATGACATACCAGATTGATCATCCAAGGAAGTACCGACTGTCCGTCGATCCGGATGTCTTTAGTAAGATGTTTTTTTCTCGGATTAGGACCGAGGTCACCAATGCCACCGTTGACACTCCTTCGGAGACAACAATTGAACAAGGAATTGGCTTCGTAGAGGTGATGCGAAAAACTGGGGCGTATTGGCACGCTCGGAAGCAAATTCGAGAAGGAGAGCTACCCTTAAGATTACAGGGTAAAGGAAAAATAGCGAACAGCCTTGACAATTTCGCTTTCGTGGTTGGTGGGTAAGGCTCAAGGTCTGGCGGACCAGACCGCGCTGAATCCGACATATGGGTTTGCGAGTAAGCCGGTGGGCAGAGTGAACAGGTCGACCCAGGCTACTGTTGCCTGCGTTGATCTACATAGTAAGACATAGTAGTCCGTGCAACTTACTTGGAGGTGTGTGTGACAAAGTTTAACGCTTATATAAGCCTGTAACATAGTCCGAACCCAAACTGATGAGTCAGCCAAGCGAAGCGATGGACGTCGATCTACCCTGCAAGCTTGAACTCGTTTCTGATCTTCCAGGTAGCGCCGATTCAGAATTGTAATTCTCGCAGGCTAAACGATGTTTTACCACAGGACACGATGAACGTGCTTGGCAGGTAGCATGGAATCCGACCAAGCCTCTGTTAGCATCATGCTCAGCGGACAAATCTGTGCGAATGTACAGCTATCGACCATCCGACCACGGAAGCAAAGCTCTAACCTTTTCGCACGTGGGCACTATCCCGACGGGACATACGAAAACCGTACGCAGCATCGCATGGGCACCATCAGGCAAAACACTTGCCACAGGATCATTTGATTCCAATGTCGGAATATGGGAGCGAGAGGATGTTTCGGACTCCGAGGATGCAGGAGAAACTGCGGGTGATTGGGAGTGTGCGACTTTGTTAGAAGGTCACGAAACGGAATGCAAGAGCGTTGGGTATTCGAGTTCCGGCACGCTGCTAGCGAGCTGCAGCAGAGATAAGACTGTATGGATTTGGGAGGGTGGGTGTTTCCTGTTTCCACCTTACCACATTGCTCAATGGTCCGATCCGATCAGTTAAACCGGATGCAGATTTTGAGTGTATGGGCGTACTCATGGAACATAGCCAGGACGTGAAATGCGTTGCATGGCACCCTTCGGAAGAGGTCAAATGCCTGTCATTGAAATCATGTGTACGTCTGACAGGCGTTCAGGACAGATCCTTGCATCCGCTTCGTACGATGATACCATAAAGCTCTACATAGACGATCCTTCGGAAGACTGGTTTTGTTTCTCGACCCTCTCTGGTCACAAGTCAACCGTCTGGTCCCTTACTTGGTCGCCACGAGAGAGTTATCTCGCCTCGTCTTCTGATGATCTTACTATTAGGATATGGAAGAGAGTAGAAGAACATAAATGGCGATCCGTCTTGGAGCTGAGGGGACATGAACGGAGTATCTATTCAATCAGCTGGGGAGTTGGGAAGGGTGCGAGTGAGAATCTTGGATGGCTCGCGACCACTGGTGGTGATGGTAAAATTAATGTCTGGGAAATAACGGTATGTTTCACGCTCACTTTCTGTCGCATTGAGACTGACGAGCCTTCTCAGGAAACTCAGCGCACCAAGGATCCTCTGACTGCGAAATTACTTGCCAGTATATCTGGATCTCACGATGTCAGTGATGTCAATTCGGTCTCTTGGTGCCCTCGCCCAGATCATGCAGATCTGTTGGCCACTGCTGGTGATGATGGCTCAGTCAAAGTATGGAGGGTAGTACCATCTTAGAATTTACTACAGCATTTCATTCATACAAGTTCTACAATGGATTCAAAGCATGATCAATGCGTATAGGTATTTAAGTTACGTATAATATGATCTCTGCCGAACGTCATTACAGAATGACTCGGTCAGTTGATCATGTCAAAGAAGGGTCGACAGCGTCGATTTTTCCAGCACATCCCTCTTTCCGTATCACGTCTTCACCATGCCGATCTCTGGGCTGGCCCCCTCTACCACTCCAGTAAAACCCGCGCATTTTGATATCGAAAAAGTCATCCGTCCGAACATCCTCGCTCTCCATCCTTACCGATGTGCACGCGATGACTACCAAGAAGGAATCCTCCTCGATGCAAACGAAAATGCTCTTGGACACTCCATTCCCAGATCGTCCAATCAGATCCAGCAGGAGCTTTCGTCAACACTAGACGCTGACTTAAACCGATACCCTGATCCCTCTCATGACGGGATAAAATCTCGCATTGCATCTCTCAGATCGCTACCCGGGAAGGACCATGTCTTTCTGGGCGTCGGATCTGACGAGGTCATCGATCTCTTGATGCGGGTTTGCGTCACACCCGTAAACGAGAAGATTCTGATCACCCCGCCCACTTATGGAATGTATTCCGTTTGCGCGCAAGTGAATGATATTGGGGTAGTTCGTTGTAACCTCAATCTGAGCGGGAGCGAAGGGGAGGGTGGAGAACACGGTCGATTTAGCTTGCTGGTCGATAATGTGAGTGACATATTTTGGACGGTTTCTCAAATGGCCAACGACGTGTAGATAAAAGCAGCTGTCTTGGCCGACCCCTCTATCAAGCTCATTTTCCTCTGCTCGCCAGGGAACCCAACGGGTACTCTGATCAGTCTGGCCGCTGTCAAAGCAATATTGGACTACGAGCCATTCAAAGGTATTGTGGTTGTCGATGAAGCGTATATCGATTTTGCTCGTGAGGGTACCAGTGCTGTATCCCTTATCAAAGATTATGCCAATCTGTGCGTAATGCAAACCTTGAGCAAAAGCTTTGGCCTCGCTGCGATTAGGTGAGTAGATGTTCATCGGTACCTGTGTTTGTTAACGATTTCCTTCAGGCTCGGTATCGCCCTTGCACAGCCGCCGTTAATTCAAGTGCTCACAAACACAAAAGCCCCGTACAATATTTCCACCCCGTCCGCTCAATTAGCGCTCGCTGCGCTGAGTGAGGGGGCAGTTCAAAACATGCATTTGAAATGCCAAACGCTCGTAGATTCACGGAAACAGCTGCAGAAGTCTCTCGAGAGTCTTTCTGCCCTCGGTGTAGGAGACGTCATTGGCGGCAACGATGCAAACTTCTTGATGGTCCCCATCCTCAATAAAGAAACTAGACTTCCTGACAACGCTCGGGCAAACGCTATTTACACGGAGCTCGCCGAGAATAAAGGAGTTGTGGTGAGGTTCAGAGGTAAAGAAGCTGGATGTGATGGATGTTTGAGAATCACTATTGGGACTGCCGAGGAGAACGCGGCGCTCCTTCTACAACTGCAGAGTGTTTTGCAATGATGACTATTAGCTGCGCGAGGCGATGATCTTGCAAGGCTGTAGATGCTTAGTTAGTCGACCTCTTCCGGGGGGGTTCACTTTCCAAATATAGATGGGTTCTTACGTGTCTACTATTATCTGTCGGGAAGCAGTATGGCCGGCGCCGCGGTCCAACGTACAACATACGGCGCAGCTGAGCGCTTGCTTCATTGACTTGATCTATCTGGCCTTTTCATTTTGCATGCTGAGGATCATTTCCGTCAAATTGCCTGTTGGCGCATCTCTCTGGTTGACTTAAATCTCATTATCAAGCGCGCCGGTCTTCACCGCTATTTTCCTCGAGTCTCACCTAGAACAAGTCATCTAGAATGGCGAAGCAAAAGTCTCTGACCCCTCAGGAGATCTACCGAGCCCGGAAAGCGCGAGAAGAACGAGAGAAGAACGCGCTACTACCACCGGGGTTGTTAAACCACGGTAATACTTGTTTCATGAACTCGGTGTTACAGGGTGTGAGTCCAATTTCATCCTCTGTCTCATTTCAACGAAGAACATATTCTGATGACTTGCTCTGTAGCTGATCGCCACACAATATCTGTCTCATCTTGTCCTATTCCAGGATATCCCTCCCGCCATCCAGCTGTCTGCAACAATCCCAGTGGCTTCCCATCGATCACCTGAGTTAACAAATGGTCATGGTCTAGCAGGGCCTTATGAGCGCCCTTGGACTGCGGGATTATACATCGGAGATCGGTTTGTGACCCTCTTGCGGCAGGCGTGGGCCATGCAAGATGACCGCCAGAGAAATTATTTGAAGCCCAAGTAAGCATTGGGCCAATGAAACAGAATCATTGCTCATCGCTTGACACTAGAGAGCTTTTAGCATCCCTTGGGCAGAAATACGACCAATATCTGGACTTTCGCCAGCAAGATGCGCATGAATTCCTTAGGCATCTCCTTGACGCAATGCAAATGGAGGAGGTTGATGTGAGTGACAATAAGATCACAACTCGTATTCACTCATTGACATATCGTAGATCATCAAAAAGCGGCAGCCTTCCGCTTTTGTCAAGGGCAAAAAGAGAAGACACACACCTCCTGCAAAAGCACGCCCGTCGCCCAACACTGACGGTCGTGCGCATGTCGGTCATTCACCACTAGGACAGGTCGTCAGCGCCACGAATGCTGATCCATCGCCCCCAGAGCAAGAGGCGTTAACACCGTTTGTTGACATGCTTTTCGGGGGCAAGTTGGCCAGCATTCTTGTGTGTCAGGCCTGCAAACACGTTTCCCATACATATGAGGACTTCAACGACCTCAGCTTGAGCATCAAGGCTGAGGACTATGCGCGCGAACGTAAGCGGGACAAGCTGAAGCAGCTCGCTAAGAAACTGCGCAATATATCCGGAACGGCGCTCAGCGTCATTCCTGTGCAGCGATCTTCCTCAGTCCCAGCTACTCCACATAGAGATTCAACGCTGGGGAACCCACAAGTCGTAGATCCTCATAGACGACGTAGCATTGACTTGGCGGATGTCGAGGTAGCTGCTGAAGTGGAGATACATGCAGACCACGAAACCAACCACGACACTACCACCGGAACAGACGCATCTCCACCCCAGCCCGAATTACATCTCGAACATCACCCCGAAGCTGCAGTTCATCACCCATCGGAATCTGACAATTCAACTCCTGACTCCCGGATTGGCGAGACTCCAGAAGCTGACATCCCACATAAGGGACGGGAACATATAGAGATTAGCGAACCTTCTTTAGGCGATGGCCGCGAGAAAAGAGAGAAGTCGGAAAGCTGGTCAAAGCTTGGGCGAAGAATTAGTGTGTCCGTTGGTCTCACTAAGCAATCCAGGGAGGATCGACGTCGCTCGAAAGAAGAGAAGAAAGCCAGAAAAGACGCCTCGCATCAGCGTAACGCAAAGGACGGTGACCCCTACCCCCCATCTCCATCTCTCCACACTACAGCACACATCGTCCAGCCTCTCGACTCTCCCGACGTGAATGTCGAGCGAGAGCCGACATCTCTTAGCGCCGTCAACGACCTATTGCAGACGCAACTAGCTGCAGTTAAGCGGTCTTGGTCGCCAGTGCAAAGATCCTCTCATTCACCCTCAGTCTCCTCCACACCCCGTTTTCCTCTCATCTCCCGACCACCTACTCCCTCCGTGACAAACAAACGTCCAAAAACTCCCAGACCCCCGAAAATGAGTACTGAAGAAGCAGCTTATCTTCGCGACATCCTAGCCGATATAAGTCCAGGAGGAGCTGCAAATCCATTTTCTATCTTCAAGCAGACGAAGGACCAGTCTAATGCGGGCCCTTCTACCGCTCAAAATATGTTTTCGAAGATCCCTCAGCTTGGCGGTCTGGAAGAGTGTTTGAGATTATTTACCTCGGTCGAGGTTCTCGACGGGGAGAACATGGTCAAATGTCATCGCTGTTGGAAGATTGCCAATGGCCTCTACGAACCCCGGTCGAGGGGACAGAATCAGGAGTCCGATTCCTGCACTGACAGTGATGATGAAGACGAGAGCTTAGATGATGAAGATCGCCCCATCCATACGCAACACCCAAATGGGAGCACACATCTACCAATGCCCAATCATACCGATCGTCCCAGGTTTTCGATTTCTGCCTCAAGTTCTGCTACTTCCTTTCACGATACCCCTGATAGCCATAATACCTCAAGATCACTCTCGGGTGACACAACGCTTGATACCTCTTATGGTTCACATAGCATTAAACCTCTACCACTCTCTCTGGAACTGATGAGCGATGATTATTTGCCCTCTATATCAACGCCTCGTCCTGCAACATACGGTGGTCTTCCAATTCCATCGATATCTACCACTGCTCCGGAGTCGCCGATGTCTATTAAGACAGCCAGGCCCATTGTCACAGGGTCACCAACCAGTTCCATGTCATCCCAGGCGTCTGTGCACGCCCCTGCACCAAAACCTGAGCAGGAGAAACATCCCGCTAATATGATGGAGAACGAAGGCTGTTCTGATGAGGAGAGTGGGACATCTGCTAATTTATCTGCTTACTCGGATGTTTCTTCTACTGCTGTATCACCGGCTGTATCACCAAACGTCTCCCAAGAGAACCTCGCTGTCGCTCCAACATCTCACGCACCGCTGAAACAGCTTTCAAGGATACCAGATTCCACGGGTGTCCCTCTGTCCAAGAAAGTGATCATGCGAGCGGCGTATAAACGATATCTAATTGCCACACCCCCACCGATTCTCGTCATTCACCTGAAGCGCTTCCAGCAAATGTCAAAAGTTCCCATCATGTCCTTCTCCTCCAGTTTCAAGAAGCTCGAGGATTATGTATCATTCCCAGAGTACCTCGACATTGCGCCCTACTTGGCACCCAAGCGGGAGCAGTATGGGGATGCCAAGCTGGGGCATGTTCGTGGTCGGACTAAACGTCCAGAGCGGTGCATATATAGGCTATATGCCGTAGTCGTACATATTGGGAACATGGTGAGAACTGCATTTTGACCGCTGAAACACAAGGTTCACATCTCATCGCTGAATATATAGCTTGGTGGTCACTATATCGCATACACTGCCCTCCCTTCAGCCACGAAGGAAGATGAACATACGTCTTCGGTAACTGAATCAGAGAACTTGCCGCGCACGGATCGACCACATCGAGACTGGGCATATATCAGTGATACCACAGTACGGCTCTCCTCTTTGGACGAGGTCTTAAAGAGCAAGGCATACATCTGCATGTACGAGAGGATATGAAATGGACTCGGCATCTTCCGTTCACTTGTTCCCCGCTGTTGGCATCCCACTACCTGGTGATTTGAACGTGTTATATCGTCCCAGTGAAGCAGCTACAGCTACTTTTTCACGTATCTTTATCCTTTTTGCTTTTTCAGAAGCACTGGGGCGGCCTTGTTTTATCTACAAGAGCTATATAACTTGGACTTTTAAGCCGAAGAAATTTATTTGTAGACAAGACTCATTTGATCTTTGCGTGCCCGTTTATTCCTTTGCTTCCAACGGAGCAAGCAAGGTTCTCTGCCGATAAAATCGGGCTTCTCGGGTTGTTACCTGTTGATAAGCTTAGTAGCCCGACGAGGGTTTAAGTTCCCACTTGCCAAGATTTGTCATGAGTGAACGTTCGGATAATGACGTGAGCTAGTTCAGGGACCCGAACACCAACAAACTGCTTGTCACTTGACCCTTTGCCAAATCATGCGAACAGGAGGAGCAGGTTCGGAAAGTGGTCATAATATTGTATGCCCAAGGCCAGGGTGGCCTACGATCGAGTGGAAAGCCTGTTATCCCTTGATGACAAGATTTCTTTGCCCCATTCCATCTTATATTCATCTGTAATACTGTGGCACCATGGCACCTAAAAGTTATAACTTCCGACCTCTGATCAGTGATCAACAGGCTTTCTCTGTACCATGGAGGTAAGTATGGCTCTCTTCGCGTGGCCGGCATGTTATGTCGAGGCTCAAGCATATCTGTGAGTGTGTTCTGCTGCAGTACGCGTGCGAGACTCAAAGCGCTTCGCGATTACTGATTGACATGACGTCTCAACAGGTGCCTATGATACATTTTGTGAGACTCGCCACTCGGTCGGTCTGTGTAGCCCTGCAGGTTGTCATCACTCGCTACAAATGCCGTGAACGCGTCTGATAATAATCAGATAATCCAGCCATGTACAAGGAATGCTTCCGAGTCGCATTTATGGCCGGTCTTCAATTTGCGTATAAAACTCGCCATGTCCTTCAAATCAACAAGAGTTATCAGATAATGGAAGCCAGCTACACTCGACTGCCCGGTGAGTTGAAAGTAGCCATCGTGTTGTACTCTTCTATTTATCATCATCATCATCATCCTTTGGAAAGTCGCGGGGTCGGTATCCCACGGCATTGCTATAGTCTCCACCATCTTCAGGCTTGTTTACAGAGGTTGGACGCGTCGCGTCTGGTGGGAAGATGCATGGGCGGCATTTTCACTGCTCTCAGACGGTAGGATTTTACTTCTACATTACCTTACTCAGTAAACCGACTACTGTGAACCCCAGTTGTTTGCCTGGCATGCATCTGGATCACCCCCCCGACAATTCGTTAGTGCTACTTGACTTCGCTCAAGTTCAAGATTTAACTGACGTTCATATCAGTCCCATCCTGGGTCCTCGCAGTGACTTTAACCTCCGTCCTGTGGTGCGCATCACAGCTTACTCGCTTACATTCCTACTAACTCACTGTTCCAGGGCTGCGCGCATGAGCATTATTTTTTCCATCATCCGAGTCGCCAATTATTCGGGCTGCAAGATCCACAAATGGATCACTTATCTCATCGCAGTATCCTTTGCGTGCATGTGGGTCGCGCTGCTCGTGCAGAAAATCGACGTGTGTATAGTCCAGGCGTGCCAGATGGCCAAGCCCGTGGCGCTCTCGCAACTGATCAGTCAGTACCTCTTTTCGTGCCTGATGTGGTTTTCAAATTATGTGTTCCTACAGCGGACGTCATCGCAGATTGTTCCCTGGTTGTTGCGCCACTGCAGCTCTGGAAAAATGTAGGACTCTCACGTAGCAGAAAAATATTGGTCCTGTCCTCATTCGGCGCATCGCTTCTAATCACCGCCGTCACAATCCCCCACTCTGTAATCCTCTTCAAACCTGTCTCAGAAACTACGCTCATCTTCGCGCATGTCAAGGTAAGCGTACTCCGTTCTTAGCATCCATCTGCAACACCTGACGGAAAATAGGCGGCCCTCAGTCTCATCATCTGCAACCTCTTGGTGATCGTTACCTTCGCATATCGCGTGTTCTCGAAGGAAACTGTTGATCTCGACCAGTCATTCACATCCCCCGGAATCTTCACGAGTGTCATCATGGCGCAGTTCTCGATGAACACGTACACTAGGACGTCATTCTCTGAAGAGGAGGGGATAATCTCGAGACGGATAATGACGGTGCAGAACGAGGCGACGAAGCCGAAGATGGACGACGCAAGAATTTTCAGTGCTGAAGAGGTCACTAACGCTGAAGGATGGCCGGAAACATTGAAGGATGACAAGCAATGATCGATCACAAGGGAAGTTGCCAAACATGATGGCAGTACGGTTTTTCATCTTACTACATGTACATATGTGTACCCATTGTGTATCACACCACCCCATATACCATCTCAATCACAAATATCAAAACAACCTACTATCGCTAAGGGTTTATGAAAACCTTTCACAGGTCATGCAACTTTCCACACTATCAAGTTTGAAGTAGATTTTTATGTGCTGTTGTTTCTTTAGGATAAACGAATTTGCTTTT
The DNA here is from genome assembly GCA_016584345.1 of Suillus ampliporus. NCBI lineage: Eukaryota > Fungi > Basidiomycota > Agaricomycetes > Boletales > Suillaceae > Suillus > Suillus ampliporus. Next base: position 246,328 of record JABCPV010000007.1, on the reverse strand, counting down.
GTTTGTTTTTTTAAGAAAAAACAAGTGATGTTGTTGGAGCCTCGGAAGAACCTCGGTGCCGAAACCTTTTGGCTTTTTTTTTAAAAAAAAAACCTTTTATTGTCGTCGTAGGCTAGCCTAATGTTGACATTACTTAGAGTATAGTACGTTGAATGGTGTAATCGATATGGGTGAGTAAATGAGTGTTCATTGGCTTGTACTTTCTCTGGGAAGAGTACGAAGCAGGGATAGCTGGTCTGGCAGCTGTCTGGGTTTTGGGTGCTTGCGCTAGGGCACGAGACATGGTGCTGGGGGGTGATACGCTGGGAGTTTTTGAGTGCATGGTGAGGGTACGGTATACCTTTTGGCTATGTGCTCAAATCTGTCGCTTGCAAATCTTGACCGTCGAAGCTGAGATTGGTGATAAAACCACTCATCCGCAGTTGGCTTAACGTACATCATTGCGGGGATCACGTGGAAGCGTCTGTTATGGATTGTTAAGAATAGCTGGGAAGATACGAAGACATGTACTGAGGGACTCACACACTAGCATGCGCTCGACGGTGCTCCCATCCGGGCAGGCAAACGTCGTCAAGCGCCCAGCCGTGTGTATGGCAGCAAGCATATTGCGCGTGAACAGGCCCCTACACCAAGATGTCCTAGGTACGCCACTGTCAAAGCTATGCCTTCGCGCACAGGCCCTCTTCCATGTTGCCTGGGCTTATGGTAGAGCGTGAGCCAACTGTGGACTTGAAAGATGGGCATTCGCGCAAAAAAAAATACGTATCACACGCGTGATCCCTTGTGGCGCTGTACACATAGTAAGAAGGAACGACTACTTTCATTAATCGTCTATGGTCTGGCTAGTAGGAGAGACTACTTATGTGCATACTAATACTCACGAGCTAACACGTGAGCTTACAAAGCCTTGGGATCAATAATTAACTTCCGAAGCAAGTCGCGCTACTCGTCCTCTGTAGCTATTCCACGACCGTCCGCGCACGTTGTCCGTACGTGCTCGGTGCAAATTTTTTTATTCGCCCTCCTGGTCATCCTTACTATGTAGTTTGTTTGATCTCGTTTCTGCAATCCCCTTCCCGCAACTTGTTACCTAAGACTCGGCCATTCAACGGTTGGAAAGTTTGTCCTCCTGCGACCAGCACCTTGCAACGCGAGGCTTTGAGCTTTAAGTGCCGGCCCCAGAGCGCTGCCTCCAGATCTGATCGTGCATGCACATGTGGTCCCCCACACCCAATCGCGAATGCGAAGCTCTTGTGGTCCCATATACTCAACCTTCATCAGCATTTTTAAGCCTCCTCCAAGGTACGTGGCCCACACTTACCTTCCAACCACATGTCATGGTGCTCAACTGTTCGAGACATCCATTTCGGAGAGGGCGTGTTGTCAATATACAAAGGAGTTGTTTACGTTAAGAGCCTTCTCCTGTGTGGTACACAGATCAGACAGCTTCTTTCGCGTCACTGAAAACACAAAACCTGCGCAACACAAGTGATGATTCAATGATTAATGCCAAGCTATCATTCATTCTTTTACACCGCACCCGCGCATTGCACAGCATATCGCAAAACGTCCACAAGTTCAAAACGGACATGGGAACGTGCCGAAAATTTGCAGGGGAAGGTGGTAGGGTAGCTATATGCAGGGAAGATGCTGTCAGTGACGGGAGGGATGGAAAGAGTGTCAGGCAAACAAATACCAAGTTAGGTGTGAACTTGTCAGGGGATGAAGTTGATCACTTTGCCCTGAGCATCTTTGGCGGAAGAAATATCCAACGTGGCTAACTTTTTTTAATCCCGTTTATCGTCATTCTAGGCTAGCCTAATGTCGACAGTACATTGGCTAACATGGTCGCGATTAATGGCAGACCATACAGAGGCTTCAAATCAGTAGACCAGGCTGAGTCCAGGGACCAGAATGTCTTGGCTCATGACATACTATACGGCATGACAGAGTACCTCAACCTACCAGGACAAATATGCCAACCTAAGCTAAAAACGTATTGCGCAGGTCATCGATCACCCGTCAACTTGCCGTTGATGTCGATGAACCTAAATTCTGGGACAAAGCGACATGGCATCGGTGTACAGCTTGTCATCCGGTGAAATGGCCCTGAAATCAGCTCAACTTGATCTTGAAAGCTGAGTAGAATCTATCAGATAATGTGTTGCACATGACGGTGGTTCCTGACGGCTACGAAATCCACTTACCGTCTCATAGTATGCACGTGCATGTATATGCTACTCACCCTTCTGCCACCATTGAAGATTGGTCCAGCAGCGAGTCGTCGTCGGCCTTCAAGCATGAATTCAATATCTTAACCACTACAGGATAGATGCCCACAACACTATACTGCACACGTCGAAACAGCACATTCACCATTTAATTCATGCGATTGGTCGAAACTAGAGCATCGCGTTTAATCGAGGATCCCCAGCACCAGTACTACAATCCACACGAGTTGGTGGAATGCACAGGATGTTAATGCTTTCTCATCAAAGAACTTCTTGAGCTCACAGAGGGGAAAGGTTTTAAGCAACACTGTCTCTCTGGCGTCAACACACCTAAGCCAGGATGCATTACGTTTCTCACGAGCTGAACAAGAGAATCGTCACGAACACTGGGCTGTATCAAAGCTGTATACAATTGAATCACAGCGGTGGACGAGAATTTGTGGACATGTTAATCATCGCATAATGTTAAAACCCCGAGGTTACTAAGTGGGAATCGTAATGATCATCAGTCAGGTCGACGACCATCTTACGAGCCCGCCTGATCTGCACTGGACGAAAATTGAGTGCAAACTCGGAACGGAAAGTTTGGTGGAAGAGTCGTCTGCCAAGACGTCATCAATCATTATGCCAACCTATGGAAAGACCACCAAATCTGCCTGCACTTAAGATTGATTGATTGAACGAAAGCACAATAGAAGAACACACGACTTGAGTGTGCCAAAGTATGGTTGATCGGAGTAAATCCGAGAATCCTTGACCAGTAAGGCTTGTGCAACAAGCTTGAAATTGATCATGACCATTTCCTGTCTACGTTCACATGAAAACCAAATCTCCTACTAGAATGATCTGCATCACACGTCACCATTATAACAAATTGTTTCGATGAGCAGCACGCCACTCAATGGAAGTTGATCAAAGCTCCTTGGTATCGATAGAAAAATGTTCCCCCATAGTGGAAACGGCACTGGACCAGGAGGAAGAGAAGACCTGTGCTATCTGTTCGCAATGAACTGCCCAAAGGGCAGTGATGACAACAAAGAAAACAAGTAGGAGGGCGAGGGTGTCAAGGGTGACCATCAAAAGGGGCCATGATTAGAGCAGTGCATGGGTAGACTGTCGAAACGGTGAAAAGAAAAGCGCCGCTTGTACTTGGCACAAAAATGGTCGTACGAGTGATGTAGCTTCAATCGCCTGCCCGAGGGGCTAACGCACTGGAAAGCAAGTAGAACGAGGTTACCGTCCATAAACAAGTTTTTGAGGAAGCAGTAAGTTTCCGGTACTTAGCTGTGAGAAAGAGACTTCGCGTACCGTCGAAGGTCTTCCCGTCTTTAACATGACAAGAAGACACTATGCGTCAAGTACCCGCACTTCCAGCATCACTTTGGCGACGGAGTAGAGTTCGTCAAAGAACATAAAGCAAGGCCTTGTCGAATACGTCAGGAACATCGCCCGCTGATCTACGAAATTACATAATGAGCAGCTCGGGGCCTGTGGGCGGTTGAACTGGGTCATTACAGACCAATCGAACCTGCCGTACCGCAAGAGGACACAGCCCCGTGAATGAACCTAGTGAAGACCTCAAGCACGTACCTAAGGCCCCCGGAAGCTCCCTAATGATGATGTTCGGCCCTCAGGACCCTCCGAAATGGCCCTCAAATAGGCACGGTTGGGAGCGTCGAATAGGCAAAATCAGACGAGGGTATCAGAGCGCGCGCTCCTCAGTGCGGCTCCGGTCAGGGGATTCTGGGCAAGAACTTAGGGTTAGACTGTCGGAGGCTGCCGAGCGCGCCAATGTCGTCCCGCCTCTTCCTTTTGGGCCATGAATCGCTTGCACTCCGATCCGCACCTGTGCCCTCAGAGCTGACATTAAGAGCACTTGACATGTTCATAGCATTCAGGACACACGAGGTCTCTTTTGCTGGCATGGTTCCGTCCTCGCGTGAGGCTATCAACAATATCCTCGAGTGCGCTTGCAGACTAGTCTCCGGTAATCAGACTAAGCTTTGAAAGGAGGACAGTCGTTCTCTTTTCTTTCTTTCCTGTGGTGTTCTAATGGGGTAAAGTGAATGGTGTGTTTTTGAGGATTACATTTGATGTCATCATTGGCGCTATGACCTGCTGTGACCTGCTGTGATCGTGGAATCGTGGATTGATTGATGAAGACGAAATTCTTGTACAAGGTGGAGGCACTGCGGCCCGTATTATGTCCGCCGTACAAACACAGTACCTTATATATGTAGTCTCCCCTAGACTCGCACACCATAGACAAATGAAGATTGCCCTGAAAACCCAATCATACAATCCATCATGCATCATGGTCGTCATACGCGATACACGTTAGCATGATCTTAAATCGCACAGTACAAATGAATTAATCAATGATTGTATGACAACAATCCCGTTCTGACTTGAGCTTCCAAGACCTGCACTTAATCACCACTGGCAAATTGCTAGTCTCAAGCAACAAGCTGATGCAACGATCAACCGATTAAGCAAAGGAGCCCAGAACTCATAAAGTCGAGCCGATGCGTAAACGGACACTTGTAGCCTGAGACTTCAAGCTTCAAAGCTGAGCGTCCCTTAAAATAAAGAAGAAACAACTGTTGTGGCCTTCTGAGACTTTGCCTAGGTGAGACTACCTTTTTCAGTTCCGTAACTCTGTTGTATAAACTAGGGATGTGATTGCGAATACATAAGAGGCACTCAGCTCAGGTTCATAGAGAAATGATGATCACGGAACGGACTCACACTGCCTGTGTTGGAGATCATCTTGTGCGCTCCACGCGCAGATATCCGAAGGTGATTCAAACGTCTTCTGGTCGCCCTCACTTTCTCAGAGACTCCGATCAAGGATGGGCATGAACCAGATTGCTCCGAGTCACGGTTCCTGCATCGAGGGCCGCAAGTAAGCGTGGAGAAGTCCTACAGCTATCAAACATATTGCGCGCATTCGTTGCTAGCTAGGGCCTTGAAATGATTGATGGGAGTAGATAGGATCGGGATCATGTAAAAAAGGTAAAAGCGAAGGTCGAGGTCGTCAACAACGTTAGCCTTGCAAGTTGCATGTGCTCGATCCCGATCATGATAGCACCTCAGATCTGTGTGTATTTTTGAAAGTCCGCGAGCGATCAGATCGATAACATGCCTAATTCGTAAGTATCTCCGTCATCAATTATAATAGGTTTGACAAGAATTATAATTAACAAACATGAAAATGAAGCTGCCTACAATGCATAGTCCGAGTGTTTCTGGCTGTCCATAAAATCATTCGCGTTGGTAGGTGAAATAAAGATAATTATATGTAGTATCATCCATGTTCGGCGTAGCATCACCCATGTTCTGTCCAGCATACATGTTGTGTGCTGCATTCGACGAAGAATGCATATGTGGATGGATCGGCATCGTTTGTTGGCCATGGTTTACCAGCCAATTCTCAGCAGGAAAATGTGATACTGGCCTGTCATCAGAAAGGTCCTCCGGGATTCAGAAATGATAACTCACCGGCATGAAAGAAGGCAGGATCATGTTGTGCGGAAGAGCTGGTGCTAGCAGTAGAAGCCAAAACCGCTTGCTCTGCAACAAGAAAACGGTACTCTCTGGCAAGTTGCCTAATGATCTCAGCAGCTAATCTCGAGTCAGCCAATTCTTCGATCTCGAGATTTTGATCTACTGACCTTTGATCAGAATATCGTGTCTTGTTTGAGGACTCTCCTGTGTTACTTCTTGGATGATCTGTCGCAGTTGTGAAAAGTCTTCCGCTTCGGTCGAGCGGTAGAGCCGCTGCAAGATCTTTTTCCGACTCCTGCCAGTGTGTGTGTGTCTGCCAACTGTAGACATGCTCAGAAGAAGTGGAGGACTGCTCGGCACTCTGCTCGCAATCTTAGCTTACTTATACTATGTAGGGCTTGTCACGGCATGGTCCCATCAGGATGTATCAAGATAATGCAATGGACATCTATTTTTGTAACTTTAACAGTTTTGCCAAATTCGCATCTACTTAATCCTCCACCTCTCAAAATCCTTACCGAGGCCAGCCGATCAGCCGGTTTCCGCATGGCGAGCAGAGATTAGGATGCCCATCAGAAGATAAGATTTGAGCCGATGAGAGTGAAAACTTCACAGCTTCTGTGCAGAGCTGTACTTACCAGAGGCGCCCAGTCATTGTGCAAGCGCTTGTTTGATCTCCGCCGATCCGAGCGTCAAAGCAAAGGTGAATACGATCTTTCGAGCATTCTGATGATAGGCATCTCAGGCGTCAGGATTTATCCATGTCCAAGCTTAGGATAATTGAGAAAATCGATATTTTGAGAGGATGGGAGCAAGTAAATACCTGGCTGGTACTGATTGAGACTACATGACTGTGATTACGGTCAGGCGACAAGAATTCTCTTGTCCGTGACGAGTGCTTATCCGCAGCAGCATTATAGTTCGCAGTATACCATTGGACCTTCATAATGAAATATGAGCGAGGCATTGCCTTGCGAGCACAAGCTGTGCGGAAGCTCGGTCGGGAGTGAATGTCGCGTCCGGGATGCACTGCCACCACAGGTCTCCAACTATAGCTTGAAGTCCCCGGAAAATACTGCATACAGTTCGCTCGAGAGTGCTGCGGCGGTGAATTAGATTTCTCCTGCGCCAAAGGTCTGGTGCTGCTACTCATTCATCTCTTGGAAGGCAGTGTAAAAAATAGTATTGACCTGCGCAAGAGCATAAAATTTATCGTGCATCAGACAAATACATACAATACAGCATGGCGGGACCTGTAATCAACGTGAATCGCTTTTGTACCATGAATTTACGTGAATTGCGGGTGTAAAGATGTACCACATTCGTTGTGGCAGCAGTGCAGGGATATTTTCGGTTTAGCATAGACGGAATTCCTATCTTATCGCTGCTTTAAGTAGAGGTCAACAGGGCGGCGGAAACCTGACAATCTATTGAGACTCAGCTATCCATGACTGAATGCAGCTTACCGCCATCGCCAGTGATCCCGAGGCGCTGACCATGACTAAATCCGAGTTCCTCCAATAGCTCTCCGAAACCATCTGGGCGCAGCTGAAGATGTTTTGCATTCTCCTTGAGTGTCTCGCTCATCCTTCGAGCCTTAGAGTAAGAGTCCCAAGGCTGTGGCTCAAGGACGAAAACACCCCCAATTTTCAGACATTGGTGAACTCGGTAGAAAAATTCTTTTAGTCCTTCGTCCTTGTTATTCAGATGAATCCATTTTGAGACAGAGAACCTATCACATCGGTGTATGATCTGTCTCCTCAAGAATAGCCACGACACGTACCCTAAAATAATGTCGTATTGATTATTGTCTTCCGGTGTCTTGACCTTCACCCAATCAGTTGTTCGGAAAGTGACATTGTGCGGGAAAGCACCGCATCCTCTGTCTGGTATTGGCAATGAGCCATAACTATGTTCGCACGAGGCAGGGAAATAACTGTGAACACTATTGTCCATGGTGGACGTATCACCCTCGAGTCGTTGTCGTTTAGGCGGAAGACAACTCTCCTCAGAGATATTTACACCTTCAGGAGACTGAAGACTCCAGACCGTGCGTCTTCTCCTCCAAGCAGCTCTTATAAGAGTGTCGTCGATATCAACTCCAATGACCTGACGTGCCCCCCGGAACTGTCCTGGTTTCCGAACTAAATAAAGAGTATCCTTGAACCGCGTCAAGGGGTAGCCTACCTATTTCACAAGTCACCCAGCCTTCATTGCATCCAACATCCAAAACTCTCTTACCCACGAAGAATTCAGTGGGTAGCAGAGTCAATCGTGGATCTCGGGTGAAGGGACGCTTCGAGTAATATCTGTACATTCCTCCATTAAAAGATGCAAAAGGGAAAAGGAAAGGTTTGTTTAACAAGCCACCTACCCGTGATAGTTTCCGTAAACCGGGATTGTCTGGCTACTTGCATTTACTGGCATGATCACGGTAGAGCCGGGAGATCAACGTCACTGAGTTCTGTGTGCAGCGTGGTCTAGCGTGGTTTGTACTGTATGCCGTAATGTGACCATAATTAGAAAGTTCAGTCACACCTCAAGGGGGCGCCCGGACGCCCCGCCGAGGTCCGATCCGGACGGCCAAGCCTGAACGTTAACGTGCCGCACTAAAAAGTCTGAAACTCTTCACAATCGCAGCGCAGCACCGGAATACGAACCACTCGAGCCGAAGCTCGTGAATATTGGACGTCGTATGCAAACTTCAAAGTAGGCTGACGAAAAGCTCCCAGTCGGAGAATTTCGAGGTCATCCACGAAGCTGCGGCTGGAGCTTGAAAGCTGTCCCAGACGCGCGCTACGGAAGAGCACCCCGAATCTACTAGGGATGAGGCTGTCCACGTACGTACTCATGACACTGCACTTGGCAGAAACTATTGAACAGTCCACAGTGCCAATTTTGTATGAAAGCTCAAGATGTCTCTGAGGTTCTCTTTGAGTATCCTGCCAGCCTATTGAACAGAAAAGTCTGAAAGGCACTGAGCCATGGGATAACGCGACGCGGATGTGTTGGAGATTTGAATGAAGATCATTACGTTTGAAGATATGGTCAGGTGGCCAGACACTAGTAGCGTCTAGATTCTACATAACAGTATAGCGGTACTTGCTTTGTGCGAATCGCCCATCAGTTGCGCAGCTTAACTCTTCACCGTCACGTTGCTGCAGGATTTATATCCTTTTTCACTTGATCAGGATCGGTTGTCATTCCAGTAGACATGCCAGGTCCTCGCGGAAAGGCTAAGGCGAAAAAGCCAAAGCCAATTGTTCACTCCGTGGTGCATGCGCAATCAGACTTGGAGGAGTTCAGCGGGTTAGTGGACGATATCGAGGGAGCAGAAGGATGGAACACGAGAGTCAAGATACTGTGCGAATTCCTCCAGTTACCAGGTAAGTACCTAGCGTAATCTGCGTATTTGTTCTTTCGTTTCAAGCCCTTATCCTATGTCCCAAAGATCTCTCCAGACGAAGTGGCTTGAAGAAAGTCCATGCCAACTTCAACGAAGTATATCATAATATCGATGATGTCTACGTCGCGAATATAGCAAACCAAAAAATCACCGGGGCAATTATCGGCATCTACACTAAGATGTGTGCCGATGCCATCCTCCGTGACAAGCTTTTTCAGAAAGGTAGACGTTAACGACCCTTCCTTACGACGAACTGCACTGACCATATTGTAGGTTTGGTGTCTAAGATCACCCCTTTGATCAAGATTCCTTCCATGCGTTATCTTGCTCTCCGCGCACTTACAACCGTGACGCATCATGGGGGTGTCGACGTTCGCAAGGAAATATCACTCGAGTCCCCTTCTCTACTCAAGATCATGCAAGAGAACCCAGATGATCTCAGGGCCGCAGAGATGGCGATTTCCATCATGGCTCATGCCATAGGTGCTGCGATCAACCAGGAAGACCCACCGGCTCCCAGATACCTCAAGGCGGCCAATGTTAAAACGTTGATTCCAGTCGTGATAGACTTCATGCGCAAGCCTGGCGTTAGTATCCAGCTCTTACATCATGGCCTGGAGTTGCTCACGCACCTTGTTCTCCACTGTTGGAGTGAGTGCAAGGTTCATGCACCACTTCAAAACTTGCTAGTGGCCTGCCTTCGGAGTATGGACCTTACCGTGCGTGTCAGCGCGCTGGGTGGCCTCCTTCGTCTCGAAGCTTTGTCTTCGGAGGAGGATCAGAGACATTTCGACCCCCACAAACTTATGGCAGCGATTGAACGCCGTATCCCTGATCATCTCACTGACATCTTGATGGATTACGGTGCAATGCGCGGTGATATGTATCTTACCATGGCCTCAACCGCAGACAACCAAAAGGCCATGATGCAATGTGCGCAGGACAAGGATCTTTACAGTCTTGGTCTCAAGCTCGCGGAACTGATCACCCGAAACGAGTTCTCTATTGCGGAAGGCGGTTTCTAAATGCAAGATCCCCGTACCGGAAAAATCGAAATCAATAGGGACATGGGCCTACCATTCATCATGTGGTCCGACGCGCTGCCCCATTGTGCCAGAGCCATCTATGCAAAGGGTCATCCAGGAGAGGAAGATCTCGCAGACATGATTACCGCAAAGTTTTTCATCATTAGATCTTGCATTCCCGATGCCATTGAAGCTGCAAAGCGTGGTCTCCAACGAAACCCCAAGTTCGCATACTTCTACTATGTGATGACGCTGGGTAAAGACCACTGCGAGGGCCTGCGTTCTGCGAAGAAAGGCTTGAAGTGCCCCAAGATGACGCCGTTCGTACGCTTTGGGCTCTTGCACCATGCAGTCGAGCTCGCAGGCAATCTCGGCGTGTGCCGCATCCAGGAATCCTGCCCTGGAGATAGGAAGTATGACGAGGGTGTTGCATTCCTTATGAGCACGATGGAGGACGCAAAGGTTTACGCCATGGAGGCTCCCCCGGATGCGAGACACATGAAGAACATGATTTATTGGTACATCTGCCTCACGCTCGCCATTAAGGGACCAGAGACACCGGTGGACCTTCAAGAGCTTCAGGTATGTCTCCCGGTTTGGGTTTCCAGCGGTTCTCTACAACCGAGCATAGGTCGCATTCAAGAAGTTGGGGCATGCCAAGGAGTTTAGCATACTCCTGGGTACTATTCCCCCGAAAACGCAGTTGCGTCTGACTCAGCAAAACATCGTCAAGCACTACCCCACTGCTGTACGAGAGTGGAAGGATTTGGTGGCACGCTTTGACGATGAGACGAAGGATGAAGGGACGATCTCATTGGAGAAAGCTGAAGATGATCTCGCTGCGTGGCTCGACGACCTCCATCTTGAGCAGGGAGAGGAAGACGAAGCTCACCCACAGAGATGCTCCCATCCACGGGTCAGCCCAAATACTGTGGCGTTGTACAGATGCTCGTGGTGCGGCAATCCCAGTGCTGCGCTGAGGAAGTGCAGTGGTTGTGAGAAAGCGAGGTGACTAGTTCATTCACCCTTGTTATACCCGGACGATTGACCAGCGGTTCTCCGTCAGGTATTGCGATGGTGGGTGCCAAAAATCGCATTGGTCGGAGCACAAGGTCGCATGCAAGGCATGAATGACCTAAATATATCCCATCAATTTCGCTTCTGTTATACCAGACACTTTTTTTTATTTCGCGATTCGACCGCTGAACGATTTCTCGCGTCCATCGTCCCAAACCCATCTTGTCCCAGGAATATTTACTTCCTCAGCATCCGTGATATAAAGGTTATGACCACTCTTGACGTTTCTGTATCGCTACAGTAAAAATATGTATCCTACAACACGATATGACTGCAATGACGACTTGTCCTCATATCTCATGTCCTTCGCCTTTTGTTAGACTTGCTCGCTTCAAATGCATCCTCTCTCCTGTCCTCAACTCTTTTCAGAAAGTCCATCTTTTCCAAGTAACCACCCCCGCGCCGGTTAGCATCGAGCTCGTCTTTGGCATCGCTCGACGTGACATGTGCGCGCCAGTCCATTGCAGATTTATCGAGAGTAGTAATCTTCTTGGCCTTCTGAGTCGGTATATCTGCCAACGACGTGCGTGGCTTGCGAGGCCCTGGGGGTTTCCCTAGGGCAACTTTCTGTGCCATAGGCTTCGTGGGAGCTGCTGAGCTCAATGCTAATACATCCACGTCGGTGGTTGAAGACGAAGAACCCGAGGCTGGTGCAGCAGCAGACGACGACTCTGATGGATCCCACCGTGGCCATTTTTTGGCTTCTTCCGAATCGTCAGGGACTTCAACCACTTCTCTTCACATCATTAAGCATGCTAGCACAAGGAAAGAGTCAGCATACATACACTATATTCTTCCCTGCAAAAAGGTAACATTTTTCGATCTTCACGAGCTTCTTTGGCGGTTCCTCAACCTTCGGAGGTAGTGGCGTGACGACAGACGCCTGAAAACTAGCCCATAGCACATCGCGCGCCCTATACAGTAGGTTAAGTCCATTTGACCTTTAGGACGACCTGACAAACCTCACTTTTTCTTCTCGGCTAGATCTTCCTCCGTCACTTCATTCGTCACAGTAGTCTCATCATTTCCTTCCTCGTCTCCAGAACTATCCGAGTCTGATGCATCATGTAAACACAACAAGTTTCGATCAGAAAGTGTATTGTCGCACCTTGGTGCTCGAGGGGCACATAGTCTGGGTCATCGTCTTCGGAGTCGGATGTTGGGTCGCGCGGAGGAGACATTGTGTGGTGTTGTTTGATCTTGTTGAATTTGAAGGTTAGAACATAGTTGACAACAAACATCAATCAACCGTTCATTTCGCCTGATCAGGCTGCATAATCCATCTCTCTAATACATTAAAGTCAAGGCAATTTCCGAGTCACTCGTTCAGCAACTCCTCCCAGTCTACGTACTATGACAGCCGCGACAATGATGACTGTATCGATGTTTTGAAGTCGCGGCTTGTGAGCAATATGACCTGGACTTTCAAGATGAATACGGGATATCGAGTCGTACAATTGACGTAGTGCCTCAAGTACAACTTGATATCCTACTGTTACTGTTGTGTAAACCACTCACGTATCATGCTTCCTGTGTTCGCTTTCCTCACTTCATCACCTCTACTCCCAGCAAACCCCACCTCAATCATCAATCACGCTGCTTAACCAGGCATGATGCAGCCACCACATCGCTCGTATTCAATACCATCACCCGCGGCAACACCAATTCCACACCAATCAGTCATCCCCGTACACCTGCCAAGCGCACGTCCATCTCCGCCATGTACCTCGCCGCCGAATCCTTCACCAATCGACTCGCCCAGGTACAACATCTCCATTCTGATTGGGTTTTCGAGCGGGAGATGCCTAAAAGTTTGTGATGTACAGAAGAGTTGGAGAAGGATCGTGAGGTCCATGACATTGATTTTTTTAAATCATCTGGTCAGTCTTCACTTTCTGGACAGTCACAACTGCTCTGTTCAGATACTACGAGAATCTGGCGTCTGCGAAAGGCATGTTGTATATTCGCTGGCGTAGCTGATGATCAAGCTTGAACAGCTTAAAGAATAGATTTGGTCAGTGACTTATACATGTACATTGAACCATCTCACGCGACTTTGTTTGCAATGCTAAATTCTAACACTCGTGCTTCTACTCATTAAAACACACTGGTTCACTCGGGAAATGGTGGACGCGAGCGTGACCGTGACTGCTTTGTTTGACCCCGGCACAGGGGGCGAGTTTAGGCAATACTAATCTTGAAGGCGCTGCTTATCTTGAAGTTATGAGCGACGATAACTCAATGGTCAATTTTTGAAATGAACTTGTACCGTAGGTCGGACTTCTACTCCGCCATGAAGCCCTGCACTGGGTGTGATGATATGGATATTCTTTGTTCCGCAGTGCCTTCTCATTTATTCAGTCTAGGGATCACGTCGCATATCAATCACAGATTATGAAGCAGAGATGATGCATCTCAGAGGCTCTGAAGGTTCATGCTTCGATGCATCATGATCATCGCACTACATGAGTGTAGAACGCCTTGTATTGGGTTCTGTGATATGATGGCCTGATGAGTCGGCTATGAGCGAGACAGATAGTGAGAAGGTGCACATGATGTGACTGACACTGATGATTAGGGCAGAGATTAGGGCATTTAGAGGTGTACTTGGGACCTCTGCAGTCACCACTCAAAGTGACATTTACTCCTCTGGTAGCATCATGCTCCAAGCAAGGCACATCTCCCCCACAACACAGCTCTATAACTTGTCCTGCAGATTTTGACGGGAAACGTACCTTGGCCAACGAGGGAAAAAATACATCCTTGTCCAGGCGATGATTGTGTCACTGACCAGCACTGGAATTTTATGATCTGTTGCTGGTTTAAAACACCCAACAATAGGCCTTCTTCCAAAGAAGTATTGTTGGCTAGCTGAGTTCGCTGTGATCGAGCGAATCATGCCATTTTCACTTTCCAGACAAAGGACAGTGTACTATATGCTGATAGTATCATAGGATCTGTTTTCGTGCAGAGCTCCGATCGGACCAATAGCGTAAAATCATATCGGTCACGATGAATTTCTCATGTAGTAGTGCTCATGGACCATGAGCGAGAGACAGTTGGTTAGGAATAAGCCACTAGTGAGCTTTTTTCGGGACCCCAGCTAAAGTTGAAACATCTCACTAACACAGACATCGTCCATGGACACGTCCGCTAGCGTCCGCTTAACTAATGCAATGAGATCTCCTACAATATTGATCTTCTACAGGGTGATTGACTGACATGATGATTGAACCAGCATCATCGACTTAGCACCTCGATTGACTGCACGATACGTAGACAAAACTCGAAACAACGATACACAGATCATACTGTCAGCTACTCATAAGACTGGGCCCGCCTAGTCCTCATTTGCTTTTACCTATAATGACGAGGGGACCATGAATTAGGAACAAAAAGTCGAATAAGCGATGGGGTCAGTTACTCACCTCCACCATTAGACTTACTCCCCGCGCCTCCCTTGGGATCAGCGGCCCCGGACGGAGTTTGTTGGGAGGATGTCCCGTTCGGCTCTGACGACGGGGGTTTCTCATCTTTAGGCGTAGCTTGCGGCTTCTTATCAGTCTTGGTTGTCGAGCCATTAGCTGGAAGTGGGTCTGTAGCGCCCGTGAATACGTGCAAGGGATCAAGTGGTTTTTTGGTCGCCGCACCAGAACCATTCGAGCCAGGGGTTGTCTCCCCATTAGTTTTATGAGCGGTGAAGCCATTTGTATTGGCCGACCCGGCGAAACTGTTGAACACCCCAGACGAGTTCCTAGAGTGCCGACCTGGCGACATCGGTCTCGGCGAAACGCCAAACACCTCCCGTACCATATCTTCCATCACTGCATCCTCAAAATCGTCAAACGTGGGCGAGCGAATGCCACTCTCCGCAGCTTGCTGCCGAGCACGCTCACGTGCGTCTGCGATGCGGAGGACGGTTTCCATTCCGAGCGACATGCCCTCTGTGAAAGACAGAGGCTTCTCACGTTTGCAGACCGCGATGTATGCAGGGATAAGGAATGTTTTGTTGATCTTATATTCGTGATACGCCACGATCTTTTCGATAGGCTCGATGTCTAGTTTCTCGAGCTCGCGGATAGCAAGGTCTTTGACGTTGCAGAAGTTCCATCGATGAGCGAGGTTGATGATGCTCAACCATATCTCGACGGGTGCATTGTAGAGCGAATATTGGCTAGAATTACATGTGAGTAGGAGCAACAACTCAGAGATGTCACATACGGATTATAGATCACCCAGAGGAAACGGTCGAAGTCTTCGCTCTTCACGTCGTCAAGGATGACAGGCGCATCGGTTGTGCCGTGTTCCCCATCACCAGACTCCCCCAGCATCTGGCGCCATACTAACGATTCACGATAGAAGAAATAACTGTGTATGCGGTAGAGATGATTCCCGATCTGGAGCGTACGCCCTAGATCAGAATGGACGAACCAAAGAATGCTCTGGGACTCACCAACACATTCATGTCCCCACCACGCAAGTAATAATCCTTGTGATTAATTACACGGGCCAGGCGATCCTGCGAGGAGTTCATGATGGAAGATGGACGATGGAAGAAGGGAGAAAGAAGAATGGAGAATGGCGCTCGAAGTTGAGAGGTCAACCAAGATATACGCTCTCAGTTCAATCCCAGTGCGATCAGATCATGACACGCGTCTTTCATAATGTGTGTTGTCACCTGCGCCCTTCTATTCGGTCACCAGCATGCCTTGCGTGAGGCGCATTTGTGGCTGTCCAATCGTAGGTATCGTTGAACAGTGCCAGTAAATCGAGGTATCTGTATTACTGTCTGCAACAACAGTCTTGAAGACCAAGTTTCACGATGCTGTTAAGGTGGTTTTGTGAGTTATTACCGACCAAGGTCCACCAGAGGCTCGGGAAATCGGTTCAACTTTCGCCATTCAGTCGCCGCATGGGCTCTAAATTACAACCACGTTTACCTCAAAAATGCAGAAGATGTGGGTGATCCACTTGCCTTGAGGCAGATAGGGGTATAGATCCGCAGTACATGCTCCAAGCGCCCTAAACTATCAAAAGCATATGAAACACAAAAAAATTTGTGAGTTACGAGAGGCGGCCGACCTATAACTATACTTGCACGCTGGCGAAGTAACTGAACCGGGAACCGGAAGGCGATGTAGGAACATCGACATCCGATGGTGAGACATCCTCCATTGCTAATTTGCCATCCAATTGTTCAGACCATACTCGATTCCGTCAAACAGCATCACACAGCCTGCAGGCACGAAGTCAAGATGGTTTTGTGGGTCCAATGCGGGCTGGCCAATGTGGTAATCTCTATAATTAGTCAACATGAAGCACCCCCAATCATCCATCACACAGCCAATGCATCGCAGGAAGTATTGACCCAGCGTTAACCCAGTGTAGTCAGAGTCGAGTCCGAATATTCACCCCCATCCGAAATGCGCAGGTACAATTCAGTGCGCTGCAAATTCACTACTGAAGTTCAACGAGTTGCGAGTGTTTCCAAGTATCTTATACATGATATTTGCGACCTTCCCGAGTCCTAATCATCCCCTAACCCTGAGAACCTTCCGTTTCCCTTTTTGAACGCCCGGCTGGCCAGGAGCGGCTCCTGCACCCGACTCCTGCGCATTCATGCCAGCTTTAACCGTCTCGATGAGCATTCCCGTGGGTAAGGCTGGAGAGTAAGGAGATATGCGGCTTGCCAGAGCTGGCAGAGGTTCTGGAGGTGTGGGCAAGCGTTGTTGGCTTGATTTCGAGGCCTGCACGGCCACACCAGTACCTGCTTTGGACTTCTGCTTGCCTTTCGTAGACGTAGGAGGCTTGATTGTTGGCTGAGCAGTGGAAACCGTGGACGGTGTCAGAACGTAGGGTGGGCGGGGAATATTGTCTTGTTTTATCCGTTGGATCTGGAAGGATATCATCTCCAGCAGCTGTTTCTCTGCACACAAATAAGTTATTAAAGAATATAGGCGTCGCAGAATGGATTCGCGCACTCGTTTTGATCGCGGAGTTCATCAGCCGCCCGTCTTTCTTCCATTGCACGCGCACACGACCAGGGTTCTCCCAGTCCCTAGGATGCGACTTCTGTACTTCGTGCAATGTTCCTAATCCAAGCCGGCTAGTTGCATCTGCGATATCCTTGCTCAAAGGCCACCAAACGCTCTTTTCGCGCGCTATCCGGCGCTCACCAGTGCCATATGGCCGTTTCGCGTCGATATAGATAGGGTAGATGCAGGTCCATCTAATACACTCTTAGACTACATTCAAGCGAAGCACAGCTGCATGAACAACGTACTTCTTATAGGGTGTGATGTCGGTGACGGTATTGGATGGTGAACCTTGCGATTGGCCAGACGAGGTTGGAGCGTTGAATTGTGATTGTGATTGTGATGCTTGGCCTTGTGCAGACATATCGTCTGATTCAGACTCACTGTCCTCCTCTCCAGAATGCCCTATCTCTTCGAGTAGGGGCCCACGCGGCCCAGCATTGAGGGGACGCGATGGGAGCGGGAGGTCAGTGTCATCGTCGAATTCTTCGATCACTGCTGTACGACGAGACATGTTTAACCTGCAGCACCTATATATACTTGTAATCAGCTCGACGCTGGGGAATAAATAGTGACTTGGAAGTTCACTTACGGCTTCGACAAAGTATGAGGCAAGCAAGAGAGGATTTCCCACGGCTGCTCACATTCATGCTTTCACGATGTTGCCTACGACGGCAGCGAGTATAGTCATGAAACTGTTTTTGTAGGTATTTCCTACCACCAATATCATGGCCTATCTAACTTGTGAAATGCAGCTTTATGCTTTTATGCTTCGTGAATATTATTCATGCTCAGGAAGTTGACCCAAGTCTCAACCCATCGGTCACTTGTCGCGCATTTGGCCTATGCGAGCCATGCCCACATGATGCTGTATGTTTTCTGACACATATAAGTCTGCTGGATGGTGAACTGACAGATCAGCAGCTTCATGAACCCTTCTGTCATCCATTCGGTAACCGTCAACTCATGCATTGTTCGAACACGACCACCACTCCGCCTACGACGATACCCACCGATCACCCACACCCCACATCTACGCCCTCAACAGCTCTCGGGGAGACTCCTGCGTGGCAGCCTTGCGGCCGCATCCCCACACAAGAGCGTGCTGATTTCTACGAATTCGTGGCGTGCAACCTGTTTTTCGCTGCCGTTGCCATAGGCGTATCCCTAGTTCGCTCTCGGCGGATCGAAGCACACCAAGCCAGACGTCTCGCTGTACGAATCGGGCTTGTTAGAGGTGGTGGATAGGATTTTGGCTGAGACCTCACCTCGAAGTAGCCTGTTCGGTGTCATGTTCGAGCCAACGGACATAGCTGAACTGAAGGGGAGGTTGGCAGACGTTACGCTCGTTATAAATTTGGACGACGAACGTGCTGATCGCTGCAGGCAGCTGAGAGGACAGGGTATAATACAGTTAGACATGCGGAGTCCTCGCGTCCTCGCTTCTTTTTTTGCCCGTATCTTTGGCAACATGTTCGCAGCGCGTCACGGGATCTCATCTGTTATATGATGCTGATTGGATGATGCTGGCGATTGGTGGGCAGTAGCGGTCTTTTCACTTGGCCGTTTTACTGAAGCATGTGGTTCCGGGCTTGTGTTCGTCTCGTGTTTTATAATTTTCGCGAACGCCGAGCGATAGCTCATGTGGGTTCGTTGCGTATTATATCTCCGTCTCTCACGAAGAGTGGATGGAGTGTTGCTCATATGTCGACATGTAAAAGTCACTAGAATTCACACTGGATCTGGATGAGAATTGCGCAATGTATGTGCTGGACGCCAATAGACATGAAATATGTTGATAACTCGGGTGACTGTTGTGAGTATTATGAGACAAGACAACCTGCCCTGCAACCGATTGCTCCATTCATTCAACGCAAAGCGATGATGTCCTGCGTCAACTCTGGCGACTTGAACTCCTAAAGTAATTTCCGTTCGTGAAGGTGATCTGTTGCCATCATGATCGTGTAGTGCAAGATAAATGGAAAAGCCCTAGGTAGACTATAAGGAAGACGGTCGTTCCTCCTATAGCGAAATCCTGAAAGGTTTTGAGAAACTACATCAAGTGATAATATTAATAATTCAACGGACCGATCGCGGAGGACGCGCTCCAAGGAAACCACACAATGATCCCTAAGTATGGCGCCTTGGAGATCCGTGGCACGCATCGTGCCCGACAGTAGGGCCCGTCGCGGAGAGTTGACCCAGTGACCGGCATTCGAACAGGCACCTGATTACGAGCGATCACTGGAATGTCGCCTAGGGCATCAGCCAGACCGTTGCTGGTGAATGATGATAGATGTGATTGAACCAGATGTGCACCAAACCTTGGACTGATCTCAATTTACGGAGATCATCCGTTGCATGCTGGAATCGCTGGACGATCACGAATGCTCGTTGCAGCACCCGTGAAAGATGAAGTTTGGACCTCCGGTGCATTGGTATCTGCCATCAGATCTATAGCAAATGGGCAACCTGTGCCATGTCCTGATATGAACACAGCAAGCGTTGATCAATCCGCCCCCGATGGTTCGCGGTTAGTTTCCTGGAGCAGTTACCTAGCATTGCTAAGTGATCAAGGACTTGACCAAGTCGACAACGTTACACTAAACTAAAGTTGGAACAAACAATGTCTGGAAGCGTGAGAAATGTTTTGATGCAAGCGCCCATGATGACCACATGAGGTGGCATATGCACAAAAGAAGAACAAAAGTACATAACAATTGGAACCGGCTCGCATTGATCATGATTCCACACGTTGTTCGCACCAGCTACAAAAGGGCCGTCTGCCTGCCTGCTTGTTCTCTACTTTCCCGTTTGATTTCTAACTACTAGGCTTGGTCCTGATTACAATCCTTCAAGTGCTCTAGCTAGCATCTACGAACAACTCTCGCTTACCTTCACTCGCTCTCGACCTCCATCTTTTACTTTTGATCATCATGAAATTCACTCTTCCGATAGTTTCGTTGCTGGTGCTGCCATTTGCAGCTGCCGCCCCAACTTGTTCTCTCAAATCATCATCTGCAGCCAGTGCCACTACACCTACCTCAACTGCTACCGCCCCCGGGTCTACTTCCACGCCTGCGAACCCTGGTAATGGCTCTGTCGCAATGGCTTGGTTTGCCAACTGGCACACCGACTACACGGTAGCCAACATCTCCTGGACGGGCTTCAACAGGATGTCTTATTTCGGGTAACTTCGCCCCTTGGAATCAATGCAATGTGTTTCTCACTTTAGTTCACAGGGCTATCACCTCTGCTGATGGTACTGCTACGATAACCGTCAGTGACAACAGCGCCAGCGGCCCTGTCACCTTCGTTGCTGCCGCTAAGAAAAACGTATGATTATATCTTTTTTTATTGCCGATGGTTGGCTGACCAGACAACAGAACGTTTTCCCGGTATTGACTATCGGTGGTTGGGATGGATCCATATACTTCTCATCGTCTATCTCCACCTCAGGCAACCGTACGACTTTCGTCAATTCCGTTGCCAGCTTGGTGAACACGTACGGCTTCCAAGGTGTCGAGTTTGAGTATGTATCTATTTTGGTACCATTATTCTCGGCGTTGACATTTTTTTTTTCCAGCTGGGAATACCCCGGTAGCACAAACGGTCTTTCTTGCAATACAGAGTCGCCTCAGGATACTGCCAATCTCCTGACTATGCTCCAGGAGCTCAAGCAGCAGTTGCCGAATATCTCTCTCTCGGCTGCTACTCCCGTCAGGCCATGGAACGATGCCACCGGGAACCCTTCAACCGACCTGACCAGTTTCGCTAAGGTTTTGGATTACATTGGTGGGTAGACTTGTCAACGGTCGTCATTACAGCGGTTAATATTTTCTGCAGAAATCATGAACTACGACGTGTACGGCGACACTTTCAGCAAAGTCGTGGGCCCCAACTCTCCTCTAGATGACTCCTGTGCTCCAGCTGCTGAACAAACTGGCTCTGCCACTTCCGCCGTCAAGCTCTGGACTGCCGCAGGGTTCTCTGCTAAGCAGATCCTCCTCGGTGTGCCCAGCTACGGCCATGGCTACTCCATTAGCACATCTGTAGCTGTCCAGAACAACGCGTTGACCTCATACCCCAGCTTCAACACCAACAACTTCGTCACTGGTGACAGCTGGGATGCTGCCGGACCAGATGCTTGCGGTATCAGCCAACCTGCTTCTGGCGACTTCAACTTCTGGGGCCTCATTGCTGGCGGTTTCTTGAATGAGGACGGTAGCGTCGCCTCCGGTATGACTGGCCGCTTCGATACCTGCAGCCAGACGGTGCGTTTGGAATCGTCCATCATTTTTTTCACCGGTCTGACTCTTGCCTTTTTAGCCGTATGTCTACAACCCCAACACCCAAGTCATGGTAGCTTACGACAACGCGCAATCATTCAGTACGTGTTTCTCACTTCATCCGTCGGATTTTAGCTAATTTATTCCTGCAGCCGCAAAGGGCAACTTCATCAAACAGGCTGGCCTGGGTGGTTTCGCCTTGTGGGAAATGGGTGGCGACTACAACAACATTCTCTTGAACGCCATCAACGGTGCTATCTCTGGCTCGTCATGATCTTCACTCTGCGATGATTGATTCATCCGTATCTCACGCCACACATCTCACACCATATATTGTACAGCTCCGCGCGGTCGATCCGCTGTGGTCCAGAGTCTTTTGATTGCCCGCTGGGGTCGGGGTCATCTGGAATGACATGCTAACGAGTTTATATTCGCATTTGTATTAGTTACTCGGCATGCATAATTTGTTGTACTTGGTGTACTTATCTTAATCATCTGCTATGGAACGACTGTGGAATGTACATCAGTGTTATGTTGTGAGGTTAATGTTGAACGTCGATATTTGATTGAGATGTTTGTGTTATTGAACTTGGGTCCTTCCTTGGTATCGGGGTCCTAAAGCTATGACGCTTCTTGCGCACAGCCAGTCTCGCGACGGAAAGGGGAAAGCACTGCCTATGCGCCTCGAAAGCGTAAACTGCATATGCTAGGGGTCGCGCGAAGACCACGATGCGTTCTTTGGTAATAAAAAAGTTGATTCAATGACTCCTCCTTCCATTCTGGATTTTTTGATTTGATCTACCCAGAGGAGACTAGTGAACCTCTGGCTGTGTGGGTAAGGCCGTTCAATAATATGGCCTCATATATATGGTATGCCATAAACGCTCACCGTAGCCTCGTGTCCTCCTGTAGGCTGCAACGTCGAAGCGGACAAGAGCCCACTGGCTCTCAGCATTCCACTACCATCTAGCGACTTTCCATTGCACGTTTGAAACATCCATCTATTCGATCCCGAGCAGCTTGCAATCTCCATCACACCACATTTCGCTAGCTCATTACTGTCCAATACACTTACTGGACAGCCTGACGCACTGCAAAACATCGTTTCACGACTTAACCAGGCCACAAAGAGGCAAATTACAGTTATCCTTCGAGTCTTCGTACGTCGTCCCTCGAGATGCAAATCCTCCCCATGATTTCTCACTAGACCATCCAACCAGATTAGTACTTCCCGCGACCCGAGTTGTTCCATTGCATCTCACAAGTTGTGTCACAATTTATCGTCAACCTCCGTCGATGGATCAATGTCAGTATTATTATCTCGTATCCCTTTCTCGGCTCTCTGACCTTCTCAACAGTGCATGGTGATATTCGATCATCTGAGGGAATCTGGGAGAAATTATCCCAGATTGCCGTCATGGGTGCTGCGTATGATTCCCGTGAACGCCAGCCCCACCCGAAATGTTTGGAAGGGACCAGGGTGGCCCTTCTCAACCACATCTACGAATTATCAGACAACCGAGAACAGGGGAGCCGACTCATCTGGCTGCACGGCACGGCGGGCGTCGGAAAGTCTGCCGTTGCATTCACTGTAGCTGAAAGGATGAGAGATCTGAAAGTGACAGAGCGGATGAATAAAGAAAAGCGGCTCGCTGGATCCTTCTTTTTCTCGCGCAGGCATACCAAACGTCGCACCACTGGATATTTTTTTGCCACCCTTGCCTACCAGCTTGCCAAAAATTTTCCTAGCATCCGGGAGGAAGTGATTAAAGCTATTCGCGAGGATCCTGCACTTCTAGATCCTGACGCATCTCTTCGTGAGCAGATGGAGGCGCTCTTTATCCGACCTCTCCGGAGGCTCCAATTAAGATTGCGCAATTGTCCGCCTTTGACGTTTGTAGTGGATGCCCTTGATGAATGCACGTCTGAAACCGAGGTTGCGGATCTTATCTCCCTACTCGGCCAAGCTCTCCATGATCCTGATCTTCCGGTCATCGACATCCTGCTCACGAGTCGCTCGGAAGCGCATATCGATGAAGCCATGCAAAAAGCATTAGTGCGCCCGCTGGTGTGCGAGATACCAGTGAAAATATCTGGGGAGGGCGTTGCCACCATCATCTCATTAGACGGCGCAGATGTTGACAACGACATCTATATTTTCCTAGACCATTCCTTCACCAAACTGCACAATCGCTTTCCCAGTTTCCCGCGGCCAACGACAGATGAACTTGCACGGCTGGCGAGCAGAGCGGGCAGACGATTCATCGTGGCATCTACGATGATGAAGTTTATTGACGATGGACACAATGATCCTCGCGATCGGCTTCAGCTCATGCTCGAACTAACGAGTGAACTGCTACCAGGAACGGAGGTGTACAAGTTATATGACTGCATCCTCTCAACATGTGCCGACCCGCAGCGGGCATACCAGCACTTGTCCGTCGTTGCTGCCCTTGCAAACCCTCTACCGATGTCACAAATCTCAGAACTTCTTGGACCTGGTGAGGGCAGGGACGTCGAGGCAGCACTGGTGCAGCTACGGTCTGTGATTGAAATTCCTACCGACAACAGCCTCCCCGTGAATATCTATCACTCATCCGTTCGTGATTATGTTTCCGACCCGTCCAAATGTCAAGTACAATGTATCGTTCCACCCCACTCCCTACTCGCTCACTCCTCCTTCCGCTTGATGATACAAGACATTCCAGAAATCACGGCCCTCCTCGATGCGCTCTCAGAATCAAAGAACCAGGACCAAGAAATGCAAAACCACGACCCCCAGAGCTTAAAAGACTCATTAGCCTTCATCGTGCAGCCACCGGAGCCACTGCAAGTTCTTATGGGTCTGCTATGGCTTCGGGGGGATCGCAGTTCAGATTTACGGTCCTGGCTAGGGACTTTGGACGGGCATGCCTGGCTGCAGACCCAAAGAGGGCAAGACTGGCTGGAGGCAGAGGGGAGACATACCTGGCTGCAGACAGAGGGGGGAAAGACCTGGCTGCAGACAGAAGGGGGAAAGACCTGGCTGCTGATAGAGCCGGAACAGCCCAGGTGGGTGTGGGCAAATACAGAGTGGCTGGAGTCTTCCGAGATCTCGAGCAGACCACTGTGGCAGGGGAGCGAGAGTGTCCAAGAGGGTTTCCAGCGCGACCGAGAGAGGCAACTGACCCTGAGCAGGCGAGAATTGCAGACCCGGCGCGACCGAGAATGGCCACAGGCCCCGAGCAAGCGAGAATGGCCACAGGCCCTGAGAAAACGAGCATTGCTTCCGACCCAGTGCAAGCTAGAATGGCTGCACACCCAGAGCGGGTCAGAATGGCTGCAGACCCAGAGCAAGCGACATTGGCTGCAGACCCCAGCTGGGCAAGACTGGCTGCAGATCCAGCTGCAGACCCAGAGCGGGCGAGAATGGCTGCTGACCCCGGATGGGCAAGAATGGCTGCAAACCACAGGTGGGCAAGACTGGCTGTGGCCCCGGCTGCAGACCCAAATCGGGATGGGATGGTTGCAGACCCGAACTGGGATGGAATGGCTGCAGACTCTGGGCGGGCAAGAATGGCTGAAGGCCACAGGTGGGCGAGAATGGCTGCAGTCCCGGGGCGGGCGAGAATGGTTGCAGACCGAGAACGGAGGAGAATGGTTGCAGACCCAGCTGCAGACCCAGAGCGGGCGAGAATGGCTACAGTCCCCAGGCGGGCAAGAATGGCTGCAGTCCCCGGGCGGGCGAGAATGGCTACAGACCGAGGGCGGACGGGAATGGTTGCAGACTCAGAGCGGGAGAGAATGGCTGCAGACTCAGAGCGGGAGGGAATGGCTGCAGACTCAGAGCGGGAGAGAATGGCTGCAGACTCCCAATGGTGAAGCATGGCAGCTGACTCCTGCGGCGGCTGTCTGGGTATCGATGGAAGAGTTCTCGAGCACATTTGAAGCAATCAACGACTACACGATCGTCCCAGAATTACATTTATTGCCGACATTTCGAGTAATTCAACATTTCCAGAGCTTGCCGGATTTCTTGATGTTTCCGGCGTTCCTCGCGTTAAGGCATCAGGATCGTTCAACCTCTACATTGCCACAGGGTCGCTATCCAGACGTGGATCTCATCAATGTTATGAAGACCTTTTCAAATTTTGCAAACGAAGCACGGGAACGAAGTCAATCATCTTCTGATGCTCTCAAGTACGCTTGTCATAATTGGGCCTTCCACCTTTCGCGAGCACCAAATCCATGGAGTGACCCGCTCAACCTCATATTCAAGTCTTTCTGGAATCACAATCTCCTCTCCTGGCTCGAAAGGCAGTGGTGTCTGAAGGGTCTGCGGTCTTGCCTCGTCATTTTATCCGAAGGGCAGAAACTTGCAAAGGTGTGTATGACCAATCGTTCTCGCAACTCAGCACCTGACCTGCGCATATAGGAACAACTAATTCACGCTCCAGGGTCGTCTCAGACATCAGTCTGAAGCCGTCACTTTTAAGCAAGGTGTCACGCTGTCTCATTATCGTTATCTTTCACGTTACTCGATTATTTATTCACCTCACTCAATTATTTACTGCAATTTCGCAAAGCGTTCTTATTGTTGATTCCAGTAGATCCTGGTACACGTCCAGGTCATTCGACGAATGAAATAATGTCATCATTTTCATCATCCCCTCTAAGTTGACAGTCGCAATATGCTTGAGGCGCGTGTGCGACCAAACGGTCTTGCTGACATCGACACTAGGCACCATAAGTTTCTGTCTTTCTTCCAACCATCGAGTGTGATGGAACAGAACACTCGGTATTGCATCGCTGAATCAATTAGAGCCTTACATCCGCATCTGGAGAATGGAGGCTCCTCGGACCTCCTGATGACATGTGTCAGAGGGGAATTACCAACAATGAATGGCGCATGGCGCTTATAGTAGCATTGACTTTCAAGTGCATCTCGCGAGTTTCTCGATTGCTAGGGCAGCATCATCGTGAAAGCACTCGGCGGCCATGTCCTCTTCGGCATACAGCACACTTGCGTTTTTCATCTTCTGCTTCGTAGTCCCAGTCTGCACCGTTGTTATCTGTCTCGAGGCTGTCCCCTCTTTCACAGACAGTGATGTCCCGGCTACATGGCATCTGCGTCACGAGGACGCTCGTGAATACTCCGTGGGATGTGAATGATTGGTCGAGATCGAATATTCCTCTCCAGCATATGCGATATGCGACTGTAATTTGTAATGGTCACCAGCGTGAGGACGTGAGCATGCTTTACCTTGACGTAAGTGAAGACGAATATACTTAGCCCAGTGAGTGGATCCGACCTTGCTATGCATTGGGGGGATGTAATGGCGGTGGTTAGAAGTGAATCGCGATGTGCCCAACATGGATAGGAACAATAATATCTTGATGCTGTGTGAAAGCCCTGAGTCTTTCTAGAGCTGCAGCGCTGGATCCTGAGACAGTGCAGAGCGGAACGATGACTGCATGGGACCATCTCTGTGACTTTCCAACGGATGACAAAATGATAGATTCGTAGAGAAATTTTCTTCATAGGAACACAGCATAATAGTTACACCGTTCACCCATCAGGCGAGAGGAGTTCTATTAGATATCACCGTGGACAGGGAAGGTGTAACCTCCAAACGCACAGTACTGCTGGACAGGAGTCGTTCAAAACGTTTCTAGCCAGCGACAACCTGGAGGTCTATGGAGACCGATCCGACTGAGAGAATCTCGCAAAATGCATGGCGGATGATTAATCACGAAGTGAGGATAGAAGGGACGACTGTCTTCCTTCGTCTATGTTAACATTGTGCTAAAAATGAGTAGTTATGCCCATCCTCTCAGTGAGGCTCTTACATACACACTGGAACTGGACGCCAGCAGCCTAGGAATCAAGTTGGATGGTGGCAGTGGCATCGATGATTCGTCGTGATACGACACGGTGATGTAGAGGGAAGACGATGCCTGATAGTATGATATGGTGGGACTGGGTGAGG
The DNA here is from genome assembly GCA_016584345.1 of Suillus ampliporus. Taxonomy (NCBI): domain Eukaryota; kingdom Fungi; phylum Basidiomycota; class Agaricomycetes; order Boletales; family Suillaceae; genus Suillus; species Suillus ampliporus. The sequence continues at coordinate 218,789 of JABCPV010000007.1, read as the reverse complement.
TTATTCCGAACGAACAAATTACTACACTGCAGCTAGCGTGAGTACTAGGTGTTCAAGTTGAGGATTGGAGATAGAAGGCTCGTTAACAAGCTGCCGTACGTGATCATGAGCTTCAAGTTGAAGAATATGGGGAAAGGCACAGAGACGAACGTCATTGCAGCTATTTTTGGATCACAGGTGTAGTTTAAAGTTTAACTTAATTGAAGGACGCTCCGGCTTACTCAACCTTACTCACTCTTTCCCTTCCCGACCATGACGACCTGCAATAATATTTAAAACGGCCTAGGAACGTCAGGAACACTCGTGCTGAACGTTCGCAATAATTCACGGCGATAGTGCGACCTTCACATTATCACTCTGAACCACTGCCATTTCATTCGAGATCGTCCAACTGCTTGCAGGAACCTCCGCGACCAAGACCATAGCACAGAATACACTCAAAGGCGCTGATGCAAGAATCGAGACGGCGTCAAGCCGATATCAGGCTGTGTGCAGAACTAATTCTTGCGGCCTTCATCAAGGAGATAGGCTGGCAGTCCTTCCAGTGGTCGCTCGATCATAAGATATCCGTGGAATGTCAAATCTTCTAGTATGGCGCGAGATCAAGGGGAGGCTAAAGCTATCGTGGATATGAAACATGTGGGGTGCGCGTAGATTGATTTGGACAATGATGAATTTCTGACAGCTTTGATCATCTTGAAATCCACTCTTCCGATAGTTTCGCTGCAGGTGCTGCCGTTTGCAGCTGCCGCCTCAACTTACACTCAAACAGTGATTTTCAGCCAGCGCCACTTCACCTATTTTGACTGTCCCCGGGGTCTACTTCCACGCCCGAGAACCCTGGTAATGGCTCTGTCGCAACGGCTTGCTTTGCAAACTGGCACTCCGACTACACGGTCGCCAACATCTCCTGTACGGGCTTCAAAAGAATATCTTAGTAACTTTACCACTTGGGATTAATGTACCGTGTTTCTCACTTTGGTATACAGGGCTATCACCTCTGCTGATGGTACAATGATCGTCAGTGACAACAACCCTAGCGACCCTGCCACCTTCATCGCTGCCACCTTACAAAATGTATGATTATATATTTTATTGCCGATAGTCGGCTTATGAGATAACATATCATTTCCCTGTATTGACCGTCGGTGGTTGGGATGGATCCATATACTCCCATCTCCACCTTAAGCGATCGTACGACTTTCGTCAATTCCATCGCCGACATGGTGAACACGTACAGCTCCAAGGTGTCGAGTTTGAGTATGACAAACGGTCTTTCTTGGAATACAGAGTCGCTTCAGGATACCACGAATATCCTCTATGCTCCAGGAGCTCAAGCAGCAGCTGTCGAACGTATCTCTTTCTGATGCTACACCTGTCAAGCCATGGAACGACACCAGCGGGAACCGTTCGGCTTACAGCGCGGTGGATATTTTCTGGAGAGATTACGAACTACAACGTATATGGCGATACTTTCAGCGAGGTTATGGGCTCCAACTCTTCTTTTGATGATTCTTGTGATCCAGCTGCTGAACAAATTGGCTCTGCAACTTCCGCCGTCAAGCTCTGGACTGCTGCAGGGCTCTCTGCTAAGTAGATCCTCCTTGGCGTGCCCGATTAAGGACACGGCTACTCCATCAGCCCATCTGCAGCTGTATAGGGCAACACGTTGGCCTAACACGCCAGCTTCGACACCAACAACTTCGTCACTGGTGGCAGCTGAGATGCTGCCGGTCCGGATGCTTGCGGTATCAGCCAACCCGCTTCTGGCGACTTCAACTTCTGGGGCCTCATCGCTGGCGGTTTCTTGAACGAGGACGATAGCGTTGCTTCTGGTATTACTGACCGCCGCTTTGATAACTGCAGTCCGACGGCGGTGCGTATGATTTTTTCATGAAAATTTCACTGGTCTGCCTTTTTAGCTGTATGTCTTCAACTCCAAAACACAGGTCACGGTAGCCTATGACAACGCTCAGTCTTTCAGTACGCGTTTCAGTCGGATTTTAGCTAATGTATCCCCACAGCTGCAAAGGGCAACTTCATCGGTTTTACCCTGTGGGAGATGGGTGGTATCCACAACAATATTCTCTTGAACGTCATTGACAGCACGATCACTGGCTCGTCATGATCTTCACTTTGCGATGATTTATTCATCCGCATCTCATGCCATACATCTCACACCAAATATTGTACAGCTCTGTGCGGTCTATCCGCTATGGTCCAGAGTCTTTTGGTTGTCTGCTGGAGTCGGGGTCATCTGGAATGACATGCTAACAGATTTATATTACTTGGTGTACTTATCTTACTCATCTGCTATACAACATCTATGGGATATACATCAGCATTATGTTGTGAGGTTCATGTTGAACGTTGAACATCAATATTCGATTGAAATGTGTATTTTACTATCATTCCCTGTAATATGCAAAAAGTTCATAGCACTTCAACATCGTACTCAACTGGCGTCTAAAAAATTCAGGCATATGCAAAGTACCTAGAAATAATGTTTTGCACAAGTAGAATAAAAGTTTCTTGGATATTCTAGCTGCGAGAGATGACATAGTGGTAACTTGCAACCTCGGTCCAACGCAAATCACCCAGATCTCAAAGATCCTGCCATGGTATTCGTAAAATTTTCCCTGGAGCATAATTTTTTTTTTTTTTTTTTTTTTGATTCCATTTCTGTCCCATTGAGAGATGTACTCTATGTAGGACAATACAATCTAGTCTATGGGACCCCCGGTGTCCCAAACGCATCTCTGGGTGCACGAATGCCCTGGTGTAAGGCGTACCCCACCAGTCCGCCGTTCCTGCCGACCGTTTTAGACGTGCCACCCGGTAAGATGAGATGACTTTATAGGTACGTGCGATTATGAGTTACTATCTTGAAGGCTTCTGAACGCGTACTCGGTCGCATAATGCGAGCTGGTACAGGAAACTAAGAGGGATGCAAATGTATTCCTAGGTATAGACGAGGGCTGGGCCGTGTGAGTACGCCGACGGCCTTTGATCGTTACATCTGACTGAGACCGCTTGAGGGTTGAGTGGTTTCCATGTGTGCGAGTGAGAGGTCGAGAGAGGAGAGATTGAGCGGGTAATGTGAGCTGGCTTTGAGCGTGTCATGACAAGGATTGCGAATCTGTAGAGCGAAATCTGATTCAGTCTGGGGGCTTGCGAGGCATAGGTACTTCACCGAATGTCGAGCGTAACCGACCAGTGGCATTGACGAAGCGTACAAGATGAGGTGTGGCGTCCGGGTTGGAAAGGAGGAACGGGAGGGAGGAGGCTTTGCGACCAAGTGCACATGCAAGGGTGTGTCGCGCCCGACGATAGTGCGGACAATCCAGCAGAAAGTGTGGGACAGTCTCTTCAACTCCGGGGCAATGTTGACAATGGGGCGATGGCGATTTTCCGATTCTATGGAGGTGCTTGCACAGGGGAGCGTGGTGGGTGCGCAACGCCATGTAGAGACCGGTAAGCCGCTTTGGGAAGTTGGCGGTGAGCTTGGGGAAGGAGTTGTGTAGTAGCTTGGGGTCTATCCGGTGAATGCGGGTGTAGCGGGGTGATTTGCGCCAGATCCTACTCCGGCGGGCCTGTGTCAATTTGCAATGTGCTTCCTTGAGCGCGGAGACACTGAGGGGGAGGACATTGTGCCGCAGATAGTGGGGAAGTTGCAGTCGTGAACTACTGCTGGTGACGACCTTCTGCGGCCATTTTTGCATGCTTATCTGCCTCTTCGTTTCCATGGATTTCTGAGTGTCCCGGCACCCAGCGTACCGTAACATCAAAATCGGCGTGATCTTTGGCGATGCTCTTCATCATTCTGCAAAAATGGTCTGCTAAGTACGAGCCTGGTCGTGAGTGGAATCCTTCACCGGATTGGATGGCCGCTTGATTGTCGATTAGAATGGACAGTGGGAAAATCAGGTCGCGTTCGGTTGCGATCAACCTTGCTGCTAGGGTCAGTCCGACAGCTTCAGCTTCGAAGACAGTGTGTTCCTCCTCTGTTCCCAAGTGATAGTGTAGTGTCCGGGGCCTTCTCCCTGCCCGGAATAGGACTGCGGCTGCCCCGATCTTACCTTGGTGGCCCGAGCCGTCACTATAGACCTGGATGAGGTCCGTTATCTGGGCATGCTCCTCGATGGCTTGCTCCTTGTTGCCTGCTATATGGACCTTGAATGGGTTAGTACTAGAGGGGGATCTGCGTGCGGGAATGAGGGTTTCGATCTCCTCAGGGACAATTGCGAATTGGCGAGTGAGACGGTGTAAGGAGGTGCGGTGAGAGGCGACATATCGTCTGGCAGCTCGGCGAATCAGGTTGTGCAAGGGATGAGTATCAGGGTGGGTGGTGAGCCTAATAATGGCCCTGTGACATGCGTTCTGCAGAAGTAATGGGATCGGGAGTAGGTTAGCATGAACTTCGAGCAAGTCAGTAGCTGTGGTTTTCATGGCGCCTGTAATAGCCACCGCTGCTATACGTTGGACTGAGGTTAAACGTTTAGCTACCCCGATTGATCCTTTCTGCAGCAGGTCTGAATCTTCTCGAAATGTGGGGGTGAACCAGAGATCTGCTGCGTACAGCATCTTGGGGACAGCCACCGCTAAGTATAATTGGCGCATCAAGCGGAGCGGTAGACCCTTGGCTGCTGAGGACAATCTGCGCAACTGAAATACGTAGGCGGTACCCTTCGCCACTGCGTTGTCAACCTGGGCTCTCCAGCGCAATTCTTGATCCACTGTAACTCCCAGAAACCGGTGAGAGGGAGTAGGTGTAATGACAGCGCCTTGGATGTGCATTGCGGGGCGCGCTTTCTGCCGGTTCATGGAGAAGTCCATGAGCGCAAACTTGTTAGTCTCAAACCGTGAGTTATGCTGTCTTGACCAGTCATATCCTCCCCCTGGGCGTTCCATCATGTCCGCTAGGATAGCGTGGGTGGATTCGAAGTCCTTCGCTATGGCGATGAATGCCGTATCGTCGACAAAGGCCAGAGTCATTTCCTTAAGCGCTTGACGTCCCCGGCGGGGTTTTGCGACGTCGACGAGGTCTGAGCTGTATATAATGTACAGGATCATAGAGAGGGGGTCTCCTTGGCCGATGCCATTGGTGATGGGAATCCAGTCCGACGTGAATCCATCGAACCGTAATTGAGTCTGTCGGTTCGTCAGTACCCGCTCTGTGAAGTCAACAATATCACCTGGAATGCGTCTCATACGCATGTTGTGAATCAGTCTCTTGGTGACCGCGTTGGGGAAAGCACCTTCAATGTCGAGAAAGAGGACGGAGGCGACGCTGTGGGACCTCCAGGCGTTCTTAACGGTCTCTTCCAGTAGGTGCAATGAGTCAGTGGTGGAGCGCCCTGGCCGTCCCCCGAAGTGCGTATTAGGTAGAAGTTGATAGCGCTCCAGTGTGAATGTGAGGCGTTCCGCTATTACCGCCGTTAGAAGTTTACCTAAAGTGTTGAGCAGTGCAATGGGACGGTAGGCCTTCGGGATTGAGTAGTCAGGCTTCCCTGGCTTGCGAATCACAACTGTCGTAAACCTCCTCCATGGTTCGTAATACGTTCGGTGGGAGAGTACCGCATTGAACAGGTGAGTTAGGTGAGGGACCAGGATGGTGGCGCATTGCTTGTACACGATGTTGCAGATCCCGTCAGGACCTGGCGCCTTGTATCCGCTTAATTTGCTGATGGCTCGTTTGATCTCCTCTGAGTCGATGGGGGTGTGCGTAGCAATTGGGTCAGGGTATATTGCGTCAGGAGGGACAGAATCATGGGCAGGGGGCGGGGGAAAGAAGGACTCAGCAATGATGGCGCTCTTCTCGGCGTTGGTGTTAGCTTCCACCGTGGAGCCGTCTGGTCTCTTGATTACCAGAGTAGGAATCCTGGTCTTCCCTCCGTCCCGTGGTTCCGACGTTATATACTTGTTAGCAGTCCACAGGTCGTTACCTTCGATGTCTTCCAGCCATTCAATCCAATGTTGCTTCTTTGTTGATTCAATCTCCTCCGCTGTACCGCTTCTTGAGAGCTTTGAGAGAGTCGTGGCAGGCATGCGCCGGTAGGCCTCGCATACGGTAAGCTTCCTGGCTGAGGTCATTGACTTGTCGACGTAGGTTAGATAGTTGGCGGGTCCACCAGCGCTTAGAGTGTGGACAGGGCTTAGAGTATGGTACGTGTGCATCCATGGCGTCCGTGATGGCTTTGGTGAGACGCCGAGCAGCTGCCTGGAATTCTGCGTCAGTTGCTAATGGTTGGGGAGGGAAGGGCAAAAGGGCTTCTCTAAGGCGCTCATTGAAGGTCTCCCAGTCAGTCTCTCGCCAGTTCCGACGTGGCTCTGTGTCCACTTTCGGGGTCTCAAGGTCCAGGATAAGGTGAATGGGGACATGATCAGTACGTGGACCGCGTTGAGCCGGGTCTGTTGTGCAGGTGATCACTGCATCGATAAGCAGTTCGGTTCCAAATACATTGTCGGGCCTTGTCCAGTTACCGGAGCTTGTGGACTGCAGGGTGGGGAGACCGTGTGGGAGAAGTTGTATCATCCCGTGGTCAGCAATCAAGTCGACAAGTGGTTGAGCTGCGTGGTAGTTGAAGAGGTGGCTATTGCGAGCCTCCTCCCACAACGGGTGGTGTCGATTGAAATCCCCCATCCATAGTACGTGGTCGTCCTCCGCCGGCCGTATGGTAGTGATGTTGCTGTCCAGGTACGTGCCAAGCGCCGTTAGAGTTCCTTGATCCCTGCAGTCATTATAGATGTTCAGTATAGTACAATGTCCAAAGGGTCCCATAAGCTGGGTAATTACAACGTCTGAGGACGGGAATGATATCTGTTTCCACGAATTAGTATTCAAAGAAGTGCTTATTAACGTGATGGCTCGGGTGCGCTGGAGAGGGTGAGTATAGTGCTGAGAAGGATAAATAACGTGCCAATGATGGTTGGCGCAGGTGTTGCGTAAGAAATTGATATGAGGCTCTTGAATTACGATCACGTCCCACTCGGCTGCATTAGGGTTGTTGAGTAGTGAGGCTTGTGCCGTCATCGACGTGTTGAGGTTCTGCTGCCAGATTCTCAGACGGACAGAGGGTTCACGGGCATGCTCAGACATGAGTAGAATGAGATGAGGGGGTGCTGTCGGAGGTGTCTGCCTCACGAAGGCAGTGGGGTGAGGTGATGATGTCGTGGATAGAGGGATCCTGAGGGCGTTGAGGGGAGCGAGACTGACGGGGTTGCCAAGCGCTGAATCCAATAGTAGTCTGGCGGAGTACCGGTGGTCCTGCGGGTTGGGAATGCTCTGGAGGAGGCGACCGAGTGGGTGATCTTGTGGGTCTTGGGGGTTGAGCAACTTGCGTCCATGCATGTTCCGTGGGAAAGTAGGGCATGCGATTTTCCGGGTACTTGGCGTCGATCTCCTTGCAGCGTTTGATGAATTCCGGGCATGATCTGTTCCAGCTCGTATGCTGCTGACTATGACAGTTGGCACACCGCGTGGTACGAAATGAGTTGCAGGCACTGGTGCGGTGCTGGTTTCCGCATGTACCACAGATGTCTGCTGGTGCCGAGCAGTTGCGTGCAATATGGTTGAAACGCTGACATTTAGCACAGCGTATGGGTTCCCTCTTGTCCTTGCGCACACCGACACGCTCGTTTTCAATACAGAGGCCGTCCCTAAGAATGTCGTTGGCAGTTCGAACGTCGGCCACATGGACAAGAGCAAAGGCCTTCCGCTGCTCGGCCGATCGCTTCATGGGAGGTTTGATCCAACGAATACTAGCTAGCGTGCCTTCACCAAGGCCGTTGTCCTGCTCAACTTGGCGTAGGAATCCAACATCTTCGATCTGTAAGTGGATAGGTAAGTATTCTACAACTATCGGATAGGTGCGACTGCGGAACGATACAGCTGATTCCATGTTGCTTTCCAGTGCGGTTCTGCCCATCGGGCTGTTCATCCATTTCGCCAGACTTTCGGATTCCATTTCAATTACTATGCCCCCATTGCGTAATGCCATCACTGCCCTTACGCTTCCTGGTGGGGTGGAGTCGTCTCTAGCCTTCGCGAGTGCCTCTTTCAGCTTCTTGGCGATATCGGCATTCGACATGTTGGGGGGAAATAGGGTTTCCCCTGGCATGGGGTCCAGAAGGACCTGGCGTGCGCGGATAGCAGCTCTACCTACTGCCTGGTCCACTGATGGTTGGAGGTGAGTGGCCACGACAGAGCTGTAAGATGGCTGAGGTGAGGAGGTGGTCTGGGAGGGGAGAGTTGCGATTTGAGTGGAGAGGAGGTTTAGTCGGTCCTGTGTAGCCTCCAGGGAAGGGGAGAGTGTCTTCACTACATTTCGACAATCTTCAGCTGAGGAAAATAGGACGTCGGCAGCTTCCTCAATCCTTTCTGCTGCCACCATAATGTCGCCTTCCTTCTCGGTTCTCTCCCTTTCCAACGTGCTGAGTACCCTCTCTGCCTGTTCCAGCGTAGATGCAATTGTCGTCGATGCAGTGTGTACGCGTGCTACCTGGGGAGCAATGGCGGCCACCACATGGTCAACCAACCGGGGGGTGAGCGCCTCCGTGAGTCGTACGGCCGCAGACTCAGCAATTTCACAGGCAGCATGGTCCTTCAGGAGGAAGGCGACTGCTCTGATTGCTGAGGTGACTGGCAGGGGGGTGGTGCTGGACATTTGAGTGATTTGAAATAGAACTGAAATCAGATGCGTCAGCGTGAATGGTTGGTCAACATTGCAAATTAGTTTTGAAATAAGGTATTGCTTTCCGCTTTCTGAATCCTTCACGATACTGGCTAATGCTTCAATGTCGTTTTGAGAGAGTGCAGATCTTGTGGTTTTGCGGGTATTAAGACCGTAGGTTGGGGAGGTGGTACGAAGGCCAGGTGGTCTTGGCCCCGTGCTGACACTTCTCCTTTCTCCAGGCATTTCTTGATGGTGAGGGCTTGAGGCGGGCGAGGGGTGTTTTGATGGCGTCTAGGCCGCCGTGGGGCGTCCTTGGCGCTGTTGAGGTCGATGTTGGTGGCTGGTTTTCGGGGTCCTGGTCAGGGTGCCACTTGGTACGAGTCCAAGAAGCTTTTTTGGAGCATAATTAACATAGGGATGTCAGAACATTCGATCTCCTCCTCGGCACACACGACATCTATCCCCTGCAGAATGGCCTCAATAGTCATAATTAAACGCTCGCCGTAGCCTCGTGGCTACAACATCGAACCGGACGAGCGCCCACTAACTCCACCATTTAGCCATTTTCCATAGCACGTTTGAAACATCCATCCATTCGATCTCGAGCAGCTTGCGATCTCCATCGTTCCACTTGATTGTTTCACTAGCTCATTCCTGTCTAAGAGACCCACTGGACAGCCTGACGCACGCCAAAACATCATTTCACGACTTAACCCCGCCAAAAAAGAGTAAATTACAGTTATCCTTCGAGTCTTCGTACGTCGTCCCTCGAGATGCAAATCCTCCCCACGATTTCTCACTAGACCATCCAACCAGACTAGTACTTCCTGCGACCCTACTTATTCCAATTTATCTGCACCCTCTGTCGATGGAGCAATGTCAGTGTTTTAATCTCGTATCCCTTTCTTGACTCTCTGACCTTATCAACAGTGCATGGCGATGTTCGATCATCTGAGGGAATATGGGAGAAATTATCCCAGATTGCCGTCAAGGGTGCTGCGTATGATTCCCGTGAACGCCAGCCCCATCCCAAATGTTTGGAAGGGACCCGGGTGGTCCTTCTCAACCACATCTACGAATTATCAGACAACCGAGACAAGGGGAGCCGACTCATCTGGCTGCACGGCACGGCGGGCGTCGGAAAGTCTGCCGTTGCGTTCACTGTAGCTGAAAGAATGAGAGGTCTGACAGCGACGGGGCAGGCGACTAAAGAAAAGCGGCTCGCTGGGTCGTTCTTTTTCTCGCGCAGGCACACCAAACGTTGTACTACTGCATATTTTTTTGCAACGCTTGCCTACCAGCTTGCCAAGAATTTTCCTAGTATCCGGGAGGAAGTGATCAGAGCTATTCGCGAGGATCCTGCACTCCTAGACTCCGATACGTCTCTTCACGACCAGATGGAGGCGCTCTTTCTCCCACCTCTGCGGAGACTTCGATTCAGACTGCGTGACTGTCCGCCTTTGACGTTTGTGGTGGATGCCCTTGATGAATGCATGTCCGAAACCGAGGTTGCGGATCTTATCTTCCTACTCGGCCAAGCTCTCCATGATCCTGATCTTCCGGTCATCGACATCCTGCTCACCAGTCGCTCGGAACCGCATATCAGCGAAGCCATGCGAGAAGAATCACTGTGCCCCCTGATGTGCGAGATACCAGTGAAAATATCTGGGGAGGGTGTTTCTACCATCATCTCATTAGATGGCGCAGATGTCGACAACGACATCTATATTTTCCTAGACCATTCCTTTACCAAATTGCACAATCGCTTTTCCACGTTCCCGCGGCCAACGACAGATGAACTTGTACGGCTGGCAAGCCGAGCGGGCAGACGTTTCATCGTAGCGTCTACGATGGTGAAATTTATCGATGATGGACATAATGATCCTCACGATCGGCTTCAGCTGATGCTCGAACTAACGAGCGAACTGCTACCAGGAGCGGAGGTGTACAAGTTATACGACTCCATCCTCTCAACATGTGCCGACCCACAGCGGGCATACCAGCATTTGTCCGTTGTGGTTGCCCTTGCGGACCCTCTGCCTATCTCACAAATCTCGGTACTTCTTGGACCTGGTCAGGGCAGGGATGTCGAAACAGCACTAGTGCAGCTACGGTCCGTGGTGGAAATTCCTGCCGACAGCAGTCTCCCCGTAAATATATATCACTCGTCCGTCCGTGACTACGTTTTAGACCCCTCAAATTGCAACCTCCCTGAAGTACGACATATCACACCACCTCACTCCCTACTTGCTCACTCCTGCTGCCGGTTGATGACGCGCAACATCCCGGAAAGCCAGGCCCTCTTGGACGCCCTCGTAGAATTGAAGAATCAGAGCCAAGCCATGCAAGCCCGCGACCCCCGCAGCTTAACGGACTCACTAGCCTTCATTGTCCAGCCACCGGAGCCACTGCATATTCTTATGGTTCTGCTATGGCTTCGTGGATATTGCAGTTCAGATTCACAATCCTGGTTATTGACTCCAGACGGGAGGGCCTGGCTGCAGACCCTAGGAGGGAAAGACTGGCTGCAGACAGAGAGCGGAAAGACCTGGCTGCAGACCTGGAGGGGAGCTAAATGGCTGGAGATGCAGTGTGGGGGGCAATCTCTGGCCCGGGTCCTGGAACCCCGAGAGACCTCGGGCAGCCAACTGTGGCAGACCCTGGACGGGCAAGAATGGACCCCAGGCGAGGAAGACTGGCTGCCAACCAAGCTGCAGACCAAGCTGCAGACCCAGAGCGGGCGAAGATGGCTGCAGACCTCGAGCGGGCGAAGATGGTTGCAGACCCCAGACGGGCAAGGATGGCTGCGGACCCAGAGCGCGCGAGACTGGCTGCAGACACAGAGCGCGCGAGACTGGCTGCGAACCCAGAGTGGGGGAAAATGGCTGCAGACCCAAGGCGGGCAAGATTGGCTACAGACCAAGCTGCAGACTCCGAGCGGGCGAGAATGGCTGCGGAACTCGGCCGGGCAAGAATGGCTGCAAACACCAGGCGGGCGAGATTGGCTACTGACCGGGAGTGCACGAGATTGGCTGCAGACCCGGAGCGCACACAACTGGCTGCAAACCCAGAGCGGTCATGGATGGCTGCAGACCCAGAGTGCGCGAGAATGGTTGCAGACCCAGAGTGCGCAAGAATGGCTTCAGATTCAGCTGCAGACCCAGAGTACGCGAGGATGGTTACAGACCTCGGGCGGGCAAGAATGGCTGCAGACCCAGAGTGCCAGAGACTGGCTGCAGATCCAGCTGCAGCCCCGGAGTGCCCGAGATTGGCTGCAGACCTCGGGCGGGCGAGATTGGCTGCGGACCCCAGGAGGGCGAGATTGGCTGCAGACTCAGAACGGGCGAGACTGGTTGCAGACGGCTAATGGTCAAGCATGGCAGTTGACTCTTGCTGCGACTGTCTGGGTGACAATGGAAGAATTCTCGAGCACGTTGGGAGCAATCAGCGAGTACACAATCATCCCACAATTGCGCTTACTGCCAACCTTTCAAGTAATTGAGCAATTCAAGAGCTTGCCGGATTTCTTGATGTTTCCTGCGGTCCTGGCGCTACATTCCACTGCTGCATTACCACGAGGCATTTTTTTACGACATTATCTTCTACCAGACATGAAGATATTCCATGTTATGCAGTCCTTTGTGAATTTCTCAAAGAAAGCACGGCAACGGAGCCGAGCAACTTCCGACGCTCTCAAGTATGCATGTCAAAACTGGGCCTTCCATCTTTCGCGAGTTCCGAATCCATGGGATGCCACCCTTAATCATGTATTTGATCTATTCTGGAATCATCATCTCCTCTCCTGGCTCGAAAGACAGTGGTGTTTGAGAGGTCTGCAGTCTTGCCTCGACATTTTATCCGAAGGACAGAAACATGCGAAGGTGTGTACTCCCAATTGTTCTCGCGACTCAACACCTAATCTGTGTACATAGGCAGCTGTCACTGTTACATAAGCAAGATGTCGTCCCCCTTCACATTGCTGGCTCTCCGGGCAACCCTGAGTCTCTTGTTTGTCGGCTGTTTATCTTTAGATTTCGTGTTCTAAGTACTGCACACTGTGGGGTGTGAATGAGAGGTCGAGATCGAATATTTCTTTCCAGCAATATGCGCTATGCGATTAATAATCACCAGCAGGTTGCAGAGCGCCGGCGCGAGGACGGGATCGTGCTTACCTTGACGCGGGCGAAGGTAAGCATAATGAGTAGATCGCGATGCATGATTAGAAGCGATGTGCACAACTAGGATAGGACCAGTATTGTTCTGCTCAAATGTGAAAGCCCTGAGGTTGCAGACCAAGTGGACTCATTGTATGCCGTAAACACTTGCTGTAGCCTCGTGTCCTCCTGTAGGCTGTAGGGTGCAACGTCGAACCGCACAAGAGCCCACTGGTTCTCAGCATTCCACCACCATCTAGCCACTTTCCATTGCACGTTTGCAACACCCATCTATTCGATCTCGAGCAGATTGCAATCCCCATCGCTGCACAGCTTGATTGTTTCGCTAGCTCATTACTGTCCAATACACTTACTGGACAGCCCGACGCACTGCAAAACATCGTTTCACGATTTAACCCGGCCACAAAGAGCCAAATTATTGTGATCCTTCGAGTCTTCGTACGTCGTCCCTTGAGATGCAAATCCTCCCCATTATTTCTCACTAGACTATCCAACTATCCAACCAGACTAGTACTTCCCGCAATCAGAGTTGTCCTATTTCATCATCTCACAAGTTGTGTCACAATTTATCGCCAACCTTTGTCGATGGACGAATGTCAGTGTTCAATCTCGTTACTCGTACCCCTTTCTCGGCTCTGACCTTATCAACAGTGCATGGCGATGTTCGATCATCTGAGGGAATCTGGGAGAAGTTATCCCGGATTGCCGTTATGGGTGCTGCGTATGATTCCCGTGAACGCCAGCCCCATCCCAAATGTTTGGAAGGGACCAGGGTGGTCCTTCTCAATCACATCTACGAATTATCAGACAACCGAGAACAGGGGAGTCGACTCATCTGGCTGCACGGCACGGCGGGTGTCGGAAAGTCTGCCGTTGCGTTCACTGTAGCTGAAAGAATGAGAGGTCTGAAAGTGACAGAGCAGACGAATAAAGAAAAGCGACTCGCTGGATCCTTCTTTTTCTCGCGCAGGCACACCAAACGCTGCACCACTGGATATTTTTTTGCAACGCTTGCCTACCAGCTTGCCAAGAATTTTCCTAGTATCCGGGAGGAAGTGATCAGAGCTATTCGCGAGGATCCTGCACTTCTAGACCCCGATGCGTCTCTTCACGACCAGATGGAGGCGCTCTTTCTCCCACCTCTGCGGAGACTTCGACTCAGACTGCGCGATTGTCCGCCTTTGACGTTTGTGGTGGATGCCCTTGATGAATGCACGTCTGAAACCGAGGCTGCGGATCTTATCTCCCTTCTCGTTCAAGCTCTCCATGATCCTGATCTTCCGGTCATCGACATCCTGCTCACGAGTCGCTCGGAAGCGCATATCAGTGAAGCCATGCACCAAGAATCAGTGCGCCCGCTGGTGTGCGAGATACCAGTGAAAATATCTGGGGAGGGTGTTGCCACTATCATCTCATTAGACGGCGCAGATGTCGACAAAGACATCTATATATTTCTAGATCATTCCTTCACCAAACTGCACAATCGCATCTCCACGTTCCCGCGGCCAACGACAGATGAGCTTGTGCGGCTGGCGAGCCGAGCGGGCAGACGATTCATTGTCGCGTCTACGATGATGAAGTTTATCGATGATGGACACAATGATCCTCGCGATCGGCTTCAGCTTATGCTTGAACTAACAAGTGAACTGCTACCAGGAACGGAGGTGTACAAGTTATACGATTCCATCCTCTCGACGTGTGCTGACCCGCAGCGGGCATACCAGCACTTGTCCGTCGTTGCTGCCCTTGCAGATCCTCTGCCGATGTCACAAATCTCAGAACTTCTTGGACCTGGTGAGGGCAGGGATGTCGAAACAGCACTGGTGCAGCTACGGTCGGTGATGGAAATTCCTACCGACAGCAGTCTCCCCGTGGCAATCTATCACTCGTCCATTCGTGACTATGTTTCAAACCGCTCAAACTGCAGCCTCTCTGAAGTACAACATATCACACCACCTCATACCCTACTCGCTAGCTCTTCCTGCCGCTTGATGATGTATGACATTTCAGAGAGCCTGACCCTCTTGGACGCCCTCGTAGAATTGAAGAATCAGAGCAAAGCTATGGAAACCCACGACCCCCAGAGCTTAAAAGATTTATTGGTCTTCATTGTCCAGCCACCGGAGCCACTACAAGTTCTTATGGGTCTGCTATGGGTTTGGGGACATCGCAGCGCAGATTTACACTCCTGGCTAGAAACCCGGGATGGGTGTGCCTGGCTAGGAACCCGGGATGGGTGTGTCTGGTTGGAGACTCAAAGAGGGAAAGACTGGCTAGGGACCCGGGAGGGACGAGCGTGGCTGCGGACCGAGGAGGGACGAGCGTGGCTGCGGACAGCGGAGGGACGAGCGTGGCTGCCGACCGAGGAGGGACGAGCGTGGCTGCCGACCGTGGGGGGACGAGCGTGGCTGCAGACCGAGGGGGGACGAGCGTGGCTGCGGACAGAGGAGGGACGAGCGTGGCTGCGGACAGAGGAGGGACGAGCGTGGCTGCGGACCCAGGTGGGACGAGAGTGGCTGCCGACCGAGGGGGGACGAGCGTGGCTGCCGACCGTGGGGGGACGAGCGTGGCTGCAGACCGTGGGGGGACGAGCGTGGCTGCAGACCGAGGAGGGACGAGCGTTGCTGCGGACAGCAGAGGGACGAGCGTTGCTGCGGACCGAGGAGGGACGAGCGTTGCTGCGGACCGAGGAGGGACGAGCGTTGCTGCGGACAGCGGAGGGACGAGCGTTGCTGCAGACAGCGGAGGGACGAGCGTTGCTGCAGACAGCGGAGGGACGAGCGTGGCTGCGGACAGCGGAGGAACGAGCGTGGCTGCGGACAGCGGAGGGACGAGCGTGGCTGCGGACAGAGGAGGGACGAGTGTGGCTGCGGACAGCGGGGGGACGAGCGTGGCTGCAGACCGAGGAGGGACGAGCGTGGCTGCCGACCGTGGGGGGACGAGCGTGGCTGCCGACCGTGGGGGGACGAGCGTGGCTGCAGACCGAGGGGGGACGAGCGTGGCTGCGGACAGAGGAGGGACGAGCGTGGCTGCGGACCCAGGTGGGACGAGAGTGGCTGCAGACCCACAGCGGACGGGAGTGGCTGCAGACGCCTGATGGTCAAGCATGGAAATTGACTCCTTCGGCGGCTATCTGGGTATCAATGGAAGACTTCTCGAACACATCTGAAGCAATCAGCAATTACACGATCGTCCCGGAATTGCATCTATTGCCAGCCTTTCAAGTAATCCAGCATTTCCAGCGCTTGCCGGATTTCTTGATGTTTCCGGTATTCTTGGCATTAGAGCACCAGGATTGCTGCACTCCTGCATCACCACAAGGTTGTTCTCCACCAGACATGGATGTTATCCATGCCATGGAGGCTTTTTCAAGTTTCGCAAACGAAGCACGGGAACGAAGTCAATCATCTTCACATGCTCTCAAATACGCATGTGATAATTGGGCCTTCCACCTTTCGCGAGCTCCGAATCCATGGGATGACCCACTCAACCAAATATTCAAGTCTTTCTGGAATCGTTATCTCCTCTCCTGGCTCGAAAGGCAGTGGTGTTTGAAGGGTCTGCGGTCTTGCCTTGTAATCTTATCCGAAGGGCAGAAACTTGCAAAGGTATGTGTTTCAAATCACTCTCGCGACTCAGTACCTGACCTATGCATATAGGAACATCTCCTTCACGCTCCAGGGTCATCTCATACATCAGTCTGAAACTGTCACTTGTAGTCACGCTGTCTCGTTATCGTTATGTTTTCTATCTTTCGCGTTACTCAATTATTTACTGCAATCTTATTGCTCTGGTTCCGGCACACATCCAGGTCATTCAACAAAAGCATTTCTTTCATCATCCCCTCCAATTTATTTGAGGCACGCGTACAAGTAAACAGTTCTAATTCTTGTGCCTGAACAAGCCAGTTTCCTTATCTCCTTTTTCTATCTCTCGCTTCGCCCAGTCATCATAACTTTCTGCCTTTTTTTCTCCATCCCGGAACGGAAAACTCGACATCACATTATTTTGAACCCATACATCTGCATCTGGAGTATCGACAAGAATGAATGAAATTTTCTCTTGGAGTCATGTGTCAGAGAGCAGTTATCAACAATGAATGATGCATGGCGCTTCCAGTAGCATCGTCCCGCAAATGCGTTTCACGATAAAACCGAGTTTCTCCATTTAATAGATTGTTCGGGCGGCATCATGAAAGCCCTCGCTATTTCTGTCCATCCCTCAGTACCAGTCAAGTGCTAGTGCCCTCTTCGGTATACAGCACGCTTGCGTTCACCATGTTCTGCTTCGTCGCCCGGTCTCAAGATTGTCCCCTCTTGCACAGAAAGTGATGTCCCGGAGTTTCGTGCTACAGGGCATATCTCAGGCTGCATCACGATGACCTTCGTAAGGACTCCGCAGGATGTGAATGGTTGGTCGAAATTGAATATTTCTTTCCGGTGTGTGCCGCATATAAATTTGGAATGATCACTAGGAGGGTGCAGAGCCGCAGAATGCCGGCGTGAGGATGGGAGCGTGCTTACCTTGACGGGGCAATGATGCCAGTGAGTGGATCTTGTTATGTGTTGGGGGATTGTGATTAGAAGCGATATGCCGAACACAGATAGGACCAATACTTTCTGCTACGCGAAAGCTCTGAGTTTACTAGAGCTGCAAGTGTGGATACAATGATCAAAAATATTGTATAAAGAACCGAGTTACACTCGTACAAAGATATACATGTTAAGATGGGAACGCGGGCTGCCATCGTGTGTCGCAGCATCCCTCCTAATCGATTATTGCTGACCATCTTTCAATATTTCTAGCCCTCTCTCAGTATCCTCTTCGGCATAATGCACACTCGCGTCTTCATCCTTCGGCTTTGTTGCTCCAGTCTGCACCGTAGTTATCCGCCTCGAGGTTGTCCCCTCTTGTACAGAGAGCGACGTTTCGGCGTTCGTGCTACCGAACATCTGTGCCATGATGACCGTCGTGAAGACTCCGTTGGATGTGAATGACTGGTCTAGATCGAATGTTTCCTTTGAGAATACGCGGTATAGAAAAGTCACGATCACCAGCAGGTTGCAGATGACGAGACTGAGGGCAGCCTAATTTCCGTCGGATTTTGCAGAGCAGTGTGAGGACGGGAGCATGCTTACCTTAACGTGCCCGAAGATGAGCGTGGTGGTTGTGTGGACCTTGTAAAGGATTATAGAGTGAGGGATTGTGACGGCGGTGATTAAAAGAGATGCGCCAAACGTGGATAGGAGCAAGATTTTTCTGTCGCGCGGGAGCCTTGCGTTTTTCCAGAGATACAGCGGTGCAGCAACGAGGGAAACATCCGCAATGACGTCCGCTGCAAAAACCCGAACTTGAGGCCCACCGCAGCCACAGAAAATAAAGAGATACTAACTGATAAGCGCCGAGAGCGCCACCGACTCGCCCATTTCGCACGAGTGGAATTCGCACCGGCTGATCTTCTGGGCGACCAGCGCAGCCCACATGCACGCGAAGGATGCTGCAATGAGATAGGTGATCTGTCTGTGAATCTTGGAACCTGAGACGCGGATGATGGAGAAAATGACGCTCATGCGCGCACCCCTGGACTGGTGAGTGAGTTGAAATGTAACTGAGTGAGCTGCGATGCTTACCACAGGACAGAGGTGAAAGCTACTGTGAGGGTCCAAGCTTTGACCGATATGAACATACGATCAGTCTCAGAGTGCAAAGTCAAGTACTCACAAGTTATCCTCCAGTCGAGCCAGATACATGCCAGGCAGACAACTAGGGAACGTAGTCGGTTTTCTGATCAAGACATCGTACAAAGAAAATCCTACCGTCTGCGACCAGTGCAAATGCCGCCCATGCATCTTCCCACCATGAAAGGCGCGTCCAGCCTCTGTAAACAAGCCTGAAGATAGTGCAGATGATGGCAATGCTATGCGATACAGATCCCACCAATTTTCCAAAGGATGATAATAAACATAAAAGCACAATATACTGGTTACTTTTAACTTACCGCTCAGTTGAGAGGAGTAGAATAATGCCCCCATGAGATACCTCGCGTGGACAAGGAAATAATGAGCTTTAGACGCAAATTGCGAAGACCGGCCTTATATGTAACGCAGTACATATCGCCAAGGGAAAATTGTCCACGGGATACCTAGCCAGCCACGATAACTTGCAGGGCTACGCAGATCCGACTCATAACATGCAGGCCGATGATGCGGATGCGGCATTATGTACTTGTTGATTTCGAAGTGTTTCGCACTCCTAACAGAAAAGACTCGCGGATGCTCTAGTATGCTCTAGTATGGCATCACCTTCATAGTACGCAGGAACAAAATTGCTGATCAGGAGATGACAGGAACGAATTTCTGGGAGTGGGCGAGAGCATCCAGGCCCCAGGGATACTCTGCGGCAAGCTACCCTGGCTTTCCATTCCCGAACCCCCGCAGATGCTGATCGAATGGGGATTGACTATTGAATAGTGATGCGATTGATGATCCTAGAACTTTGTAGTAAGTGAGCCCATTCGGAAAGTTGTAAACGGTCAAACTTGTCTTAGCTTGAAGCAAATCTGCGAGTGTCGTGAGAACATTACCACTGCCAAACAATTTCATCGATGGGCTCAAGACTATAAAAACCGTGACTCTTCTGAGTCTTCTCGATACTATGCCATTTTTATCCTCGAGGTATCTGGATTCTGCGGCACAGAATCCAAAAAGTCGCGGTTCGGCTCCATCCATTCCACTGCCAACACTGTAGTTTGAAGTACTTAGTAAGTGCTGCGTTTAGCCTTTTGATTTTTGATCGTATGACGTACGTACCTGACGCTGGGCCATCTATGTAATTGGGGCGCTCGGCGGTGTTTGCCGTTATGGTCGTTGAACAGTACCATATTGTTGTCAGTCTTGTTCGAGTTGTTATGGGACACTGATCTTGACATGCAAGCTGATACTTCGGTACGTTTGACAATGCTCCGATGATACTAATTGGAAAATCCTTAGGAGCCATACTGGACGCATCCAATCCTTGCAACTTGACCGGTATGATTTGACGTTGATCGCGCACCTAGCCTGTGCAGTGCGCATATAGGACCATCTTCTGTATGCTCCAGGTTCATCTCAGCCATCAGTTTGAAGCTGTCTGAAGCTGTCGACTCGTTTTTAAGCAAGATATGATGCTGTCTCATTTTATTTTCTTTCACTGATACTTTACAGCAATAATGCGAAGAAATTATATTTTTCTTAGGTTCAATATCCTAACGCGCGTCCAGTTCATTGGACGAGCAAATATTTTCATCGGCATCTCTACTTCATTTGAAAGAAGTATCGTATCAGGTACACGTATGAGCAAATTGATCAAGCCGCGCGTGGGTATACAGAGTAATAGGAACGCAATCAGACAGGGGGGAGGACAAGGACAGAATTAAACGCTATGATACGAAAATAATGTTACCAGGGAACAAAAGCGCAATCCGCGTACAAGTACAACTAGCATGGTACAGACTTCATATAAAAAATGAGTGCTGTCCTCACGTTTGGAAAATTTGCTCGCTATCGATCATTGCTCGCCATCTTTCGATGGTTCCGACTATCCCTCAGCGCTAATGCGTTCTTTAGCATACAGTACGCTTGTGTCTTCCATCTTCATCTGCATTGTCCCCTCTTCTGCAGCGAGTGACGTCCCAGTATTCGTGGTACAGGGCATCTGCATCATGACGATGCTCGTGAAGACTCCGTAGGACTGGTCGGGGGATGTTTCATTACAGCATACGCGGTATGCGAAGGTAACGATCACCAGGAGGTTGCAGATAACGAGACTGAGGGCAGTCTAATTTCCATCGGATATTGCAGAGCGGTGCAAGAACGGGAGCGTGCTTACCTTGACGTGCGCGAAGATGAGCGTAGTTGTGTTGTGGGCCTTGAAGAGGAATATAGAGTGAGGGATTGTAATAGCAGTGATCAGCAGCGATGCGCCGAATGCAGACATGACCAATATTTTTCTGTCACGCGAAAGCCCTACGTGTTTCCAGAGATGCAGTGGCGCAGCAACGAGGGAAATATCCGCGATGACGTCCGCTGCAAAAACCTATAATTTGAGGACTACAGCAGCCCAAGAAAGCGCAGAGGTACTGACTGATCAGAAGTGAGAGCGCCACCGACTTGCCCATGTAGCAGGAGTGGAATTCGCAGATGCTGATCTTCTGAGCGACCAGCGCCGCCCACATGCACGCGAAGGATGCCGCAATGAAATAGGCGATCTGTTTGTGGATCTTGGAGCCTGAGTAGTTTGCGACGCGGATGATGGAGAAAATGATGCTCATGCGCGCAGCCCTGGACCAATGAGCGAGATTGAAATGTAACTAAGTGAACTGCGATGCGTACCACAGGACAGAGGTGAAAGCTACCGTGAGGATCCAGGCTTAGACCGATATGAACATACGATCAGTCTCAGAGTGCGAAGTCAAGTACTCACAAGTTATCCTTCTGTCGAGCCAGATACATGCCAAGCAGACAACTAGGGGACGTGGTTAGTTTGTTGATCAAGGCAGCGTACAAGGAAAATTCTACTGTCTGCGATCAGTGCAAATGCCGCCCATGCATCTTCCCACCACAGGTGACGCATCCAGCCTCTGTAAACAAGCCTGAAGATGGTACAAAGTATGGCAATGCTATGCGATACCAACCCCACGACTTTCAAAGGATGATAAACATAAAAATACAACATACTGGCTACTTTCAACTCACCGCTAAGTCGCGATGAGTAGTCTAATGCCACCATCAGACACCTCGCATGGACAAGGAAAGGGTAAGCTTTAGATGGAGATTGCGAAGACTGGCCTTATATGTGATACAGGGGGAACCCTTTGTACATATCGCCATGACAAACTTGTTTACGGGATGTCTAACCAGCGATGACAGCCTACAGGGTTAGGCAGACAGACACAACTGGCGAAGTCTCACAAAATGTCTGTCATGGAGGATTGGATGTCACTTGATTACGAAGTGCCTCCTCCCACACGAATCAGCTACAGCAGGAAACACTCACAGATGGACCTTAATCAGAGCCTCAACATATGCAGAGATCCATCCTCACTGAACCACTGTGCGCAGGAGTACTAGAATCATCATGTGCTCGAAATGACATGCTGGGATGAAGTTCGGGGTTCGTTCGGGCTGTGAAGTTGTCGATGGAGTGGGAAGAAAAAGTTTTGCCATCCTTCAATGTCATCCAGGGATAATGCAATAATTAAGCTACCCCTAGAGCTGCGCCTGCGCTGAAGGGCCATTGGCATGAAAGTTGAACTCAGCAGAGTCAAGGTCATTCCTGAACGTGGGAACCTGAATCGTATCGATCCGAACCTGTTTCCCAAAAGAAAACGATGGTCCCATCGATAGGCTCAAGACTCTTCTTGATACCATTACATGATATGCGCAGTCTTATATGTCCCTCAGTGATCTCTTCGCCGCGGCGAAGTGACACTCGTGATGTAGTTTGAGGTAAGTGTCATGTGTTGTTGCCTTTTGATCGTACGTACTACTTGGTGACGGTTCATTTGACCAGGGCGGCGTTGTTGCTGATACGGTAGTGTTGAACAATTTTTTGGTCGGACTTGTTGCTTCCTGTCGTTACATGTGTATTCTTCCAGTGGTCCCCATTAAATTGTTGATGATCACGTTGGTGTGGGACCCCACTTGTTAATGGTGTTTCGGTGCGTTTGACACTACTGAACCCGATGATGCAGATTGGAAACTCCTTAGAACGTCTCCAATGATTGGTGCTTGCACCGTCAATATAATCTTGATCCTAATCACGCAGAACCGAAGTCAAATTCCTTCTTCCGCCATGTCCACAACTCCCTCTGCGTTGTGGATGCAGTGCACACATAGCCATAGTGGTGCCGGTCAGGGCTACAAATGTAAGGCGCAACGCCAGAGTGCCAGGGCCATACGTCATAGCCCCATAATCTTGCAGTGTGAGTTCTTGGTGTACGTCAAAATTGAATTAGCCTGTTCACTTGACTTGATTGTATCACGCGGAGATTCGCTCGAAGCTCGTTCCAGACAGCGTGTTGACAAAATAATTGGGCTTTGGTCGGGATTTGGTTCCGGTTTCCCCCGTTCATCACGTGTGGCGATGGACAACCATCTCCCGACCTGCCTTTCTGAGCATTGCACTTGGATTTCTTGTCTGCGTTGATCTATTTAAGATCCGAGCTCGTTCCAAAGTTTTAGCGTGTTCAGAATCATTCAATAGAGATTTGTTCTAATCCCGGTTTACCCCGCTCATCACGTGTGGCGATCAACTCCATCTCCTGACCTGCCTTTCTGAGCTTTGCGCTTGGATTTCTTACCTGTGTTGATTTATTTGGGATGATGATGATAGTATACAAGCGGACTAACGAGCGAACACAGCCTACTTCATCTTCCGCGTACTCCTCTACCACCAAAATTTTCCTCTCCTCCCTACCTCAACCGCCATGATACTCGATCGTTCACATGTTATCCTGCACCACACTGCACTGGGGACCACATTCAAGGGCGTCGATCATCCAGTATCCACCCCAGATGTGCCCATACACCAATTCCGCGGAATCAAATACGCCAATGTACCAGCTCGCTTTCGTCAATCGAAACTCGTCACTTCATACCCCTCCTCAGTTGATGCAACTCGCCATGGGTAGGACCTCTTTTCGTGTGGTGCCTTTTCAACGTGCTAAAGTGATCATTTAGCCCGATATGCCCACAGCCTGACCAAAAAAGTCTTGAAGAAGATCTCATCGGTCTTGCCGACAGTGATATCCCAAGACAATTCTTTAAGCAGGATGAATTCGAGTGTCTTAACTTGAACATCACCTGTCCTGCTGGTCATCACAGTGAATCGCAACTTCCAGTTATGGTTTGGATCCATGGGTGAGCCGGGCCTCGTGTTCCGTCGTGTGATAGACGCTCATACAAGTAGCGGAGGCAACCGTGGTTGTGGTTCAAGTTGGGTCTATGATGGCGGTGCTCTTGTTAGAAAGAGTGTTTGTATTGGTAAACCGATCATAATGGTCACAATCAAGTACGTTTCCTTCCGCCTTACGTGTATCAGTGCGATGGTATTCACCCACGGTTAGCTTTCGCATAGGCATATTCGGTGCTGCCGCAAGCCTACAGTTGGCAGATGATAACCGAGCAGCAGGTGACGAAGGTGTGGGCAACTATGGTTAGTTTTCCTTGCATCCCTCATGTTTCTCTGACTGATGTAGTATCACACAGGCCTCCGCGACCAACGCCAGGCACTAGAATGGGTGAACCGTCACATTGCAGATTTCGGGGGAGACCCATCCAATGTCACACTATTCGGCCATTCTTCGGGAGCAGCAGACATCGTTGCTCACCTGTACTCGAATGCCAACATGACTTGCCCCCTATTTTCCCGCGCAATTGTTCAAAGCGCTATCATCGAGCACAATCCTCCAGAACTACATTCAGCTGGATGGCAACTGTCTAGAGCGTTGGCTCCACTGCATGCCTCTTCCGTCGCACAACTTCGTGCTGTAGATCCCGAATCGCTTTTCAACGTCAATCTTCCCTTCCGGGCCGTCGATGACGGTGTCTTCTTCAGGAAGGGATTCAGAGATCTCCTTTTCCCACCCTCGGAGTTGGAAGAACCCGCCAGAGCTCCTCTTGACAGAGGTTTGAATTCGCTGCGGTCTGCCATTCGCAAGGGCAAAGTCAGGAGTCGAAGTCCACACCCAGTGGGTAGCCGTCTGGCTGCCGCCCCCCCTCCACCCACTCCTGGTCTCCAGCCCCTCCTCATTGGCGACTGTGCATGCGACTCTTCTCCTTGGTCTCAGCCTGCACAGCAGTGGGCCGCTCCTGCTGTTGTGCGACGAATTCGTGCGATCTGCCAGTCTATCACAAAAGCCTCCGCTCTTCTTAATGCATATGAGATAGCCCCGCATGTTATGTCGAACGATCTTACCGACCGTTTGCTCGAGCTTGTGGAGGATGCACGTATAGCATGGCCCACGGAGTGTGTTGTTCAAGCTGCGCAGAGGTCTGGTCGACAGGTCTGGCGGTATGTATTTGATCAGGAGGGTCCAGCACGAGGGATGCCCCACCATGCCGCAGACTTAATATACTTGTTCGACAACGTCCCACTCCCATTATCAGCTGCGTCCTCACCTACTGCTTTTGACGATGACGAATCGCTCCCATCCCTCTCATCATCAAGATCGACCTCTGCTGACGTGGGCGAGATCCTAGGCAAGATGTGCACCGTCGACGAGCTTGAGCTCATGGAAGTCGACAAGTTCTCTTACGGCTCAGATTTGAGTTTCCGCGGATGGGCCCAACCCGTTGTCGACGAGCTGATGTACGCCCATGTGCGAGACGCGATTCAGGAACGGTGGATCGTGTTCGCACAGGGAGAGCGGCCATGGGATAACTCTCGTGGCAAGGTGTATGTCTTTGGCCCTGAGGGTGAAACGGGCGAGCGGAGTGAGGGTATCTTTGGGGGTAGGCGGCGTCAAAAGATATGGGAGAGCGTGCTGAAGCCTTTGGGCATGGCGCTTGTACAGAAGGTCGCACAAGAGCTTAGCAATGGACCTGGGCTGGCAAGGTAATCGTCGTGAGCCCGGCCGCTCATCAAAAGGCGCATGTCGCGCAATATCCACGTTAATTTAGGTTCGTGGGGATAACGATATCTTACTTATTGGATGGGGAGGCTGGGTTGCATCGTCTTTTCTTTTTCGCGGGTTTATACACGTTCGAGCTCATCTGGCATATTGCATTGCATATCCAAGTTTCATAGATCTACAGATACACATGTCCATATTAGTTTATCATTGCATTAGTTATGAAAGTTAAAACTCACCCCCATCATAGCTCCCTGTATTTGAGCCGGCCAAATACGCGTATCGAAGTTCGATTGCACGAGACCCATAACCCCACACAATAAGTAGAAACAAGTTGGTCCATGATCATCGGCAAAATTACGCATCTAAAACGGCTGGCAGGAACGGCGGGGTCACCAGTGGGGGTACGCCCCACACTGGGGCATTTGCGAATTGAGTGATGCGACGCAGGGCACAGATGCCCTCTAGACTAAATAGCACTGTCTGACATAGGGTAGATTACCCCAATGGACATAAACTTGGAACCAAAAAGAAAGAAGAAAAAAGTTAAAACTGCACACGAGGATGAGTCTTCCGAGAGGCCTCCGCGGTGCACCGTGATGGTGAGAATTTGGAGGTCATCGGGTTTACCACTTCCTAGCCATAGTATCCAAGAAACGATTTTATCATCATTCGAGGTCGCTATCGAGAGACAGGAACGTGTTGCCCCCGAACCGGCTTGTTAAATGTTGGTGATTGTACGAGCACTCAAGAACGATGACCACAGACTCCGAGTAGCTCGGCATCTTCCGTGTCTTGCACCTCCCGCCATCATTTTGTCCAATGTCGAACTCTCCACGAATGCACTCGACGAGGGTGACTGGGACGACGTTCGCTTCTCCTTCCTGGTGAAGAGGAACTAATTATATTTGTGGGACAACTACCACGGAATATCCGTAACTTCAAGTTCTGACTTGCGAGTACACGCGAGTACTCGTGTATTTCTGTTCCACCTTGGCTTGTTGACTGTGGTTACTGGATATCTGCTTTGTGGGCACTGGAAATGCATGTGAAGTAATTTGATCCCAAAACCGGTGGGTGAGCAAAAGACTGTGCAACCATGATGTGTATGGGTAGACAGGGATCGCTTTGGAAGTCATCACACTAATGTCATTCCAACAGACTCACACCGCGGATCATATGACACGATACGCGAGAGTTATGGGATCTCACAACATCCCCAATCGTGCCTGAAGCGACCTGCTGACAACATATAAGTGCGACTGTCCTTAGCTAAAGAATTGCTGAGTAGTTGAAACAACCACACCGTGTACGTTTTCCTAGCTGTGCGATCCGCTTCAAATTGTTGCTATATCTAACGGTTAACACGTCAGTGCAACCATGACTCGCCTTGTACTAGCCGTTACCTTGATCATTTACAACCTCCTTGCGCTCAGCACGGGGGTTAACGCCAGCTGCGAGGCCTGCCCTAATTGCGATTATGAGCAAATCAGTCCATCCCAAGGAAATGCATGTCTCAACTACTGGACATGCTCAGGCGATACCATATCGTGCTATTACCCTTCTGTTGCAAATCCGGGAACGTACACAGGGTGCTCATACAGTGCGTCGGCTGTAAGTAACTGTCTCTCACAGCAGTGCATGCACACTCACCGATGTTTGGGAAATTCCAGGATTGGGCACTCACAGCTGGCCCCAGCGACATCTGTGACTCATATTCGGGACTTAACTCCAAGTGTGAACCCGGAAATGACCCTTACAACCTTGGCCTCCCAGGCTGCACCGCTTCATACGGGTATGTCGGTGAATATAACAGTGGATTGTTGTAAAGGGAATGAATCGAGGAGCTAAAGAGTCTGGTATTGATTGTGGTCGAGTTAGAATTTATGCAGAAAAACCAATTTCTGCGGCAGACAGATGAGTTGGCATACTTTCAATAGTGATCTCTCCATAAAGTCATCACTCAATTATTATGCTCGTCGTCTCATGTACGCAAGGTTTCGTTTTCCGTTGCAGCCCACACCTGCGGCCGGCGAGAGCGCGACGAGCATATGCATACCGCTGGGGCCGAAGTGAACGAACGACTCACTAAACCGACCTCAAACAGTTTATTAAAAACCACTTCGATTTGTCCATATCGCCGCCTCTGTCATATGACGAGAGGCGGCGATAGTGTCACCACAGGTCACCACTCGACGAAAATCAGGAACAAGCTAGCCAGACCTACACATAGATCTGACGGTCGTTCTTTCTAATAAAAGTTCGCTTTTGATGGCAACGGCTTACGTTCATGAGGATGAAACTTTGTGCGTGCTGTCGCGCAGCGGTGTTAGCGAGAAGACAACAAAAAGATGTTTGCCTGATTGCAAGCAAATAGTTTTTTGGGCGGAGGCCCCGAAGGGATGACCCGGCCCCGATAGCGCCCCAACCTGTGCAAGAGAGAGCCGAGGTGAGCTGCGAGAGCGGGTGGGCAACCTCGCAGCCTCAGACTCAGTAGGTTCAGGTACCAACCATCCGGGCCCCTGGAAGATGAATACAACTATGTAGCTGAGGCTAAGTAGTACCTTGAAGTAATTACTAGCAGTAATGTAGGCTGCGGGAATCCGCGAGACAGCGAAGGAAAGGGAGTGGAGGATGGGGAAAAGAAAAGCAGAAGGCAGCAGGTGGGCTTGAGCCTGCTAGAGTGTGGCGCGAGCACTGTGTGGTACGGAGACAAGAGAGGCCACATGCTGCACTGCCATTGACACAAAGTCCTAATTCTATCCCTACACTCGTGCCTCACTTCAGGATAGAATATCAACTAATGCACTCGTGAAACCTCCGACGGAGAAGCAGGGTCTCTGTATTATTTCCATGGCCCAATGGACTTGTACCTCGATCGTAGCGGCGCCTGTGCACCAGTCCCTGACTCCGATTGGTACATAGTACTATATAGTGTCACCGCTACCTTGCAACAAAAGTTACATTTAGTGATACATGGTACCTGCTTATTTTTTTGTACTGTACTGAACAGCTTGAGCTAAGGTTAATATCTCCTACTTATGTGACAAAGTCGAACGTGGTTGACATAATTCTCCTTGTCTCGAACGTTGAAGCAAGCCACATTAAAATAGACCCAGAAGCCGTTCTAGAAACAGATTCACGTCAAGTCTATCTCCGTGAACTGTAGACAGTTAGACTGCGTATCCGTCTGGCGACGTCCCGCACTAACGTGGGAGTCGGAACTACCATTGTCAAAGGTGAGCAAATTACATAAAAAAAAAGTTACTCGGGAATGCACAGGAGTGCGCACAACTCGGATGTGGTCGCAATGGTGAGAGGACTCATGATAACATTTGCGACCCTCTTCGATATCCTTCTTGGAGCAGCTGGATAGTGAATTACCGAAGGGACGGTAGGGCCCAAATCCTAATCGTTTGTTGCATTCTTCAATATTTTGATCTACAGCACCATAGCCCCTGTCTCGTGTCGACTTCTGCCGTCATTACATAGCCGTCATTTCTATGGTGAGGCTTTCAAATTGGACTGTATAGTACTAGCTGATCACGCCGCCGTCGTGTATCATGTCGTGCAAGATGACAGTTCGAATTCCCAATTCTCCGTCAAACTTAACACAGGTATCCGCTGTCACGGCCCCACAGAGGATGTTTGCAGGTGCGCTTAGTAGTACTAATTAGATTGACCAGGCTGAGCTCGGGGGTTCGCGGACAGGTTAACTATAGTAGCTGAAGCAATTTGTACAGTGTCACAGTGACAAGAGGAATTCAGGCGAGGATCGTCCTGACTTATGATCCCTGTTACGACATAAACTGAAAGTAGCGGCCAAGGACTTGCTTGAAGGGTTGCCGGCATGTTTCCGTTCACAACTTAAAAGGCGTCTCGTAATCACTGAGTCTCTCCATTGCTATGTGATGTTCCAATCATGGACAACGAGCCTCGAGGGTACGCCTTGAGTTCGACTCAACCTCATCCACTTACTACGAGAGTCTAACATCTGGAACAGTACTAGCAGCGACCTTTCATGGAGTGGCAATTGCATGCACTGTATTGAGGTTATCTTACCGGTACCATGTCGCACGACTGTGGTGGGAAGACATGTGGGCAACAATATCACTGGCTTTCGACTTGATCTGCTTTGCTTGTGCGCTGCTTGAACGACCACCGGCGCCTGATGGTACGATCGCCTAGAATCTGACTCACTTAACTTGCTGACTCCTCAAAATCGTAGGCACATTGTCGGTGCCCAATCGAGTTTTTTGGCTCTTATCCATATCATTCCCCTGTGTTCTCTGGTACGTCGTTATCTGTCCCAAAATCCGTACTACTTCTTGTACTAACATCTTGCGAGGTCTGCGAGAGCCAGCATCCTATGCTCCCTCATACGTGTCGCAAATCCTGAAGGCTGCCTTAGATATGTCACTTCTGGAACAGGGATCTCCTTCGCTTTCATGTGGATGGGGATCGTTGCCCAAAGAATCTATGTTTGCGAACACCACGCATGTAGAGCTCCTAATTATGTTGCGATATTGCAACTCATCAGTGAGTCTGTCAGAGACTTGTCAACTTTTGAGATCTAATATGATCGCGAATCAGCGGACATATTTTCAGATGGAATGCTAGTTGCTCTGCCCCTCCTGGTGTTCCGTCGCATCAAACTACACAAGAACCGAAAGACACTAATCTTATTATCATTCGCTGCCGCTCTTTTAATCACAGTTGTCACTATCCTGCACTCTGCAATACTGTTCGGGCCTTCTTCTACAGGCATAATCGTCATCGGACACGTCAAGGTAAAGTGATATCCTAGTCGACTTTTTGGTTCAGGATGCATCGTGACATTCATATATAGGCTGCCGTTTCACTCATTGTTTGCGATCTTCTCGTCTTGGTTACGTTGGTATATCGTGTTTGCGGTTTTGAAGACATCGATGCTCCAAACAAAAGCGAAACTATAGTGTTCACCAGCGTTGATTTGGAACAGCTTGAAGCAGATTGCTCGAGCTGTGCATCGATATTGACACATGCATCAATTACAGCAACTGACGAAGAGAGCAATACACCTCCATCAGGCAACGACACGACACCAATGGATACGGGACCGAGTGGTTGTCGAGAGCAGACCATCCAATTCGTTTTATAATCCATTTCTGAAGGACGGTTTTTAGTATTACCATTATTTATACTTAGATGGGCGAGCCGGTAGCTTCTGCGATCGACATTAGCAGGTTCTGTGGGATGACGTGCTCGAGATTGCAGGGTGAGCGCCTCTCAATCGAGTTGAAGCTTGACAGACTGAGTTAGACTGGGTTGGAGCCACACGAATTCGAAATAAATGATGAACGACGCTCAGACTGCGAATACATTAATCATAATATGCAGCAGCTATAGATACATCTCTCAGATGTAGACGATGTTGAATGCCCACGCTGATGTGAACGATGTTGAATGCCCACACTATACAACAAGTGACCGTTGAATCTTTTCGACACGCCAAGAACACCCGAGAACACCCCACGTCAACGCCTAAAAGTCCTCCTCGATACCCGCCGGACGCTGGAGCGTGCTGACATCCACACCAGGGAGCGGCCACCTCCGTGCGAACTCGACGACATCCTTGCGGAGATCTTTCACCTGCGCTGCACCTGCTGAGCCCTCCGTCGTAGCGGCGCGGATGAAGTCCTTGAGAAGCTTGGAGCCAGCCTCTTTTTGGAGGAAGAGCGAGAGTTGCACAGCCCGGTGCAGGAAGGCAGCGACGATTTTAATGTCCTCCTCGGTCATGTCACGGGACGTAAGCGCCGATGTGCCGAGGCGGATACCGCCAGGAGTCTGGGCAGATGCATCGCCAGAGACTGCATTTTCTGTAGCAGGGTGCCAAAGATTAATATCTTGCATGAAAATGAAACAGAGAGACAGGTCTTACTGTTGATGGTGATGCCCAGCAGGTCGCACACCTTCTCGACTTTGCTGCCAGTCAAGCCAAGAGGACGGAGGTCCCAGAGAACAAGGTGGTTATCAGTACCTCCAGTCTGGAGTTTGTAGCCGTGCTCATGAAGGGCAGCTGCAAGTGTCTTCGCATTGGCGATGACCTGTTTGGCGTACGCCTTGAATGCGGGCTGAGATACCTGCAGAAGGGCGGTAGCAACAGCGGCGATAGTCTGTTATAATCTTCTTATCAGCGTGTGCTCCGAAACCGAGACTTGGGGTACTAACGTTATTGTGAGGGCCACCCTGACAGGCGGGGAATACAGCGTCGTTAACGCGCTTCTCGAGATCCTGGCTGTTTGGTCCGTCTTTCTTGAAAAAGATGAGGCCAGCACGAGGACCGCGGAGGGTCTTGTGGCTGAAATATGTTGGTGTGAGAGAAGTCTTGAATAGGAACGGAAAGCTCACGTCGTTGTGGTAACAACATCGCAGTATTCAAAGGGGTTGTTTAGTGTTTGCGCTGCGATAAGACCGCTGGTGTGTGCGATATCAGCCATGAGGTATGCGCCTTCTGTATCTGCAGTCTTCTTCAAGGCAGCATAGTCCCAATCACGGGGATAGGCAGAGGCACCGCAGATGATTAGTCTGGGCTTGAAAATCTTTGCCTGCCGTGCAAGGCCTGCATAGTCGATAAGTTGTGTTGAGGGATCGACGGCGTAAGGGAAAGACTGGAAGTATATTGAAGAAGCGGTCATCTTCTTTTTGGCAGTCTAATTGACGAGATCTCAGAAGCCAAGCCAGGGGTTGACGTGGCAAAGGAATCTCACATAGTAACCATGTGTGAGGTGTCCACCATCAGGGAGTCCAAGACCCATCAAGCGGTCCTGAGGCTGGAGGAGGGCGGTCAAAGCTGCAAAGCTATTGGTCACGTAATGTGAGACACAAGTCACACATAAGGGACATGTCAGACATACTTGGCAGTCTAGCATGAGAGCCGTTGAATGTCAAGATTACAAAGCGTTTGATTGTAGTGAGCCACTCACAGAGCCAGAGTAAGGCTGGACATTCACACCCCACGTAGCAGGATCGAGGTTGAATGCTTCAAGGGCCCGCTCGCGGCAAAGAATCTCAAGCTCATCGATGTACTCATTACCACCATAGTAACGGGCTGCGGGGAGACCCTCTGAGTACTTGTTGGTCAATATCGAGCCATTTGCCTCGAGAGTTGCGCGACTCGTCAAGTTCTATTAGATGTGTCAGGCGTGGACAAAAGATAGTGAACTGGGAGATCAACCTCAGACGCGATAAGCTCGAGTCCAGAAAACTGCCTCCAAGTTTCCTTGTCGATGATGTTCTGCACTTGAGGATCGATCTCTGCCAGAGGAGCATACAAAACCTTGTTCTGCAATAGTGCGACAGTAAACATATAGACTCATGTGACTGCTCGAAATAGTACGCACGAAGTCCGGGGTGGTAGAGCTTGCCATTTTTCTAGAATTGAGTGCAAGGCCCTGTTTGAAACGCAGGGATGATGAAGGGGAGGTAGAGAAGTGAAGGGGACGAGTTATCAGGCGCAACATCTCAAAATCGCAATCTCGCGGAAGATTAAATATTAAATTTTCAGCAGAGGGTAACACGGAAAATCCCGGTGAGTCAGATCTAATAAATAAATCTTATTTGTTTGGTTTCTTCAGGAACAAACAAACAACGATTAAGTATATTCGCTGAGTTTAAAATATTACAATCTATTTTTCGAACACAATGAAAGTCTAAGTATGCTTTGAACAATAAGCTACTGCGCCTCGCAAGTGTCCATGCGTCCACACTGGTTGTTTCGACATATAAAGGCGCGCCAAATGGCCTTTAATCGCCAGTATTGCGCTCACGAATTGTGACTGTCTCTTTCCTTCATCTTCTCATTTTAACGGATTCTAGACCAGAGCCAGGAGCTCATCCTACGTTCATTCTAACGCGAGCTGCATCTCACAGTCACTTGCATTCACTTCATCTTCTACAGCTATGGCACTCTCTCAGAATTTCTTCGTAATTGCCATGCTGGCTTCCCTTGCCAGCGCGGCACCTCTTGCACCTTTCTCTGCAAACGTCTTCGCATCCAATTCTTCAGGTTTCTCGCAAGAACAGAACGGTCTTGACGCGCAAAAATTAAATGCTCAGTTTGCCACATTGTCCGCCAATGATTCTTGCACCAGTGCGTTCGCTCATTATTTTTTTCGTTCCCGTGCGTTTACTGAATTTGTGACTGTTTCACAGGTGATGCTCAAGCATGCGTGGGCGGTGCCTTCGCACAGTGCGTTGGAAGCTCCTGGGAGCTCACGCCTTGCTCGTCCGGTCTGTCTTGCTTTGCACTTCCTCTCGTTGCCAAAGCTGGCACCAGTCTTGCTTGTGACACACAAAGTGATGCTGAGGCACGCTTTGTCGCTGCTGGCGTTCAGGGGGGTATAACCGGAAATGGTACCACGAGTGGCAACACCACCACCGGCGGTTCAACTTATCCCACCGACGGTGGTGAGGGCGATTGTGGAGAGCCCGCCACAAGTGCCTCGCCATCTGCTACGAGCACTCCTAGCGCAAGCTCTTTTGTCCCATCCGCTTCCTCACTTCCTGTATCTTCATCCCCACTCGCCAGTCAAACTCCCTCGATGTACTCGATGAAAAAGCGTCAGTTCGGCTCCTCGTACGCACCCACCTTTGGCTTTGGCAGCCCTACGACTACTCTCACTACTTCATCTACCGCTGTCGGGAGTGGCACTGCTTTGCCCACCAGCGTAGCGAGTTCTCCTGCCAGCAGTCACTCATCAATTGTTTCGAGCAGTACCTTGGCGACCACCCCTGTCGCTTCTACACCTGTGACCACCTTTGGATTTGGCACTTCTACTGGTATTGGGAGTGCTGCTTCGAGCCATTCAACCTCTCCCATTGTATCCACTGGCACTGGAACTGGGCCTCTCACTTCCTCGACTCCTCTTGTAACGCCTGCACCATCTTCCGCGTCTTCCCTGTTACCACCCGCCGCATCTACCACCACTGGCGCGAACGGTGTTGCCACTGTAGTCGTTGTGACAACCGTCGTTGTTACTGTGACGGCAAATGGTACGGCTGTACCTAGCACGTCACCCATCCCGACGAGTGTGGGATTTAACGGAACCGTGACGTCCGCCTTCCCTACTGTGACACCAACTTCACTTATTGGATCCTCCATTTCGCCGTCTCCCTCTTATGCCCCAGCCACTACCATCAACTTGAACAGCCCTTCCGTCACTCCCACAGCAAGTGCTACGTTCAGCGTTCTTAATGGTGGTTTGTCGATGTCATCTCCCCTCGCCTCTGCATCGCCGAACGCCCGGATCAACGCTACATCTTCTTCCCTAGTGACTTCTACGACGGCCTCATCTCCGTTCAACTTCGTCTCGGCTTCGCCGGCAGCGACCTCTGGTTATTGACGAGCGGATTGGATTGATGATGGACTGAGATTCGGTGGAGTAGATTATATTGACGATGGACTACGAGACTCGTTGACGAGTGGATTATATTGATGGATACATTATAGGACTTTATGGGTCAGGACCCTTGTTCATATACCTACACGCTGTATCAATTAGCTGTTGTACTCAACCTAGTTATGCCTTGTATCGCTACAATAGTGGAAGATGCAGGACGTCTTAATCTTATCATAATGTTTTTCCTTGTGCAACCTAAGATTAGGGTTAGGGTTAGATATGCTCCAAACTCGCGTATTGATATGTCGTTTCATTTCATTCCTCACGACTGGCAATCACCAGTTGTCTCTAGACACACGCACAACGCTCCGATCATGAACAATATTATAACACTCCACAATATAGAACAAGTCCTCGGCGCACACGAACCCGAATTATCACAGAACCTGACGAAGCTCTTTGCGAAGCTTCTCGAGCGAAATCAAGACCCGACATTTGTAGCGAACTACACGGTAGGTCGTGTTATATACTGCTTTATGCCATCATTTGGACCAGCGCAAACTAGGGCGCCATCAAACTCCGATTCCGCCGAGAGTTTACGACGCGGAAAGGTAGCGATTCACCCAGCTTCAGCTCTTTTGGAAGAGCATGCTATGCGGCAGGGATCGTGAAGACGCTACTCGCTATCGTGACATCCCATTTGTACACCCCATCACAACCGAAGGACCGATTTCTCGGACAGTACAATGCGCTCGAAGCTCTGTCAGGGTGTATGCAGACTGGTAATCTTACCGAACGACGCACGCTTCTGGAGGACATGAAGAAGAACCATGTCGTCAATATTTGTTTATCCGTAAGAATATTAGTCTTTCTGCTTTAATAACGTTCCAAGTTCTCATGCGCCTCGTAGCATCTGAACCATCCTCTTTGCATTTTCCGTCAGTTAGCCGTCAATACCTTGCGCGTACTCGCCAGTGAATCCGTACTGGGAGAGACTTCATCCGCAGCGGAGGCATCCGATATCATCGCTGCCGTCTGCAGATTTACATTAGAAGGACCCGATTTCTTCATCGAAGGCATGCGGTCTTCGGCCACGACATGGCAAAGTCAAATGGTTATGGGTGCGCCAGATGTATGATTTGTTCCCGTCTTATCCATCACATGCTCGACTGATCTCCTCGATAAGGTACCCGCAAAACGAGCCGCAGAGCATGCACCCCGATTTTATGCCATGGCTCAAGAGAGTGCACTATGGACTGCACACGGGCTTTTGTGCACCACGCCGCCACCATCGCGAAAACATTGCCTTGACATCTTGAAGAAGAAACCAGAAATACTAGATCTCCTTTTTGACTGCGCCATTATCGCTCGCCCGCCTTGGTACCCTGAAACGCAAGTCGATTCTATTGCGTGCGAGGTCCTAACCCTCCTCTTCCAATGGCCATCACATATAGTACCAGGCGTTTCAACGCCTCAAGACAATGCTTTTAGAGCTCAGGAATGGAAGGCTATGACCCAGGCTGCGACCATCCTGACATCCCGAGACGACTGGTGCGAGAAGATCATTGAAGTGTGGATGAAAATTGAAGAGGAAGATTGGCGTGAGGTCCGGGGGTAGGTGGTGTTCTCCGACTCTCCGTTACACGACTAACCACCCATGTAAAGCTGGTTTGATCGGGTCGAGGTTGACTACCACGCATTCGAGCCACCCGATGAAGATGGTTTCAGCCAGGTGTTTGAATATAGAGGTTTGTCGGCGAAATAACTTTCTTGATAAACCTACTTCATGGTACAAACGACTTACAGGCACATCCCGTATTGCTATGCTGAGACTTGTCAGTACTCTCAGTCACGCAGCCGAGTCTTGCGGTGTCACCAACGCCGAGATCGAGTCACTGCTTCGGTTGGCATACCTTGCTTCACGCAAGGTCAAGGGTACGAGTGAGCTCGACCATAGTAAACCGGAGGATCGATACTTGTCTATCGAGCGTGCGGAAGAGATTTTCCGCAGCCCTATGTACACCGTATCCCTGAACATGCAGGTGGATGCGCCTCTCCAAATCGCAGACGAAAGTATCATGGGTCCAACAGCCCTAGCACGCCTGCTCGTCGTGCTCGCCCAGCGAAAAGCCTTCGATACCATCCAGGGGCTCAAAAAAGCCCCAAATGGCCTTTCAACCTCTACCTGTCTCAATCACGTACAACAAATCACGAACCCCGATGTCATTCGCCGATTCCTAAAGATCGCGTTGCAACGCGTCAAGGCGTGTATGGACAAGGGCCGTGATCGCGCTCACAAGAACGATAACAATTACGCCAGGGCTGCGTTCACGAGCGCTGCGGAGCTTACCGCTGCCCTGGTTGCATTTGACACCCACACGCAGGGTCAGTATACGAAGGAAGTGCTAGGGGCGAGAAAGGAGCTTGCATTGGCGTTAGGCAATGCAGCTGAGATGGCCATTCGCGAGAAGTGCTGGCAGCAGGCGTTGTATTTTGGATCCGGTGCTGTGAACGTTGCTGAGAACATCCCAGCCGGCGAGCAGTTGGACGCAAATATTATAGCGAAAAATAAACGGCGCGTCGAGCAAGCGAGGATTGCGATTTCTGGAAAATAGAAAGCTTGTAGCACTAATATGTGAGTACTTTTGTTTTAGAGTTCCTTTGCGCGTGGTTGGTCCGGTTCTGTGTTCAGTGGCCCCTGTGTATTCCGTCTTCCGCACCTGTAGTGTATGATATATTCTATGTTTGTCTTAATGTCGTCAAGGGTCTTGATGTTCTGGGTTCTCACGCAAACTTTAATTGGGCGCTTATGAGCACTAACACCCTGTGGCGAATTATCCCCCTTGGGCTTGTGTGAAGTTGTAAAAGTGTCCCAATAGACTGTGGATCACGAGATAATTAGCAGGGATGATATGTTGTGGGTATG
The DNA here is from genome assembly GCA_016584345.1 of Suillus ampliporus. Lineage (NCBI taxonomy): Eukaryota > Fungi > Basidiomycota > Agaricomycetes > Boletales > Suillaceae > Suillus > Suillus ampliporus. The sequence goes on along the minus strand of JABCPV010000007.1, from coordinate 181,023 downwards.
AAGGCACACTCAGGCTCTGACACAGTGCCGAGGTTCTCTCTTGTCATCACCTCGGGCTCCTCAGCGCTAAGGGCAGCCAGGTTTCACCAAGAAAAAGTAACAGCATGTATGGGAGTGACCCTCTGTCTCGGTCTGGTATGTTTGCAAGTTTACCGTTCGGGATGACGTGGGTACAAAGCTGTTAGGCCATTTCTCTTGTACTTGCATCGCACCCGTCTCACAGTAGTCATCAGGCTATCAAGCAAGTAATTTTTGACAGAGCTACTGCTACAAAACGGCATAGATAGAGTGACTGACTAGATCAATAGTATGAACAAATGGCGCAGATATTCAGGTCTTTTTCTTGAACAGACCCCAGAGCTTTCCTCTGCGCTCCTTTTCCTCAATGCGCTGACGCACTTCCTCCTCCATCTCCTCCTCGGTGATAGAACCTCCCGTGGCATACCACAAAACAGTGACGATGCCAATGAAGGCTGTCAGCACGCATCTACCAACCACCCCGCATCATCAGTATAGTGTAATAACTGCTTCAGCCTGAACTCACCCAGTCATCGCCAAGATGCCTTTAGTCAGCCAGCCGAGCTTCTGCAGCCATGGCCCAAGCGGGAGGCCCGACAAGTCAGTTGGGCTCGCGTGTCCTGCCGCGTTGCCACTGGAGGGCGTCCCAAGCGCAGCACAGTGATCGTACATAAACGATGGCACGCGGCCCTGTGCCTGTTCTTGTATTAGAAGCGGTGCTGTTATAAACTGAACCGCAAGGCCCGATTCAAGGTGCCATTCGACATGACCTGGATGATAGAAACATGACTGTGAGTTGATGCTACAGGTGGTTCAGACTTACAGTGGAAGAGCCATGCGCCGGGGTTATCAGCGATGAAGCGGAGTGTGATGGAACCTCCGCCAGCGACGGTTACAGTGTCCCGACGCATTGGGTTTGCTTGCCCTTCGACAAGCGGTGGGTTCAGCGACGGATCGTCGGAGGTGAAATTTAGTGCTCTGTTGACAATCTGCACCTTGTATCCGTGTAAATGGCTGGAAAACAACATGAGACCTGTCAAATGCCAAAGGCGGGAGGAAGGAGAGGAAGGACACGCACAAAGGATGCTGTCCCGTATCTGTGTTCTTCACCACAAGGTCGACCACGTCTCCGTAGTTCAGCACAAAACTGTATGGCCCGTATGCCTCTTGGCTAGTGGCATTTTCACCCAGGCTCAGCGCGCTCATGATCGCGGGTACCAGTGGCGGATTGTACACCAAATCATTGAAAAACCCATGATTTGTCCCATCGTTCATAGTGTCGAAGCCGAACTCAAGCTCAAAGGTGTTTGTAGGGGAGACTGCAGGCTCAACAACGACAGGGATCAGAGCGCTGTCGTTTGTCGTGGGGTAGGAGGACACGGGGGACAAGTTAGTAAGGTTGGAGGAAGCAGAGTACGTGATGGTGGAGGTGACGTCTGCGAGCATTTTGGAAATGAGTGATGCGATCGGGTGCTCAGGAAAAGGGATGGCCTACTTGGATTCAAATTACTGGGAACCTTGTCAAACATGGTTGTATCCATGTTTGCGTGGATGGCCCAGTTCGACGAGGTATCGTTCCTCGCGGTGACTAGTACAGAGTAACGCTGTGCCACTGACACGCCCAGTATATCGACGGACTGCTCCTGCGTGTCGGTCTGCGGTAACATGAGTCTCCCGGGTGTCAAAAGCAAGTAGAACTAAACGCACGCCATCAGCTTCGATAATTCGCATCTCATGCCCGTCGATCCAGAAGAAGAACCCCGCGAGCGCGCCCACGTTGATTATGCGCAGTCTATATGTCTTACCTGGTTCAAATGGAAGGGTCGCATTCTCGTTGAAACCCACGGCGCTTGTCACTGGGGACGGGTTGCTCCCTGAGATCGGTGCCAGGTAGGATCCATTTTGGGAGAAATATACGAGGGCAGAGTCTGTAAGCCAATGTAACACGAATTAATAAAGTCATTGAATCATTCAACATCCGTCCATCGGTATACCGCCGTGAACTATAGGACGATGCAACTCACTAGGAACAGGCTCCGCCCCGCCTGGATTCGCTATGCCGAGAAAGCTACTCAAGAGGACAGGGTGCTCCTCGTGGTACCAGTCACCCATCACGACAGTGAACTCGGCGTCGTAGTACCCGGCATAAGTTTCATTTGGAGAATGTAGGAGGAGAGGCGTGCGCAGACCATCCACATATATTCCCTACATGAAGAAATACAGAATTCAGTGATACAGCATTGATGAGCAGAATATGCAACGTCATGGAGGGCAAGTCAATTCAAGCAGGCATGTGAAGAAGAGGAGACCGGAGGAATGATGCGAAGAAGAAGGAAAGGTCAGAAAACAATTACGTGAGTTCGTAAAGAGTTCTTTACTACTTACGTTTGCATGGCCATGCGCCCAGTATGTGCCGACTTGCCCGGAGGAGTTGATGGGTACAACGTAGTCAAATGTCTGGCCTGGGGGTATGCCACTGCGTCGGAGAAATAATTAGCAAAATATAGGCGTTAACGGGCATAGTAAAGGCATCAAATGAAAGACGAGAACAGTCGGCGAGGCTAGTAGCGCGGCCAATGCGGCCACTGTACGATCAAATGAATGCAAGTTTACATACCATTGTGACACCGCAATTGCTCCGTCCATCCAAGACGTCGAGTTGAAGTACATGCCGTGGTGGTGTAGTGTCGCAGGTTTGTCAATGCCGTTCGTTACATGCACAAGCAATGAATCTGCTGTAGATACCTCGATTGGTGGAGGGCTTCATGGAGGACCGAAGGACGCAATATGTGTGAGATGCGGTTTGACAGTGAAGAGAGCAATTGATTTCAAGAAGTCAGATATGTCAGGCCAAACACGTTCTGAGCTCCACACTCACGGCCAGGTCCCGTTGACGCCAATGACACGGCGTTCGAAGAGGCCATCTGGATTTGCGTCCGGAACGTAGGTGACGTTCCACCAAATTTCTTGTATACCTGCCAGCGCAGGAGGCAAGAGCGCGAGCAAGGGAAGCAAGCGACGGCACCACATTCAAGTTGAAGATGGTAGTTTGGACCCCACGAAGTTGTTGGGGATAGTACTGGGATTCCAGCTGGATGAGGTCAGTTCAAACGAAAGAAAATTCTCAGAGGAGAACAAAGAACGTTGAGAAATATATAACGCGTGTCCCAAGGGGAATTGCACAAGCTGCGTAACTTAACAGGCAAGCAGGTTGATGATGTGACCCTTCAATATCAATCGCTAGCCGAAAATTTTATCTGATAAGTAGATACGGATCTAGATTTGAAATTTGATTTGAATGATCTTGGCGAACCTGGACCCGTGACTACCGTTGTAGTTTGACGGACAATATGATTATTATAGATTAGGTTCGGCATTCGGCATAATTCGGGGTCAGGTTCGTAAAACGTTATCAGATAAATGAGGTATGCCTCGACACTGGAGACTACTTTTATTCTTCCACCTCGAGGTTTGCCTCCAAAAACACGGCAATGGCAAAGAATTTGTTCAGCATCAGCATCTTCTTCATCGTCTTCAGAGAAACCCTTGAAGGCGCCGTCATCGTATCCGTTCTCCTTGGCCTCGTTGAGCAGATCGTCCATGGCGACATTGACCAGTTCATGACACTTGCCGAACCCCCTCGGCCCGCTTCGACTCACCAGAACGACAGTGAGACAAACGTACAAGAAGAAGTAGAATCAGGTGCCGCCCTCAAGAGGCGCTTGGTCCGCAGACTTAGAGTGCAGGTATGACTGCCATAACACACTCTGCAGCTAATGTTGAAAGCGTCATTGACTCATGAACAACAAGATTTTTGCTGGTGCAGGCATAGGCTTGTTCATTGCATTCGCCTTAGGTGCTACATTCATTGCAATTTGGTTCACTGAGGCCTCCAATCTATGGGCCAAGGCCGAACTTCTCTGGGAAGGTCTGTATTTTCCATCGCCCTAAAGTCCTTTCTCTTGCTGTGCCGCGCAATGACACTGACCTACATCATGTCCTCAACGTGTCACCAAAACAGGCATCTTTGAACTTATTGCCTCCGTGATGATCTTTGTCATGGGCATCACCATGCTCAAGTTGGACAGGGCCAAAACTAAATGGCGGATTAAGCTCCAGCGCGCGTTTAGTGGTCAACGTATGCGTCCTTCCTTCTTCTCCTCTGTTATCATTCTTACATAGTATTTTTCATCCTCATTGTCAGACGTCGATCGTCGCACGAAGACTGGGAAGTGGGTACTGTTCATCCTTCCATTGATCACCGTCTTGCGCGAAGGTCAGTTTTGTGCCTGAATGTCTTTTACCTAATGGTGTCACCGTATCCCTTTCAACTAATGCGCAACATTTCGCAGGAATTGAAGCTGTCGTCTTTGTTGGCGGTGTTGCACTCGGACAACCCGCTTCTTCGATTCCCATTGCAGCAATCGCGGGCCTTATTTGTGGCCTTATTTGTGGCTTTTTGATCTACCACTTCGCCAGCCGAACGAGTGAGCCTTTGTTTATCATTATGCTGTATTAATGCTCACCTAGTACACCAGCTCTAACAATTTTCCTCGTGGTTATGACGAATTTGATCCTCCTCATCGGTGCTGGCTTATTAAGTAAAGCTGTCTGGTCTTTCCAAGAGTACGCCTTCAACCGGATGCTTGGCACTGATGTCGACGACTCAGGCGGTAGTGGACCTGGTTCGTATGACGTACGCGGGAATGTGTGGCATCTCGATTGCTGCAACCCTTCGACCGATCAGGCATGGGGGGTGTTTAACGGCTTACTTGGATGGACAAATAGCGCAACTCTCGGTAGCGTGCTGAGTTATGTGTTTTATTGGGTCCTGGTAATCGTAGTGCTTGTGCGTATGAAGTACAAAGAGGTAGGTTCATTTACTTCCGTCGTCTTCGCCTTATTAAACTGCCCATCAACAGGGTCGTACCAAGTTTTTCGGGCGGGAGTCTGCAGCGGGCATACGCAGGCGATGCGCAAGCGAAAAACGGGCAGAGCAAGCGGCCGATGAAAAAGTCACCTATAGTCCTCCCACCAGCATAAGCACCGCCCAAAGTCCACTCGCTAGCGTAGACTCACCAACGGAGCTCCCCTAATTATCCCAGCACCCGGAAAATTCTCTAAGCACCCTCTAAAGTTCCGTCGCTCGGCTCGTCATGATTGATGCATGCACTGGCACGCACTGCGGCAACTGCTACACCCAAGTACATAGATACCAAGTTCGGCCGTATGGAGCACCGATACCATAACTGTCGAATTAGTATATATTGCTGTTGATCATGTATAGATTTGCTACATACATGTCGGGCTACCCTTGGTAGCCCGTCTCAATCCACTGTATCCATATTCCCATTGCTTGGAGTAAACTTTGTCCGACTCTCCGTCTTGTTGGGTCTCCTTAACCGAGTCTGGCCTGCGCTAACACTTACTACATACATATGGGTCAATGACATGTATCAACAATGCATCAAAGCGGAAGTAGTTTTGCAGCGCCTCATCAAGTAAATCGTGATTCATCTCACCTTATCTGATAAGGGGGTTCGCAGGCTGTCGACATCGGCCGATTATCAGATAAGATGTCCCCCTCATACGGCTGTACCCCTTGGATCCCGCGACAGATGACAATTTGAAGTACTTCTGAGCCAAGATACTCCTGGCTATAAATGACCGATCCACTGGGCGTGCGTGCGGTCGGAGATTACATGGGACAGGAGTGGTGACCGGTGACCTGTGGTGTGTGCAAGGGTTGATTCTATGAAAGCACATTGTACTACCCATACGAAATTTGAATTACACACTACAGCTGTGCGTAGCACGTTCATGGAATGTATCTCAGGGTGCTGAAATGAAATGCATCAACCCAGACAGGGGGTGATTTGACAGCCGTGATACACGAGGCGTCGTAGCATGAGACGTAGAAAGTCACAAGTACCTACAACCAATGAATCATGTTCCGCACATCAAACCCAAGTGTCTGGGCAGTCCCTGAAACTGAGAAGACAGGAACGTGTTTCGGTTTCCGTGATGTACAGGGCACATATGAGATGTCACACCGTATCTCGGCGGTGGAAACCAAGTTCTTTAGGACGTGTGTGCTTGCAGCTACCATGAAGTCGCCGTGACGTGATTCATGCAACTCCCGTCTGCCATCAAAATATGATGAATGCCACTGAAGCGCGCGAGGAAGCAGCTCGGTTGGCAGAAATTTTGGGGGTTCAATATAAATAGACCCGGCCGACGATGTGAGAGAAATGCACATAAGTATGTGGGACAGGATGCAAGTACTTCTGTAAACTTTTTGCGCCATTACACCGAAAGCCTCGGAGTAAACCCTTCCTCTGATAGTGCTCAGTGGTGCGTATACAGCAAGTTAAATGATTCAGAAAAAATGAATGCTATAGCTTGTACATATATACTGAGACCTCGTAATGATTCAAGAATTTATAAAGTACAATATGATTTGTTGGTTTGCGTTGGTATCACTGGGTATGCATGTCCAAGGCAAGACAGACCGTTAAATATTACACGCTTTAGAGGAATGGCGGAACCTAGATATCGAGGCGGAAAAGACAGTAGAGTAGTGTGGGAGCGTTGCAGACCGGGCACGCAGATCTGGCCATGACAGCGTCGATGATGCACCTTGAGAAAATATACTTGAACACGGAGAAAATCGGGAATCGAATCACAAACCTGTTACAAAAGACATGGCCACACATCGTCGCAGTTAGATCATCGCAAGGATCTCGAAGGCAAACCCTACAGTAAAGGGGGGACAGGCCATTTGTAGGAGGAGAATCGACAGGGAGCACCTCAACAAGATCATTTTGATTCTCTTGAAGTGCAAGGGAGTCTAACGAAGTAGCCACTGAGGGCAAGCGGATATTACTGGAGGCTGCTGAGGAAGGACGGGACGGAGCGCTCGTTGCAACGAGATATGCACGGTTCTCTCTAACGTACTCTGGTATAGATTCCGCAGATACGAAGACGACGGAACGGTCTGAAAGAGGGCTTGATGGAGTTGATGAAGGCTCGGCGTTGGAGAAGTAACCAGTGGAACCTTCGGAGGTTAATGGAGACTGTGGAGGACGGCCTCCGGAATGCGAGTTATCATCCGGAGGAATGCTAGGGGGCCTCAAGCTACCATGCTCAGATGGTGTCGGAGAAGGGGCGAGGTTGCATATGAAAGGATCACCTGACTCGGCGGGCAGTTGGAGCTCAGGAGTGCAAACTTGGGGGGACCCGATAAACGAGGAAGAGCGGAGTTGCACGGGCATGAAGGGCGCCGAAGAAAGTGTGCCATCCATAGGGGACTCTGTTGAGTGTGATAAAGACGTGATATCAGGTTCCAATCCAGGAACGCAGAGGCCACTCTCTAGAGGCCCATCGATCTGCCCATGGCTCATGTCTATGTCGAGAGTGATTGGTTGGTCGTTGGATACCTCTGGAAGAGACTGACAAAAATATCTCAGAAATCGTAAACTAAGATCCAAAACTAAACGAACCATGTCGTAATCTTGACTCTGTAAATTATTTAAGTCGAGCGAAACGTCAGGGGGGCTGGGATGAGTGCGTTCATACACTGTTGAATCTTGCACGACACTACGAGGGTCGACTGTAGGGTGCTGTGCAGCCAGAGGAGACACGGAGTATGCATTAGTATTAGTCTCGAAAGAATGGGATCACAAATCTTACTTGCTCTAGCATACCCGGGTCACAAGGGATGGAACCATATTCCACACGTGCAACACCTGGTTGGAAGTTGGTAATGCCACATTCTTCCGTCAGGTTCAAAGCTACTTCAGAAATCTGACATGTTGAAGAATCAAGATTGTTGTCCTCGTAATGTGGGGGTGAAGGTGGGTGGGTGGGTGTTAAGCCACGAGACCGCTCTCCATCCACCTCGTGTTCCAGGTCTGATGAGGATTGTTCATCCTGCGAGTCCATTGCATCCTCTGGAATGCCGCGATGGACATCAACCGGTAGATCTGTGACTTCTTGGGATTCCAGGGCTAGGAGCGAACCACAGGAACCAACCAATGAACCCTCGACCGCCTTGGGCTCAATAGCTCCGAGCGAATCCGCGGACAACGTAGTTTCTTCGGGCTCGCTGCTTACAGCATTATTCCCATTCACCGGCGTTGTCAAGGTGCTGGAGCGCTTGCAGATATCGCAATTACAAGGCCTGTCAGCTCTCTCGCAGATCTGGCAAGCACACGAGCCGGCTCTGTGCTTCTGTAGTTCGTGGGCCTCCAGAGATAAGATCGTCGCGACATATTCCCCGCAGGTTCTACATGCGAAGTTCGCCACAGGCTTGGGCGCAGTCGCATGCACCTTTGGCGACTGCGTCATCGAGACGTCGTCCGCACCATCAGAAGCTTCTGGGATGGGCTCCCGCGTGGAGAAGGCATCGGGGACTGCATTTAAACTAGGCTGCTCTACGGGAGCAGGCCTCGCAGCTGGGGGAGGGCTGAACAGTGAAGGACACGAAGAGGGATGAACAATGGGCGGACGCGATGGGGTGACTGCATGCTTTGCATTTTGATGCTGGTTACGGGCTTCGACAGATGGAAATTCTTTGTTGCAGTATCTGCATTCATATCCAGAATGCTTAGCTTCCACATGTTGCTCCATGGTTTCACTGGAGCTAAACCGCACGTCGCAAATGCTGCAATGGAAGCCATGTTTTGTTCTCTCATGCTGGTCTCTTCCGTCTGAAGTCTTGAACGTACGGTCGCAGTGACTGCATTCATAATCTGGGTGCTTCGATTCGATGTGCTGGTCTCTTCCGTCTGCAGTCTTGAACGTACGGTCGCAGTGACTGCATTCATAATCCGGGTGCTTCGATTCGGTGTGCTTGTCTCTTCCGTCTGAAGTCTTGAACGTACGGTCGCAGTGACTGCATTCATAATCCGGGTGCTTCGATTCGATGTGCTGGTCTCTTCCGTCTGCAGTCTTGAACGTACGGTCGCAGTGACTGCATTCATAATCCGGGTGCCTCGATTCGATATGCTGGTCTCTTCCGTCTGCAGTCTTGAACGTACGGTCGCAGTGACTGCATTCATAGTCCGGGTGCTTCGATTCGGTGTGCTAGACGAACAGTTGAGAATCAGACACAGGGATAGATGCAAAGGGCTTCGCACCATACGGAGACCATTCTTGTCGACAAAAGAACGATCACAATGGTTGCACACAGGCATGGTGGTAGCAGTATATTAGTTGGATAGATACGTCGTTCCTGTCACGCCACCACCAAGCCTGACTAGCTGGGAAAGTCAAAGATGATGCAGTGCCCGAAGATGGGGAGACAGCGAAAGACGAGTATATGAAACGACTCTCGTACAACGAAAGAGAGAACGAAATGCCACAAGCACTTTCAGTAGGACGATCAAGTAATTAAAGATTGATATTACATAAGCAGCTGTTAGGCCATCAGGTGGATGTTGTCACAGGTAGTCACACAATGTCACAGGGAGTCGAAACGGTGCCACGAGGCCTGAGGTTGAATGGAACACGTTCGACGTCGAAACAGGTATTACATGGCAATGCACAACAAACAAGCAATTCTCGAATTCTACTATATATTGACTACTCATCATTATAGTCACTCCGACTCACAGGTCGTGTCGATGCGGAACAAGCAGTAAAGCAAAACCGCATTCCTACAGACAGGACATCGCGAGTCTCGTATCACTGCATCTGTGATGCACCTACAGATTTCTGTCAGTTCAAGTCCAAGTCCAGTATCAAGTCTACTCACGCATTGCAGAACAGGTGCCCGCACGTCGTCGTCGTCAGATCCTCGCAATGCTCGCGTCGACAAATTCTGCAATGATACGGAGAGAGAGAACTTGTACCAGAAGCCGAATGCATAGTCCCGTTTCTTCCTGTAACGCGCCCCGCCCTGAGTGGTGCGAAACGAGGAAGTTTGCTGGCAACTGTGCTCGTTGTCAACTCAAGATCTATGAAGAAATTGAACGTTGCTAACCTGATTTCTTCTGTACACCATATTTTCGCCTGTTTTGAATCACAGGAGGATCGAAGGAGGAATCGCTCGAGTCAGATGATTGATTTTCCCATAGCGGCTCCGACATGATACTATCCTCGAATCGTACTTCACGGCGTCGCTCGCGAGAGGATGCGGTGAAGCCAATTGAGGACAAACTAGGGGACGCCAGGGCCGGGCTGTGAACGTGATTCACGTTTGAAGATGCCTGTTCCGGATGAGTGACAGCAAGATATGCACGAGCTTCCCGCAAGTAGTCGGGGGTTACATTCGCAGAAATATCAATGCCTGCAGACTCGGGTGAAATGGAACTCGGTGTCGCCGAAATACTGCAAGAGAATTAAGATTCGAAAGCAACACTCCACATGGTGATCATACCTGAGCGTCTGAGAAGTACCATTAGTTACAGGTACCTGCAAGCGAAGCGTCGGCACAGCAAGGTCCACTGGCCGCCTATTCGGTGAATTTTCCGATTTGGTTGACATCCTTGACGTAATCTCGCCACTTAATGCGGACCAGCCAGAGCTCGACACCGGTGATTCACCGTTCTCGGGGAGCTTTATCACGGGAGAGCTTGTCTCAGGTGATTTCACAGAGGTAACTGACTCTTGATCGCTGTGACTGGCATCATTCAGCTCCTGAGACGGAGAAAAAAGTGCCGGAGTGTCCGGGCGCGGGCTGAAGGGGCTACGGAAGTCTGTGCTCGATATCAACGGTGTACCGACTGCGGGTATATTAGAAAGCGGTGAGTGCTCAAAGTCTGGCGATCCAGAATGATCTGAATGCCCAGTCTCTAGATGTGCGACCTTGATACTGAAGATCGGAGGTGGCGAAAGCGTCCTGGATGACGACCGCGATCCGACACTCGATCGTGTCAGAACCCTCTGCGACAGAGGGCTGGAGTATCCACTGGTACTAGGAGGTAAGGGGATGGACGGGGCATAGGGGAAGTCAGAATTAAGAGAAAAACCCCATGTCAGGTCGACTCGATCGGGAGCAATAGAATTAGAGATGCGCTCTTCGGAATGAACTACTCCGTCACTGTTATCCAAAAAATCGGGATCGAAATCTTGATGTGTTGTGGGCTCGCCGCAGTGTGGCCTATGCACGACAAATAGATGCTATGGGTCATATTAGGACATTACACGACGAACCAGAAGAGAACACCGACATGTTGATAGGCATCCGCATCTGCGAATCTCAGGTCACAGTCCATGCACCTGGGGTGGGCCACGAAGTGTCGGATATGATTCTGCAACGATTCGGGGCACTCAAATTGCCACTGGCATAGGTGGCAGTATGCCTCTGGATGTTCCGTTGCGCCGTGCTACACGACGGTCTGAGTCAAGATGTCGATGATAGTGGTACTCACCCACCGTAGCAAATTCAGCTTGATCACTAAAGCCAACTTGACATACGTCGCACACGGGATGATTGCGCGATGCTAAGTAGTGCATGGGAAGCTCCCCAGGATCAAATAATGCACCGTCACACAGTTGACAGGATACCTGGGGATGAATCGTTTCTGTGTGCTAAATGCGGTGTGAATGGGAGAGATTAACAGATATATGATGAAAAGAGAGGAAATTACATTATAATAGCCGCCTGCATCCTGAAAACCCAGGTCACATCGCGTACAAGACGGATGTATGTCATCCGGGGAGTCTCTGTAGTGCTGAAGTAGGCCTTCTTCCTTGGCGTACCTCGTTTGACAGATTTCACAATAATAGGGAGTGGCGTGGTCCACGAGGTGCTCGTTCAAAAGGTCTGCGTTTGCAAAGACACCCTCATGACAAACAGGGCACGAGTGCGCCGAGGCGATGTGCTCCTGGAGGAGTTCCTCCTCCGGACACGCGAAATTACACATTCCGCAGGTGAAAGAGTGTTTCGCAGCCCTGTGGTCATCCAGTACTGATCGAAGCTTGAAGACATTGTCGCACAAAGAGCAGGGATAAGACGCTGGTGGAGAAACAGGACGGGGTGGCTCTGGATGGGACGTTTGGCGATGCTGAAAATTTTGAGAGTGAGGAACTGCAACAAAGCGTGTTCAAGAAAACTCGCCGTTGCATAAGCTGCGTCGTTTTCGAACCCCAGATTACACTCAACACATTTTGGGTGCGCGTCTTTTAAAGACTGGAAGTAATGACGACGTAGCCCCTCTTCAGATAAAAACGCCACATCGCACTCCTCACAGCTGCAGGCCGTATGTGTGTGCACCGCGGCGACATGATCGTCAAGGACACGTTGAGATGGGCACGTGAGCCGACAAATGGAACAAACAGGCCCTGCGGGGTGGGCAGCAACCGTGTGGGCAGTACGCTTAGATTTCTTTGAGAACGTCTGGTTACATAAAGCGCAAGGATAGACTTGCTTCGCTGGCGCTTTGGGGGTATGGACAGCTTGGATGTGACAAGAAAGTCCGCTTGTAGAAGAAAATGTTTGTTTGCACGTGGGACATCCGAAGGAAACTTTGGCTTGCACTTTGGGCACGGCTTGCGACGGAGAGGATCCGCTGGAGCCAGAGTGTGCCTGCCTTGCATGAGTGAGGAGGGCTTCGGAGTTGGGAAAATTTTGGCTACAGGATGTGCATGATGACGAAGGATGGCTGATCGACTTGTGCTTATCAAGAGCACTAAGTGAGGAGAAGCTCTGATAACACGATGAGCATGGATATTTAACCGCATGATCTACGCTCATATGATGCTGGAGCGCCTCGGGACTACGAGACTCTGTGGCGCATGAGGCGCAGGGGAACGTGACTGGGATTGTAGGAGAAACTTTGCTGGCGGATATAGGAGGGACTTTAGATCCCGCGTTGTGACGCAGCTCAGTGTGCTTGCTGAGCTCGGTGGGTGTCATAAACGTCTCAGAACATTGCGGCGCTTTGCACTTGTGGTGCTTCTTGGATGCAAGATGTTGAACCAGCGCAGCATTATTCTTGAAATCTAACTGGCATAGTTCGCATCTTTTTCCTGTTACATGCGTCTCTTTAATGTGCTTACAAGCGAAGCCGATCAGTACAGCAATTGAATCATCTAAAGCGAATCACTGCTCACCCCTTCTAACCCGGTTAAGGTCGCTTGGGTATGAGACGGGCATAATGGACAATTGAATGGCATAGTGCTGGAATAAGGAGGGGAGTGGAAATGGTGCGGAGTCTCCTAGTTCGCTACGTCTTATACAACGTTTGGCTGGACACGACTTTGGCACATGTTAGCGGCGAATATGGGTCTTCTATAAGCGTGACTCAAACTGCGAAGCATGCCTGTTTTCAACCTGTTTTGCGTGATAAGTTAGGAGCCACGGCCCTCTTGTTTCCCTTTCAACCTATTTCAATTCAGGCCTACAAAAGTCTCGGTTTAACAAAATCTTCATTCTAAGCCTTAACACTTCGAGTTGATCATGCGCGCACGCTAGAATGTCCGATGAATATCTGCGAAAGTACTAGGGTGGCTTCAGGATCATCGATTGAGGAAACCTGAGGCTGCCATGCGGATGCAACGTGCTAGAGAGTAGGTCCAGCCAGAATCGTTCAGAGGTCATGAGGATGATCATGATGACACGGAGAATGAAACTGTCAGAAATTCATATGCACAGGGTAAAATGCTCGAGACTTGTGACAACGATGCGCTACGTATATGGTTAGAGCAACATAGAGTTCGGGACAGGAATGATAACAGATCTAGAAAGACAAACCATTATTGTCACAACTTGACGGCAGATTGGACGTTGTCCTCGATCGACAGGCGAGCTAGCTATACAGAGAGCACTGAAATACCACTCATTTAGACAACTACAAGTTATAATTTGCCATAGCTCCCCTAGCTGAGTAGGCTCAATGGAAGGAAACTTGTCTGTCGAAAATTAATCCAGTGAGTCGTCTATGCTTCATCATGTTTTGCTGTCCGTGCACTTGCAAGTAGAGGTCGCCTGACACTCATCCCGCATGCACTCCTTCACCAGTTCGATCGTCTTTAAATTCCGTTAACGTCGCGCCCTCGGCCGCATGTCTGGGTTATAGTAATAGGCAAAACAGCGCGTGCCGCGAGACAGGAGCATAAGAACTACAATCCAAAGTATGCCAAATTATGCGTCTCAAGAAGAGTTTTTACCTACATTCTTAATCGACGTTAACCGATACCAGGCCCCTCTTCCGAGTCAGCTCCTCAATACATTCCCTTACAACAGTCCACTGTTCACCCCACCGTCGTACCCGTATGACGCAGTGCAGGCTGGGATACCAAGGTTGTAAGGGTTATTTGGAGGTAGACACTTTGAGTTATCTCCCGCATACGACATGCAGATATCGGTGGAGCCAGCTGTGAGTGCCCAATCCTGAAAATCCCCGAGAGTAGGTAAATGTGCATGCACTGCGGTGAGAAATAGCTACTTACAGCGGACGCGCTGTATGAACACGCATTGAATGTTCCTGGATTTGCAACAGAGGGGTAATAGCACGTGATGGTATCGCCTGAGCATGTCCAGTAATTGAGACATGCATCCCCTTGTGATATACTGATTCGCTCCCAATCACAATTAGGGCAGGCCTCGCAGGTGGCGTTCACTCCCGTGCTGATCACAAGAAGATGGAAAATGACGAGGACAGCGGCTAGCACAGGACGAGTCATGGTTTGGACAGGATATCGTACTGAAATGTTGATCGTTAGATCCAGTAGTAAAGGGATTACACAATTAGGAAAACGTACAAGGTATTGTCGTTTCAAATGTACAGCAGTTCTTGGACTAAATCTATTCAATCTTATATACCGTCAGGAAGTAGCTTCAGGCACGAATATGTCTGTGGTGGGATCCCATAAATCTCTCGTGTTCCATGTCATACGACACTTGGTATGGGTCTGTTGGAATGAAATTAAAATTTGTGTGATTACTTCCAAAGTGATCATTGTCTACCCATGGTCCCATGCACACGGTTGCTCCCTCGGGCCCGTCAATTTCACGGTGAAATTGCATTGCTTCTCAGCAAAGCAGCTATCCAGTAACCACACAGTCAGAAAACCCGCGCATCAACATGAAAACAAAGATACTCACATGTAAATTAATCACAAGACACAAGTTACCACCTATTCTGAATGGCATTCTCACAGTGAGATCTCTTTACTCCAGGAAGGGAGAAACACGTTTTCCAGGCGTCGTCTACCCCTCGTCGATCATCGACGGTACCGGGTATCCATGCCCATGGCCGTGGCAGCCGCCTTGGGCCATTTTTAAAACTCCGAGCACAACTTTATTAGGCAACTACAATATTCGAGAGTAGAGAACCGTAGCGCAAGCTCTGGGTATGTCACAACTCCAGTCTTACACTAGTGTACTAATGGCACCCCAGGCACAGAGTACAGGCAGGCATGTCATCGTCACTGTGTATTATACAAGGTGACTGGTCACGAGTGTACACAAGCTCGCGAAGAGCTCAGACGGCGGCACCGTGACAAAAGCATGGCCTGATGATTAGTTCTAACTTCTCTCTGTGTGATCACTCCACCGGCGTGAGGCACTCGGAGTAGACTACGAACGATGTCGCATATGACGATGTTCTCTTTCTGGTGACCGCCTTAGTCTTTCCCAGATATTTCTCTTATTGCCTTGCAATAAGCCCAGAGACGTGGTATTGTGTATTCTTCGTCCCATGGACTATTATTTTGCTACACATCGAATCATCCGTAGGCTTTGTCTGTCGAAGATCAACCCGTATGTCGCCTGTTTTTCGTTATGTCTTCGCGCACTCATATGCAGCGGTCAAGGTCGAGGGCGCACATGCCACGCCTCGGTGCTACTACCCAGTGCACTCCTCACGCATGTTCGGCTATTGTCCGTTCCACCCTCGTCCGCATCATGAAATCTATGTCATGAGAAATCACGGATATGCTAATTAACTAGTACTGATTGGCGACCTGATGTTCAGAGGAGTCGCTATCCAATGTACGCAATTTCATTTGTCTGCCTCAATCCTAAATATTATCTCGACAGCAATTGATATCAGACTCTTCAGTCCATCGATTCGTTCCTTTTCAACAATGCACTGTTCCCCTCACCGACGTACCCGTATGACGCAGTGCAGGCTGGGATACCAAGGTTGTAAGGGTTATTCAAAGGTTCACACTTTGAGTTATCTCCCGCATACGACATGCAGATATCGGTGGAGCCAGCTGTAAGTGCCCAATCCTGAAAATCCCCGAGAGTGGGTAAGTGTGCATGCACTGCGGTGAGAAATAGCTACTTACAGCTGACGCGCTGTATGAACACGCATTGAATGTTCCTGGATTTGCAACAGAGGGGTAATAGCACGTGATGGTATCGCCTGAGCACGTCCAATAATTGAGACATGCATCCCCTTGTGATATACTGATTCGCTCCCAATCACAATTAGGGCAGGCCTCGCAGGTGGCATTCACTCCCGTGCTGATCGCCAGGAGATGGAAAATGATGAGGGCAGCGGCTAGCACAGGACGAGTCATGGTTTGGACGGGATAGCGCACTGACTTATTAATCATTAGATCTAGCAGCAAAGCAGATAGCACATTTAGGAAAACGTACACGGTACCGTCGGTTCAATGTCTCAGCAATTTGTGGTTACGAACATTCGCTGTTATATACCATCAGCAAGTTCCTTCAGGTACGATTAGGTATGTGGTGGAATCTCATGCATCTCGGCACCATCTCA
This sequence comes from Suillus ampliporus, assembly GCA_016584345.1. Lineage (NCBI taxonomy): Eukaryota > Fungi > Basidiomycota > Agaricomycetes > Boletales > Suillaceae > Suillus > Suillus ampliporus. The sequence continues at coordinate 164,323 of JABCPV010000007.1, read as the reverse complement.
TATCATACAGGGTGTCTGATAATGGAATGTCATTATTAGTGTGATAACTTCCAAAGTGACCCAGGCTCACGGTTGCTCTCATGCACATCCGCACCACAAAATGGGACCTTCCCCTTTAATAGACCGCATCAGTTGCTCTTACTTGTTCCTTCCTGGCGAAGACTGCTCTGACAGTTCCGAGTGCGACTCGTGATCCAGGAAGAGAGACGGGAAATGACAGTCTGCGTCCCCCACTCCTCCCCTTGCCTGGCGCCATGGACGCGCTCAACGAGGGTCAGACGACGTATGGCGAGCTTGTTCTCCCTTCCTGGTGAACAAGAATTAATCACTGTTGCGAGAACGTTATCCAGAATATGTAGTCCGGCAACCTGTGAGTTATGTGTGAGTTATGAGTGCATGTGAGTATTTCTGTTTCGTGTTGGTGCGCGGTATACTGTAAGTTTGTTTGTGGGCCTTGTGTCTGACATTCGAGTCCACGTTCGCAAATAAGTCGAGGGAAAGTGCACAGAATAACCGGTCCGTCCTCAGATATATGTAGTTGTTGTCATATCATACTCACGTCCAACTAGGCATTTTGCGGCTTCGAATCGGCCGCGCAATGCGGCAGCGAAGAAGGGTTCTCACATTGATCGCTGTTGCTACCATGCTCTCTTGGATCACCAAATTGGGAATCAGCAAGCAATGTGGGTATGTGAACTGTACTTATTACGTCGGCTCCGCGCCCGATCATGATGTCATATATCATGGGTATGGGTATGTGAGCACGTCCAAATCTTGTGACGCTGGTGACACAAGATGGCTTGGTTGGTAATGTATGTCAGGATGGGCCTCGTGGGGTGCCATGTCTAAACATGGCTCACTTGCAATTACTTGGCTGACGGTTTCATGTACACAAGTCGCAAATCGAGTAACTTTAAACGCAACGATTATTGAGGGAGTGCGAATACAGAGAGAAACAATAAGGTCAATACATCACAAAAGAGCGAAAATCATGAGAGTCTTGCATATGCGAAGTGAGTGTCTAAACGAAGGAATAGGCTTCCAAGCGAGTGAAAACGTCCCAAATGAGTAGATTGGTGGTTGAAACCAACCAGTGTGTGTTTGCGTCCGAGGCCGGGTAAGGAGGTCAAGTTAAGCCTGCCGCAGGTCTAAGCGCAGCCTCAATTTGGCCCCACGCTGTGTAGCACTTCGTCAAGATAGGATCCATGAGACCTCCAGAACGAAAATCGTGAGGGGGAGGAGGAACATTGTCATCATTGGCAGGGTTCGCCATCGTTCTGCACACTATTGGGGGGAGAACTTCAGAAGGAATGCAGAATCTCTCATCATTTCACCAAAAGCCATCGAGGCCGTCCTGCGTGTGATTGTATAGCCCGCATCGTTTGGGGTCGGTGGCTAATGAGACCAGGAGTCTCTCAAGCTCTGGTATGCCAAGCTATGATACTTACATGAATTTGACGGGAACGTCGAACTTTGGGTTCAAACTTCAAAGGTGGCGGGAAGGCGCGCTTAGTCAGCACGGGCGGCCGGGTTAATTCGTTACTTACATACCGTAACTTCAAGTGCGCTGTCTACACACTCGCACACAGTGCCAAGGTGTGTAGATGCCGCCCACGTGCGCCATGATCTAGTGGTACCCTGCGTATGATGAGCATGACCACTGAATTGAGGCCAGCTGGAGGGTCAACGTTCAGATCTTAGAGAACTTATGCGCATCCAAAGTACGTCGAATCATTCCAATCTCTGAGAAACGTTTTTCTGTATGCCTCCTGAATTCTCACTCGACAACAATATCAATATACCAGGATTTCTAGCTCGTCAGTTCATTTCCTTTCCAACAGCCCACTAACTTGAATATGTATCTTCACCGACGTACCCGTATGAAGCGGTGCATCCGTAGTCCCACAGGTAAGGATTATTTGGAGATTGACACTTGGCATTATCTCCCGCAACCGAGTAACATATATCGCTGGGGCCAGCTGTAAGTCCCCAACCCTGGAATTTCCCATAGATCGGTAAGTCTGCATGCACTGCGTGAAAAAGAGCTACTTACGGCCGACTCACTGTATGAGCACGCTGTCCATGTTCCCGGATATGCAACAGAAGGGTAGTTGCAAGTGATGGTATCGCCCGAGCATGTCCAATTGTCGATACATGATTCAGTTCCGCAATTAGGGCAGGCCTCACACCTGGCACTGACACCTGTGCTGACCACAAGGAGATTGTAAATGATCAAGGCAACAGCTAGTACAGGACGCTTGGTTTGGAACAGCATATCGCTCTGAACGTTAACCGTGAGATCGAGCAGCGATGCGGTTAGCATGGTTAGGAAAACATACACGGCATCGTTGTTTCAACTCCTCAGCTGTTCTTTGGTTAAGGACCGTTGATCTGATCGCTCTTAAATACCTTCAGCAAGTTGCTTCTGGGATGATTAGGTATGTGGTGGGATCCCATGAAAGTTCACGTCCATGTCATATGATACTTGGTATGGGTCTGTTCGGATGACATTCGCCAGTCTACTATGCTCTCGCGAATCATGATCTCTGGACACCAGTGTGAATTAGTCAACTGTGGGTTTGTGAGCTAGCGATATAGCATGCAATAATAGAGTCTCTAAGCCGCGGAGTGTCAAGCTTCATGATCAACGAACCATAGTCTGAACGGCGGCCGAAAATTCACTGGGATGGTCTCCAGGTAAGCGAATCATTTTCTGAACACTCTTTTGCTGCACTCTTTTGCATTCTGGGTCGGCACTTCACTCAGCATTGGGATGTAATTTGGTACCAGGTTACCAGACATGACTCGGAGCTGTGTAGCTGCAGAATCAAGCCAAACATTTCATAGTCTAGCTATATAAAAGTACTTGATATTTCGAACCCCGGTCCTGGATCCCCTGTCGTTAGCTTCATTTTCAAGACGTTACCGTCGTCATCTGTGGTCTTTGCGAGTCACTTTAGATGCGTTTTCTTTTAACGGTATGAATCGCGATGTATTGTTGTGACTACAACATCACTGCTTCGACTACGGTTTTTACTAGGAGAAGCTTCCGAGCTATTTGGGCGAAGGCGCGTAGCGCCTCCTGGTCCCAATCTGCATGTCCTGTATGCGAAAAAGGTGAGCTGCAAAGGGTGGGAGGGAAAAAGACCCTCACAGGTCACCGTGTAACAGGTGGTGGGCGCAGTCCGGACCACTGGAGAAAAGGTGTGCGAGAAGTGATATTGAGAGTGTGTGGCAGATATCACGCGGTAAAAGGGAGCGGCGGGTGGGGAAAAGAAACGGAGGAGATGCAAAGTCGTTGAGGGCGACTTAGCTTAGAAGAGGGACCGTTGCAGTACGAAGGCAAGAGGTTCGTACTGCATCTGTCGCTTGCGCAAAGACTAAACTCTAGTTCTCCACTCGTTCCTCGTTACGCAATAGAGTAACAATCTTTGCGAGTCACTTTAGATGCGTTTTCTTTTAACGGTACGAATCGCGATGTATTGTTGTGACTACAACATCACTGCTTCGACTACGGTTTTTACTAGGAGAAGCTTCCGAGCTATTTGGGTGAAGGCGCGTAGCGCCTCCTGGTCCCAATCTGCATGTCCTGTATGCGAAAAAGGTGAGCTGTGAATCCCATGACAGTAGGAGTCCAACGACGCATCGAGCGAGCCGCAGATACCCAGGACAATAGGAAGTGGACGAGTACTTACAACGTGCATTACCGTGTATGTGGCATTGCATAGCATAAAAATTCGTCTTGAAGGACCGGTGTAGCTTGCAGGTATGGTGCAAGGATTTGAGCGTGCTTGCGAAGGTAGAGTTGGAAGGCGTCACTGGCCCATCTGCCCATTGTTTTCACTGCGTCGAATGGGACATTCCGAAGGAGATATTCCAGTGTGGCGCCTATTCTGATGGCATGACCTTGCAAAGGGTCCAATTCCACGTCCTTAGTTGCTCGAGCTAGGCGGGCGATGAACTTTGTCTTCGTTAAAGGATGGTGAGTGTTGCCGTTGAACTTGTAAGAAAAAAGGGGGCTGTCCATGGGAGGATAGTTGACCTGAAAGTGATTCTCTAGTGCTGTCTCTGGATCCGTTGGACTGTGTTGTTTTGCCCAGAAAACATCCTCGCCAGTGATTAGTGATGACTTGGTGCGGGGAAGGTGAAAGACTGTGGTGACAAGACCATTGCGATCTGTCTCGCGGCGGATATCCGAGTGCTTTACGTGTGCCGTGGGGTTGAATGATCCTAGGTTGGGGATGGTGAATTCCCCAGCTCTAGCTATGGCATAGAATGCCGTCGTGAGACAACTGCCCACTGCAGCGTCGAGGGGGTCTCTGGGATCTAGCTTCTGCAGAATGCGAGTCATGGCATCGATTGTGTATGGCTGTTGCTGTTTTCGCTTTGATGAAGGCGGGGTGAGGTTTACAGCTGCCTTCAGCAGTGCGTTTATCTCATCCTCATTCAGTGACCATGTCACACCATGCAGAATGTGCCACGCCCGATGTAGGGAGCATTCCTACGCTGGGCTCGTATCCATCTATTTTCCAACATGTCATACATCTATCCGACTCTCATCCGCCCCATCCGAGACCCATCCGATGCACATCCACTTTTCGGATGACCTGCGGATACCTTCGGATCTCTTCCTATAGCTCGCGCATCCGCCGCATCCATCCTGTCCACATCCGTTTGACCTCATTGGTACGTAGTTACGCTCATTTTCCTGTTACTGACTGAACACAGACATATCCTCTCACACTCCACTATTTTTCGGTTTTCTTATGGCACAGTCTAGACTCGCTGTCTGTACAAGAAAATACTCTACCCTATAACTGTAGAGAGTTTCGGAAAACTTACCATGTTACCTCTCCCGCTTTTCCTTCTCTTTACCAGTATATCGTTGTGACCTATACCCACTATCCAATCTATCATTTGATGACTTTCCTTCGAGTTTGAATCACATCCTACGTGCATCCACAAGTCCAGTCCACCATCCGACGCATCCAACGCATCCAACGCATCCAACACATCCGACGAATCCGTACGTTCATCCGCTTCATCCGCTTTTCATCTGCTTTTGCGGATCTTCATCCTATCGGGTCGTATAGACAGAGACTACTTCCCAGTAGCAATCCCCTATAGGGTCGAATGTGCTTGTCACTCAAGTGAGGCAGCAGGTAGCAAAGACCCAACTTTGGAGTGGTTTGTACTATCCTTCTACTCTGTTTGTTGTACCCACACCGAATGCCGTGGACATAGCTCGAGATTGTTTTCCCAGAATACAGCCCTGCCATGGTGGAGATGAAAGCTGATATGAGGTCTGATGATGCAGGAGTTCTGAGAGTTTCTTCGATGGACTTTGAGTCGCAGTACACATGATATGTGAGGATGCTGCTGCCGTAAGCGATTTGAGTGCTGGGTGCCCACGCATGGATCATGACGTCTTGAATGCATAGTGCGTCGGCATGAGGGAGGGATGATTCAGAAGATGATAAACGAGAGTTTGTGGGTAACCACAGTCGGAGACGGTCTTTCGCTGGGCAGTGGGGACACAGTGGGGATGCTCGTGGTGTGAGGTTAGCAGGATAAGCTGTGATAAGCTTGCGCCGCTTTGAGGAGCTCCTCTCCTTGGCGCCGGAGCTCGTCGTTGATGTCATTTGATCGATTGCGGGAGCGAATATTGGCACTGGTGCGTGTGTGCACTTTGGAGTCTGCCTTACAAGAACTGCGTTCAGTAGGGAGCGTGGGACTGTCGTAGTCTGTGATGAAATCTCTGAGGGGTGGAGGAATGCTGATGTGAGGGAGGAGGAGGTGTTCGGGGGGGTAGATGCCTCTGGATGGATCATCCGCTGGGTTGTGAGCACTAGGAACGTAGCGGGTGAGGATGGTGCATCGTGAGGATGCAGCCAGTTTGTGGATCCGTTTGAAGACAGTGTTCGTGGCCTTGTTACGGCTTCGACCTTTCCACCAGCCCTCGACGACACCACGATTGTCTCCGAAAACTTTGATGCAACTGCTTTCTGGGCAGTGACCAAGGAGCGAGATGATGAGGAATTCCATCCCCACTGCCTCTGCCCATCCGATGTCTCGGTCGTCATTTTTCCAACCCGGGAGGAGGCGCCAGGCACGCCATCTGCCGTTGATCCATATCACGACGCCAGTGCCTGAGCTAGCATCTGAGTAAGCCGCGGGGTCAATGACTTCGATGGGCCCGGGAATGATGCGGGAGACTGTGGTTTGTGCGAGACTGGCTTTCCACCAGCGGAGATCGTCACGTGTGGATTTGGGTGGGGTACGAGGCATGTGTGGACGGTCACAAAAGATGGGGAGCATTGCCTCAAGTGAGGTGAGGTATGCTCGTCCTGCTGGGAGTACCAGGGAAGCATGAAGTAATTTGCCGTATAACTGTTGGACTTCTTGCAGTGTGTGAGTGGGTTGGGCCTCCCAATCTCATATGGCTGCCAAGTACTTTTTCTTCTTTTTGTCTGGGATCGAGACAATGCGGGCTGCTGTTACGCACTCGGATAGTTCTTCTTGCTAAGTCCTACAAGGACGGTCGAAGTAGCAAGCGTATCAAGGCCGAGATATAATCCCGGGTTCGTAGAGAGGCGAACAACGACGATAGTCGAAGTTCAAAGGAAAAGACCTAAGTCCGCAGACGAAGGGTTCAAAGGCTCAATGCGAAGTGCAAAGAGAGTCGACAGTGAGGATCCCTAACGCGAAGGGGTTCGTCTCAGAGGAACTGGAGTTCTAGGTCTAAAACCGAGTAGATTCAAGTTAAGGAAATACAAGCGTAATCGAAGGTCTATATATACTAAGTAAGGCTGGTTTAGGGCCGGTCTATCAGGGTCAAGGGTACAGGTATGAGTCAGAGATAAGAGACGGAAATATAGTACACAAGGCAGGCTAGAATCAGAGAAGTGGAATGTCATAGAACGAGATGGAACATCAAAGAAGGAGGAAGCATACGGCGATCAAAGGGAAGCAAGAGAAGGTCCGCGGATCTAGAGGAAGAAAAGCATCAAGCTTCTATGAACGGATGAGGTCCGGTGATGTGGTGACGGGGTGAAGATGTGACGGTGTGACGGAAAAAAGGATGGGGCGTGCACATTGTTGTAACAGCTGCGAGGTCCCATAGAAAACCAATGAAGGGTGCATGCGACGAAAAGAAGATATCCTTGGCGATTTCCCATGGGATCCCCAGTAGCTTAGATAGCTGGTTGATGTCTTCGAAGCAGTACGTGAAGAGGGCATCTTCGGGAGAACGTGGGGAGGAAGAAGATAGATCGGATATGGGAAAAAAGAGGTCTTCGTCGTATTCTTCGACTCGGCCATCGGGCATGGTTGATCCTCGGTACCATTTGTGACCACCTTCCACAAGCATTCCCCCATTCCTTGTGATGATTGCACTTCGGATTTTACGCAAGTTATTGTAGCTTTCACGGTGCTCTCGAAGAATGCGGATAAAGAGGTGGTTGTCAACCCATTTTGAAAACGGGCCGATTCCTTGAGATCTGAAGATGTCCGCACCTGCATCTGCAACTTCGCCGTACGTGCCTGCCGATGGTGCAAACCCAAAACAGAAGCTTGAATCGATTGCGAAGCTGTCGGTTCCTGTTCTGACCACGAGCCCTGGCCATTGAGATGGGTGAAGTGGGATTGTCCGATATGCCTCTGCGACGTCACGAACGGCAGCTTGAGAGCCTGGGGGAAGAGACCAAATAAGAAGACAAATGGTTGACGCCATTCCCCATGTGCAAGGATAAAGATTTGAATCGACGGAAGAATTAATGGAGGATATAGTTGGGGAAGGATGAAGTGGAAATGAAAGGTTTTGTACCAGACGGAATTTTCCTGGTTTCCCTGGTTTGGGAACCATGGAAAGAGGGGCTGTCTGAAAAGGACCAATGAGTGCCTCGGTTTCGAGTTTCGATAGCGGGCCAATGTAACGGCCAGTGGAATATTCACGATCCAGTATGGTAGCGAAGGCATTATGATGTTTGAGGAGAGAAGGGTTATTAGGTGGGGTGTAAGTGAGAGATATAGCGGGGATGCTTCCCATGAAACCAATACGTAAGCCGTTCGGGATATGTGCATATTTGTGCATAAGGTTCGTAGTGTTGAGATAATGTAACCATACTTCAGGATTATAAGGTGTGACTGCTTTAGATTTTCTCGCTTTGAGGACATTCTTGAGCTCCGTGATCTTTCGCTCCGCATCCCGAACATTCGTGGATGTGGGAGTGAGAGGTGCTCGAGCATCCCCTTGGTCGTTGCCAGTCGTAGCAGAGCTCGCACCCCTCTGGGTTGCGACGGCATCGGGTTTTGGTTCGCTTGTCCCAAAGGAACTTGGATTCGCACTTGTGAATGTTGTGCTGGAAGCGGCCGAGGCAGAGGGCGCAGGCTGATGGCACGGATTGGCCTGCGCCCGGTGGAAAAGACTGTTGGGCCTTCTGGGGCTTCTTTCCCGGTTGATTGGCCGTGGAATGGTAAGAGTGATAGCGGTTGTCCTTCTGGGGAGAGGGAGGGTCTCTGCCTGAATATTTGGTGCGACCTGTGCCTGCTTCGCGTCCTCGCAAACGAGAGGATACATTGGGCATCGCGTTTTGCAACTATTGCAGTGTGAAGCAAGTGAAAGCACAATGTAGCGTGAGGGAAGCAAGCAGGGAAGCGGAAGCATGAAAGCGAGCAGTGAAGCGGAAGTACGGGAGCAAGCAGTGAAGCGAAAGCACAAAAGTAAGCAGTGTGGCAGAAGCACGAAAGCAAGCAGTGAAGCGGTGTGGGTACAACAAACAGAGTAGAAGGATAGTACAAACTACTCCAAAGTTGGGTCTTTGCTACCTGCTGCCTCACTTGAGTGACAAGCACATTCGACCCTATAGGGGATTGCTACTGGGAAGTAGTCTCTGTCTATATGACCCAATAGGATGAAGATCCGCAAAAGCGGATGAAAAGTGGATGAAGCGGATGAACGTACGGATTCGTCGGATGCGTTGGATGCGTTGGATGCGTCGGATGGTGGACTGGACTTGCGGATGCACGTAGGATGTGATTCAAACTTGAAGGAAAGTCATCAAATGATAGATTGATAGTGGGTATAGGTCACAACGATATACTAGTAAAGAGAAGGAAAAGCGGGAGAGGTAACCTGGTAAGTTTTCTGAAATCTCTACAGTTATAGGGTAGAGTATTTTCTTATACAAACAGCGAGTCTAGACTGTGCCATAAGAAAACCAAAAAACAGTGGAGTGTGAGAGGATATGTCTGTGTTCAGTCAGTAACAGGAAAATGAGCGTAACTACATACCAATGAGGTCGAACGGATGTGGACAGGATGGATGTGGCGGATGCGCGAGCTATAGGAAGAGATCCGAAGGTATCTGCAGGTCATCCGAAAAGCGGATGTGCATCGGATGGGTCGGATGAGGGTCGGATGGGACTCGGATGGGGCGGATGAGAGTCGGATAGATGTATGATATGTTGGAAAATAGATGGATACGAGCCCAGCGTAGGAATGCTCCCTACAGCGGGAGCATGGAAGCGAGAGCATGAGCAAGCCCGTGGGCAGGTGCAAGCACGAGATATAGGTAGCAAGAGAAGGTAGCAATTATTGTGAGTGTAGTAAGCAAGTAAGCAGAGTTGGTCATCGTGATCAACGATAGCGTGAAATGATGAGTTTTGGTTAGAGCGAAGTTCGAGTTTGTGGATGTGACGGGCGTACCATTTTAATGCTTTCGTCTCGCTCTGCCTCCCAGACGTCATCTGAAAGGGAGTTATAGAGTGTGTTGTTGAAAATGCCGATGTTGAAGCCTTGGTTTTGTGCGAGTCGGTCATGCCATTCACGACGTACAAATCCTGCATAACAGAGCAAGGTTTTCTCTCCTCATGGCCGTATGCGATGTTCATGGTTCGTTATGAGCGTGAAGAACATAGCTAATGCCTGCTGATGCTTGTCCAGCCATCCGCACTTCTCGATGTGTACAAGGTAGCTGGTCTTTGCCATATCAAACTGCCGCCATGACAAGTCATGGTCTTGTAAGGCTTTTTGTGATGCCTTAAATGATGCAACTGGTTTCAGGGCGACGAACCCATCCACCTTCGCAAATCCAAATGCATCTTCAGAGGTTGATCTGGAGTTGTCAGAGGCATCGCGGCAGCCTTCGGGACTGAAGTACCATAATTCCACATATTCCATGCTCTTGATCTTTTGGAGAGCGAACTGTGAGGGACGAGGGATGATGATGTCAGCAACAACTGCATTGTCGTCGAAGTCACTGATCTTGGGTTTCTTCTTCTCGGCTTCTCGCCGTTCCTCTTGTTCTTCTGCTTCCTTGTTAGCATGGTCACGTTCTTCTTGCTCTCGTAGTGCGAGAGCATCAGTCTCAAGTTGCTGTTGCCAGAGGTCAATACGCTCCTGGCGTTCAATCCTCCAGCCCTCTGCCATTCGTTCTAAGGCATCCTCCCGAGTGGTTCCTCCTGCAATGTATGCATTGAGCCATCCTGCATATGCAGCAGATGCAAAGTTTGGTTGCGCCTCGAGCACCGGGTCTGTCAGGATGCAATTCATGTGGGCCCGTGAGAAATCGGAGGTTGGTCTGAGGTTGCCCGAGTGATGAAACGAGGCGGAAGGAAGAAAAGTAGGTCAAGACAGTGGCCAGGAGAAAAGGAAAAGAAAGAAAGAAAAGAAACGGAGGAGATGCGAAGTCGTTGAGGGCGACTTAGCTTAGAAGAGGGACCGTTGCAGTACGAAGGCAAGAGGTTCGTACTGCATCCGTCGCTTGCGCAAAGACTAAACTCTAGTTCTCCGCTCGTTCCTCGTTACGTAATAGAGTAACAAGTTCCGGTCAAGAGTACGATTGGTGTGCATGTAATGAATACTACTACCTACTCACAATGGAAATTTGAACGGCGGCGCCTTCGTGGTGTAGCAAACTTTCCAGTGAATGGATTTTCGGGTTCAAACGGGATCAGCCCGCGGCATAAGTGACTGATGATCCAAAGTATGTACGCCAAGTCATCCGACGGTCCCAGAAAGGTTTTCTACCCAAGTTCCAACTCTGCATTGGTATTCAAAGTACGCAAATCCCTTTGTCTGCCTCAATCCTAAATAATATCTACAAGGTACCAGACTCTTCAGTCCATCGATTCATTCCTTTTCAACAATCCACTGTTCACCCCACCGACGTACCCGTATGAAGCAGTGCACGCGCCAAGGCCAAAGCTGTAAGGATCATTTCCAGGTTGACAGCCGTCGTTGACTCCCGCAACCGAAAAACAAATATTGCTGGGGCCACCTGTAAGTCCCCAACCCTGGGATTTCCCAAACATCGTCGGGTAAGTGTGCATGCACTGCTGTGAGAAACAGCTACTTACGGCCGACGCGCTGTATGAGCATCCTGTGTACGTTCCCGGATTTGCAACAGATGGGTAATAGCACGAGATGGTATCACCTGAGCATGTCCAGTAGTTGAGACATGCATCCCCCTGCGATGGACTGATTTGCTCATAATCGCAATTAGGGCAGGCTTCACAGGTGGCATCCACTCCCGTGCAGAGTGCAAGGAGATGATAAATGATCAGGGTAACGGCTAGGACAGCACGAGTCATGGTTGGGTAGATATCACACCCTGATATCTTAACCGTTAGATCTCGCAGCAAATCGGATAGCATGGCTAGGAACACGTACACAGTGTAGTTGGTTCAATTATTCAGCAGTTCTTTGAACAGTCGATCTCTTTGCTCTTAAATACCATCATCAGCAAGTTTCTTCAGGCACGACTAGGTCTGTATCCCATGAATGTCGCGTTCCCCGTCATATGATACTCGATGTGGTTCGAATGGCATTAGCCAGCCTTGGCGTAAGTGCCAGCGTCTGTCATCCTGGTTACTGATCGACATACATGTGAGTATTTCTATTTAATGCGCGGATGCTGATTTGGAGATTTACTGGAAGGTGTGCGCTCGCAGCGCAAGTTATGTCATCTGAAAGCACATTCGCAAAGAGGTTGAGCGAAAGTACACAAACCGTGCCTGTCCTCATATGTTCATGTCTGGTGCATGTTCGCGTCCAATATTTTTTGACGTACAATCTCCGCGGCGGTGAAGAGAGGATCCCACCTAAATTGTGGCCACCATGCTCTCGCGAATCACTAACATGGGAATAAGAGTTGAACGACCAACCATTCGTACTTACCTGCCACGATCTTAATAGCATGCAATAATCGAGTCCCTAATGGGTCAAGGTCCGCGGAGCTTCTGATATCCATGGCCCGCATGGCTACTTGCAATCAGAAGGATTTGCAATGTTGTGGGTTTTTCTGACCAAACCGGAATTCGTTCTGCGTTCTGTGTCGGTGAGATGTTTACGAGAACTAGGGATTTGCAATGATAATTTGTTGGTTTCGATAAGTAATTTGGTTAGAAATATACCGGGAACATGATGAGACAATAGCCCTTGACTTGCGAGAATGAATATATACTGGCTTGAGCGTCGGCGAAACAACGTTCAGGGACCGATCACTATTTAATAGTGGTCAATAGGATGGGAGACAGAACGTGCTGTGAGATTTTGTTTGCTAGGACTGCAATAGCATCATACTTCCATACATACAAAGATAGCAGACTGCGAGTTTCAGTTGATAGATGCCTTGTATAAGGCTCTCCACATCTCATTTCCGTCCGTCTCAATCACGTCCTGGCAAGCAATAGTCAGTCGCCACATAGGTTCTCATCACAGTCTTTCTCACCCCATGGCAAGGAATGATTCGGGAGAAATCCCAATTGGCAACTGTGGTTGCGTCGCGGCGCATAGCTCTGTGCGCGAGTGAGCGACAAAGTAGCAACAAAGAACGATGTACGAACTCAGCGTCAACTGTTGTTCCCTTAATAATGGCCCTGTGGAACCATGAGTCTGGCTTGACGTTAATATAGGCCGAAGAGGACGATTTTGAATACTAGTCGAGAGGTTAACACCTCAAGTAATGACCCTGGAGGAAGGTACTCGACTTGTTCATTAGCTGGTAGATTCAGAAGCAAGTCTGCTTCAATAAGCGACTTTGACGGCATATGCAGAAAAGCCACGTCTTTATTCCTAAAACCCGAAAAATAGCTGCAAAGAATCAAGTTGGCAGTCCTTCTAGTAAGTGGCAAGTACACACCAATGTTTGATCTATATATATGTCATCACCTTTGTGGGTCAAGAACAAAAATCGATGCCTTACCTCGTCCTCAAAGCCATAATTTGTGTTGGGAGGGTCACGGCCCCACACTGGAACTAACTTCAATAGCTAAAGAAAATTTAACTGCAATGACATACAACCGTCAAATTGGAGGCTCTTGTCGCTCATACTCTTTAGGGCGGCTTCAACACCAATTAACTTCGCGTTGGGATAAGCCCTTTTAAACTCTCCTGTCGTGATTTATTAGAACGGTGACGACGCCGATGATACAGCGAATAACAAACGGACCGAGAAAAAGGTGGTGAACAGCATCGGCGCCTATGATGTATCTTGGAGATCCCGATATGAGACAGCACGGGCGAGACTGAATGATGCTCACTTAACCTCGCCCAGTTCATCTATCTTATTGCGCGTATCCTCTGTCAGCGGGGTCGATGCAAGTACCCAAACACCTCCCTGTCGTAGTTTGATGGCAGTGGATCGCCCTCCCATCGGAAATATTCCGAGTCGTGCAAATGGCCTATCGAGTCAACATGAGACGCTAGTGAGAAGTCTTAGTGACTATGAATTTGATCCCTTACCTGGAGAAGATCCAGACATCTTTCACGACCTACAGCAACTCAATAAGAAAATCGTCCGCGATGACTGCAAGTAAACAACAGACCTCTCGAATGACAGTATCGCTCATGGTTGTGGAGGTTCAAGCTCAAGTTAAAGTCGCCTGGCGGCCTGGGTACGAACTCGCATCGTGGGAATGGTGACATCACCACGCGCTGACAACTTGGTTAATGCAAAATTTGAAATTGAGATGATTCTGAGCCTCGGTGAGCTGCTACATGCAGCCGCACGATAAATGTTGCACCGTGCCCTATCTGTAATGTCGCATGGCCGGTCAATGCCACCTGATGGTGGAGGCCTTGCGCTCTTTGAGATTCTCGTCCGTCTAACAAGTGTATTATGTAATGGAGAACTACATGAATCATGCGCTAGGTACACACGTGCTCAGCGCTTAGACTGTCTTCCCCCTATATCGCTGTACCGGGGTGATCTGGCGTGGGTCCTCCGTGGGCTAGTGCCGGATGTCCACAGTGGAAGCCATGACTAGCGTCCTGGTCGTAAATTGCGTCGATTTCAGTGAGGAATTGATCAATCCGTGCCCGGTCCAACGCTAACAAGTAACCACCCATTAGGCTCCATTCGAACAATCATATGATGCTAGTACAGTACTGTGGGTCGGACACAGTCACTGCGAGTCAGGATACAGCGAATAAGTATTGAATATGAATATCAAGAAGTGAAAGTATGCAACTGTGTACATGTAAGGCGAAATGTAGGATCGTTCCTGACCATCTTCGTATGATAAAGACCCCAGCACTGTGGGGCAAGGGAAATGCCAAGAAAATTGTGGTGAAGTCGGCAGTATTCAATTAACATCGACTTCCAGGTATTTTCTTGCAGACAGACATCCTACAACAAATGGTTACCGACGGAGATCAGCTTTATTTCCTGAAGCTCACCTAAGTACGCTCATCTTCCAGGTCACCCATGTCGTCTTCACATGGAGTGTCTGCTTCAGCAAATGCTTCGAGTTGCCGGTCGACCTCACGGCTGATCTCGCGGGTCGAATAGGTACGCGTTTTGAGACCTCTCAGGTTCAGGACCAGGCGCTGACCTACCACGGAAAGTAACGGACTCGCAAACCTGCATGCCATAAATTAACCGAATGTGACGAGGTCACATTGATGGCCGACGCACCCTTTACCAAGGAAATATTTTGGATTCTGTAAATTGTCTCGCGTCAGTTAGGAAGAGCAGCAGTCCGCTATGAATAAGGAAACGTAAGAAAGACTGACGTGCGAATATGCAGTCCTAACCATGACATCATAAGCATGTGGAATGAGCGAAGAGTTTGAGCGAGTCTTACCAGGAGGCGATGGTCAATGCACTACTGAACATACTAGCCTATTATTGCCGTCGATGATGTGATACGTTATACAGGTTTTCCGTACTCACCATGAAAAACATGGTTGCTATTTAATTACGGTCAGTTGCAGATGAAGCCCTCCAGAGTATGCTCACCGTCTCGAAAGAGCACATGGAGGAGATTGGAGGGGTAGAGATGATGAAATTCCCTAGAGTATCTCCGGAGACTTCGCATTGTCAAGACAAAGAGTAGTGTGTCGAGAATAAAGCTTGATGGTTTTCAGCAGGTACGATGAACACGGAACAGAACATCCTAACCTTCCGAAATAAATCAACCACTAGCATTTTAACATCAACAATGAGATGTCCGTCAATCCATCAAACATATAGCTGCCAACTAACCACATATTCTTTAAAGTGGCGAACTATTAATATGCTGGAGGAGCGAAATGAACAATTACACACTTGGCATTGTCGCCACGCAAACATGGATCATGTCAAGGTGTGGAAATGGATCTATCCAAACGCAATCATTATAAAATGACAAAGCAGCGAGGGCGACTTACAATGATAGGCGTTTACATTGTACATTGAACCGACCAACAACATGAGGATATAGGACACGTAGCTCCAGATGAGGACCTTTGTCACGATCTTTCGGGTTCCCCAGATGGCCCACGCACGCAAGAGCACAAGAACTGAGCGAAAGCCCTCAGCACGTGCAACAATTATCGACTAGATCTACGCACTATGAATCGACTCTGTAGATAGAAACATGAAGCAAGTGGTGAGAACTGCGAAGCGTCGGCAGAACTAGGACATCAAAACCCGTTACTCAGTGGATGTCTACTTGTGAAACTGCAACATACCTCTCGAGAATCATGTGCGAGGAGACCAGCCTCTTCCAGCCGGATAAAAGTTTGCCCAATAAGGTTTCCATATCGGTTGAGAAGAAACAAGACTTTAACGGCCGTCCAAGGGGCATTCCAGATGTAACGGATCTGCAACCAAGGGTATGATTTTTATATCATGCATATCAGGCAACAAACTCACTTCATCTTTAAGAGTCAGAAAGTAGTCGTAGACTAGGAAAGTGTGGCCAGCTGCAGAAAATGATCTAGACGATAAAGTGAGAAGGTAAGAATGCCACAGGATAGATAGACCTACTTCCGCACCCAAAGGCCTTCCATGAATTGGGGGGTTAGAAGCATAGCTTGGTGGATGCAGTATAGCGGCAGGACAGAACAAACAACAACTGACTGGTGATTCCAAAAGACCCAGTGCTGAGATCTAAGACTTGGTATGCTTTAATAGGGCACACAGACACACAAACACCCCAGTTTTCACCGGCAATAACATAAAGGACGACGCAATACTTATGGCAGAGAAACAAAATTTGAACATAACTGGAGAGAGAGGGACGAGGGCATAGCCTTGGCAAGAGCAGACACTGAGAACAGTCACCAGCGTCACCAGGAACACACATATTGGCGAGGTGGATCCTGGGACCACTGGCAGCTGCTACTGGCTGTCACCACAGTGCTGCCAGTACCGACTGCCATATGTTTGGATTAGGTCAGCTCCAACGAGACTACCAGGTCCAGGCATGCGCAAATTGGCGAGGGTCGCTCTGAAGACGTGACGACAAGGCTAGCCGTCGGGGGTGTCTGCTAGTTGGTATAGGGTATAACTTACGGCAGCACTCAAATCGGCGGAGGAACGAGAGGGAACAGGGAGAGGGAGAGTGAGAGTGAAACATGTTTTCGTACACTTGGCCTGAGAGGTTACATCAGTAATAGAGATACGGTGTGTCATATATAACGCATATGTACTTAAGTTGGTATAACTCACGACAGCACTCAAATCGGCAGGAACAGGGAGAGTTAGACATGTTTTCGTACACTTGACCTGTGAGGTTTCATTTCAGTAATATTGACGAGGTACAACGCGCAAGCACTTAATTCACCGCCGAAAATGAGAACGGGCGTTTGCATAATAAATGACACTGTCGACCAACTGTAAAAGCAATCTATAATGATAACGATACAAGCGCCAAAAAGACGCTGTGTATAATATTCATTGACAACCCTCCAAAGCATGGGTAACCATTGGGCAACTACTACCGTTACCTTACGAACTAGCGACAAGCGCGAGGACAACACAGACAAATCTAGCTTCGTCAATGCTAGGATATTGTACGTCGGCACGATCTGGTGTGGTTGGGCTGGACCGAGCGCAGCTCGGGATGGGACGCGAGAAGATGGAGCAGCTCGATGGGCAGGACAAGTACTGACCGCGAGTTTGATCGTGTCAGACTTGTCGAGGGAAGAAAACAATTGTAATTTAGCTTTGTGATAGCGCCATAGCTACGGTAAGCTAATGAGCGTAAAACATGAAATTGAAGGGAGAAACGAAATATGTCAGGAGCAAACACATGGGTGAGTCCGAGCTCGTCGTCGACCGAAGGTGAAAGAAGAGAACGAAGAAGAAACGACGCGTCTCAGCTGAACGCGTGGTGCCGGAAACTTCCGACAGGCTACTTACAATCAGTGACAGTTACCGTTGAGCCGACCCCCAACACATCCCTTCTCCTCAATTCTTCCGCATTCTAGTACGAAATCCCGACGACATTGCTAGTATCTGCACATTGCCAAGCAAGTATTTGATGATATCATTACTGAGCTTCACACTCTCGGAGGAGAGCTACAAGTTGTCCAGGACTTGACGCTGATCATGCAACTATCAGACAGCCTTCCCCTTTGGACTTCAGGATGGGCTCACGGACCTCCAGGGACTAGCGCCACCGTCCTGCGCCTCCAGTACAGTGCACACCTTCCGGTACCTCCAGGGCCACCCAACACGTTACCTCCAGCGCTCCCCACCGTCCAGCGCCACCCACTGTACTTTGTAAGAATCCTCCATAGGCGCTACTCTAGACGCATGCCACATGTCTATTGGCCATGCTACGTCCGCTGAGTATGGCCTGTTGGAGGACTTCGTATTGGCATTGAAGACATGCTGACCTCCTCAACGTCCCTGAATGTGCCATTCTGGAGGTTGGATCGTTCACCTTTACTACAAGCGGCCTTATACCATTGCTAACGAGTGCAGAATTAGAGTATATACTTTGTGCGAACGGAAGACATCGTAACTTGAAGTATCTCTTGTTCCTGCTTGCAGCCGCAAGTGTTCATTGGGCTTTTCTTTTCCCCGTCCATCCCTTGGCGCCACTTCGAGTGTCCTATATACAGTGGCGCGTCTCGCATCGTCCGATACGAACCCAACCAAATCGGTTAGCCTTTCATATAGACGCAAGAGGCTGGCCGCCCACCCTCACAGTTTACCTCTTCTCCTCTCCTTCAGACAATCCCTTATTTTGGGCCGGAAAGTGCTATACTCGTCAGTCACTGGCAGTCACACGTTTTTGTAGGCAATGTTTGTTTCTCTCTCGACAAGTGTCGTTCTGACTTAAAGCCATAGTATAGCGTAGATGCATCTGCGTGAAGTGACTGCACGGTGGATTGCGGCTTTATGATCAGCAATATTTGAATGTGCTGGAGGATACCAATAGCTGGCCAACGACATCAGTATGTCTTTAACCGTCCGTTGAGGGGCACGGCACCCATCCAATTTCAAGACTCAGCAACATTAAAGTGGATTCGAAGACTGGTGTCGGTTTAACTTGTTCTTCCTATTGATTAAATTCATCATATTCGAGTGCAACTAATGCGCGCATTTATTTTTTCTCGTCAAGCAAACTTAACTCACAGCGTTTAAAAACTTGGACCGAATTTCGTACGATGAATGTCGCTCCGTACCCTATCATTAATTTTTTTTGTATCCATCACTATCCATTCAGAGTTGTACTCTACGCGGGACAATACATACTAAGGCGTGAGAATCTAGTATCGCATTCGATGTTTGCAGGACAATCAGATCACATCTCTATCCTCACCAAACTTTTCTTTGAAAGAGGTAGCGGGCTTTGCCACGAACGACTTATTTGACTAGGCTGAATACCGGTTTCGCTGGGATTGAATGATGAACTTTCAACTCGCAACTCAACTTCGCTTGACAGCCAGTGGGTAGTTGTGGTACGGCGAAGAGCGCAGTCGAATTCAGGATGAAACCATTGCAGATTTAACACTTCAGTAGGATTGCAGAGCACTTTGTTGAACGTACGCTGTACTGGGGGATCTGACGCGGGCCCTCCGTGGGACTAGTGCCGCATGTCATAGTCTCCCGCCCTCAAGGTTTGGCCTGGGGTTTCCCTTGTGTCTCAGACTCTCAGCTCGTGCTCGGTCCAACGCTAACCGCCTATTAGTATCCCCGACTCCCACGATAGTGGGAGAAGGGTTCTTGTTTGCACGAAACGTACAGGCACCTGCAAACGCATGCGTGAGACTCTGTGACTAAGCTGCTATTTTCTTCCTTGACTCACGCATTTCTTGTTCTCCATTCCTTTCCTTCTGTCGTCTTCTGTCTCTGGTCTGTCAGGTTCTTTCTGTTGCTTGCTGCCAGCACTGTTGACATACCGACCCTCTTCAGTTCACTGTTTTGGTGCTTATTAAGTTATCATGTGAGTTGTGTACTTTGGGGTCGCACATTCTCATTGACGGATCTCTAGGCCGTTTGCTGTCAAGCTTCCGTGCCGCACTCCTAGAGCGCTTGCCGAGCATTTCTCTCCTCCTGAACTTGTTCCTCATGACATCCTTGATTATCCTGTTTATTATGATGCTCTTTATTATCCCCAATACCACACCTGTCACTTTGAAACACCCCAAACACTTTGCTCCTGGCTCCTGAAATCTCTTCAAATGCATCATGACTCGTGCTCTTCTTGTTCGTCACCCTTTGCCGGCTGTGTTACATTCGATGGTGTGTCCATTGTCATCGGGCAAAACAATACATCCTTCTTGCTGTCTCTCAGCGAGTTCGAGAGACCTGCATATCGTCACTGCACGATTCTAGCAGGGTTGGCCACTTGTGGTAGTTGTAGCGTGGCTTCGTCCATTACATCCAGATTGGCACATTATCCCCCTTGGCTCTATTATGATGACGGCACGATTGAACACAACATTGCTGCCCTGTCTGTCCCCGTGCTTAAGCAGTGCGTCATTGCGCTTCATGGGTCGAATGATCAACTTGGGTCAAAGGCTGTTTGTATGCGCGATTCTACAATCGTTTCAGTCTGCACGCTCTGAGCTTCACGCATTGTCCTATGCTTGTGCCACCGTTCGATTGCTTAACGTCGAATTACCTTCGTCATGTGGTCGTCACTTGTTACCGTTGTTGTGCGCACGATTTGTGACGGTCTTCGGTGCAGATGTTGCCGCAGTTCTTCGTCATCCTCCACCTGCAGCTTATGCTGTTCACCCTTGTCCTGTTTCGCAAATACCTTGGATGTCACTTTCGACCGAAGAGCTCGTCCGAAGGCTAGTCTATACATTCTACCGTGAAAGCCCCTCATCGTACGCGCCTCCGAACTTGCTGGTGCGAGAGATTTTGGATATCGGTGACGCAGCCGATGATGTGCATGGCAATATCTTAATTGTGAAGCACGTGAAAGGCAACAAGCATGTCGTTGTCGATGTGACCGGTGGTGACATCGCCATCGTGGACTCTATCATCAGAAGGTGAGAGGCACAGCTTTCGCCCAGCTGTAGTGTTAACTTACCCCTTGCAGCGCCGTCGCACGATCTGACTCAATTTTTTGGCTGTGACCGCCCACATGTATGACTGCTGTTGTATACGAACCCTTTAACTTATCTTCATATGTATGTACGCAATAAGTAAGAGTCAGATAAATAAACTGCTGCTGCGTCGTAGTGCGTCTTCACAAGGTCATTATCCCCAAGTATTGTTGGTACTAGCTATGCTGGTCGGAGTTACATCGGAGTCGGGGACCTGGTGCACAGCACCGTTACGATAATAATATAATACTAGTGGGTCGGACACAGTCACTGCGATTCAGAATAAGTACATCGAATATTGAATATGAATATTGAGAAATGAAGGAATGCAACTACATATATGTATGAGGAAATGGATAATCGTTCCCGACCTTCATCGTATTCTAGAAACCACAACACTGTGGGGCAAGAGATATGCGAAGACAGTACGGAGTTGGCAATGTTCAATTGACATTGACTTCCAGGTATTTTCACGCAGAACGGCATCCTATGACAGATGATTACCAACGGAGATCAACTTTATTTCCTGATGCTCACTCAATCTCGCTCAGCTTCAGGGCCACCCATGTCATCTCCATACGGAGGGTCTGCTTCAGCAAATGCTTCGAGCTGTCGGTCGATTTCACGGCTGAGATCGCGGGTCGAATAGGTACGCGTTTTGAGACTTCTCAGGTTCAAGACCAGGCGCTGACCGACCACTGAAAGCAACGGACTCGCGAACCTACATGTCATAAATTAACCAAATGCGATAAGGTCACATTGATGACCGACGCACCCTTTACCAAGGAAATATTTTGGATTCTGTAAACCGTCTCGCGTCAGTGAGGAAGAGAAGCAGTCCGCTATGAATAAGAAAGAATGAGAAAGACTGACATGCGAATATGCAGTCCTGAACCATAAAATCATAAGCGTATGGACTGACTGACGAGTTTGAGCGAGTCTTACCAGGAGGCGATGGTCAGTGCATTACTGAACATACTAGCCTGTTCTTCTGTCGGTAATGTGATTATACAAGTTTTCCGTACTCACCATAAAAAATGTAATTGCTATGTAATTGCGATCAGTTGCAGATGAAGCCCTCCAAAGATAATACTCGCCGTGTCGAACTAACGCATGGAGGAGATCGGAGGGGTAGAGATGATGAAATTCCCTAGAGTATCTCCGGAGACTTCGCATCGTCAAGACAAAGAGTACCGTATCGAGAACAAAGCTTGATGGTCTTCAGCAGATACGATAAACACGGAACAGAACATCCTAACCTTCCGAGATAAATCAACCACTAGCATTTTAATATCAGCAATGAGATGTCCGTCAATCTGTCAAACACACAGCTGTCAACTAACCACATATTCTTTGAAGTGGCGAATTATTGGTACGCTGGAGGAGCGAAATGACAATCACGTACTCGGCATTGTCGTCACGCAAATATGGACCACGTCAAGCTGCAGAAATGGAACTACTCGAGTGCAACCATTCTAGCGAATGACAACATGAAAAAACAGCAAGGGTGACCTACAATGACCGGCATTCACACTGTACGCTGAAGCAATCACCACGAAAAGGATATAGGACACGTAGCTCCAGATGAGAATCTTTGTTACGATCTTCCGAGTTCCCCAGATGGCCCACGCACGCACGAGCACGGTAACTGAGCAAAAACCCTCAGCACATGCAACGATTATCGATTAGATCCACGCACTATGGATGGACACTGTGGATAGAAACATAAAGCAAGTGGTGAAAACTGCGAAGCGTTGGCAGAACTGGCACATCAAAACCCGTCACTCAGTGGATGTCTACTCGTGAAACTGCAACATACCTCTTCCGAATTATGTGCCAGGAGACCGGCCTCTTCCAGCCGGATAAAAGTTTGTCCAATAAGGTTTCCATATCGATTGAGAAGAAACAAGATTTTAACGGGCGTCCAGGGAGCGTTCCAGATGTAACGGATCTGCAGCCAAGAGTATCCTTTCAATATCACGCATCTCAGGCAAAAAACTCACTTCGTCTTTAAGAGTCAGAAGATAGTCGTAGACTAGTACTGTGTGGCCAGCTGCGGCGAATGATCTAGACGATGAGGTGAGAAGACAAGGATGTCCTACGACAGATAGACCTACTTCCTCACCCAGAGGGCTTCCATGAATTGGGGGGTTAGAGACATAGCTGCAGTATGGCGGCAGGACAGATCAAACAACGACTGACTGGTGATTCTAAAAGACCCAGTGCTGGGCGCTGAGATCTAAGACCTGGTATGCTTTAATAGGGCACCACAGACACAAGCATTCCGGTTTCCACTGGCAATATTAAACATGAACGACAACGTATACGTAATAGTTTGGCGGAGAATCCAAATTTGAACGTAACTGGCGGGAAGTAAACACAGAGCAGTCACCAGTGTCACCAGGAACAAACATATTCGCCTGAGATCTGAGATCCGAGAGGCAGTCGCCGCGGTACAGTGTCCAGTTGTCGATGTCGCATCGTGGAAATTACATCTTACAGCGCTCAGCTGCGCCAGTCCCCGACTCCTCCGATGTCCGAATCACCTCCCTTGGCATCTTCCAAATTCCTGCTGGTGCACAAAGTACAGCTGGGCGTATATACAGTCTAGCTGCATCCACAATTTGCGGACACGCCTATTGGCTGCAGTACATTTTCTTCGCACCGTTCCCGTTTTCGATCTCTTCAAGTTGACTCTTCTTGACGCAGCGTGGTTGTCCGATTTGGCTGGGCGCGCTTGGTGACTGAGGATAATTGTATACCAATTACCAAAGGCACAACTCCGGGCTTCCTTTACTGTTGTCGCCAGAAACTTTGGCAGTGGCAACACTCGGTGGCTCCTTGTCAAGTACATGCGTTTCCTCTGTCCCCACATTCACATCTCCAGGACTTGGGCAGACTTAGGCCTCCTTGTCGTATCATTGCCTGCTACGGCGAGAGCTGGGCTAGGCTGTGTGAGATAAAGAAATATGACCCTGACACCCTGAAAACTTCTTCAGGAACTCGTTTTGGTCATATAATGCAGAGGTAGATATCATCAAAATTGCGGAGACGGGATGACATACCATAGTACTAGTGACCCGTGGCCAGCCTCGTCGAAGATGTTGAGGACTGTACCCGCCCGAGTGCTAGCACCTAAGCCAACCCGTACCCGTTGTACCCGACCCGCACGTCACCCGTGGGTTCTACCCGCGTGGATACCCGCGTACCCTCTACCCATGTCAGACCCTAGAGCATGAGCCTCAGTTGTCCATTTAGTGCCTGAACATCTGACAGAAGTCACAGAACCCTCTCCCACTAATCGTGGGAGTCAGGGATAGTATCAGGGCAGAGTGAACCCGAATGTTTGGCTGGGCAAGAAAAGTGCGATACGCTGTCCTGATATGGTAAACAAACAATGCAGTGGCAAAGCGGAATCACAATGAAAGTCAGAAAGTTTCTATCTAGGAGTATCATCATAGCTGATCGTCGCTCGATGCCCTCTTGAGAGTGTCTTGCCAGTCCAAGGCCAACTTGGTGAGCGTCTTGCTTCGAGCTAGACATAAAATTCAGCAATCAGCCAGACGGTTGAAACGGAACGACTGACCAAAGACCGACAATACTTCGCGCAAAAGATCGCGCTTGGGCATGCCTGCCACGAGAGGTGTCCAAGAATCATCCCTTCCGCCAGGTCGCCTAATCAATAGTTAGCAATCCATGTTGAAAATTCCCAAAAGATGATGTAATTACCAAAATATGGGGCCAAAGAGCTCCTTGATAAGCTCCTCTGCCTTCGCCCTGAAGCCCTCATCTGCTAGTTTCCTGGCGTAAATCAGAAGTGCTTGCTTATATTCAGCAGCGCTATCCAGCGCTTTGGCGGCGTGCAACTTGCTCTCTAGATGGCCGAGTGTGAGCGCTGTATTCCACCAGGCGGGGCGTTCTTTGTGGGACGCAGGGACACTTGTGGTACTGATTGCACCCTCGATGGAGGCGACAACGTCTTTGTCTTTGTTGGCTCGTTGACGACCTTGCCACACATCTGAGCCCTCTGCCCACCAGCGCTCACTCAATTTTGTCCAGGAGAAAAGCTGTATATCGTAAGTATACGCGATGCCGGAAGAGCAATGAATCATTGGTGCGCCGTTATGTCGAACGGTAGCAGACAATATCGTGCAATTCGGTGACGAGGAGAGCAACGGAGCAACGGATGTAGGTGGGAAGAAGGATGAGGCGTTTTTTACATTTCTGAGCGGAATAAGCAATATGGTAACAAGGGGAGTCGTGCAACTTACATCGAGCTGAGCTGACCAGAAGCTGTGAGTATCATTAATGCCAACTTGCAGCCGTGCATCATTGCGCAAGGTGAGCCAAAGCTTAGAGTCGCCATCAATCTGCCAAACAGTATTAAGAGAGCGATAAGCCTTTCGTTTTTACCACAAACCTTCGACCTGTGTGTGAATACACGTTGACAGAGCCATCTTGCGTAGCAGCAGCACAAAATGTTGTGGACACAGTTAGCGCGAGCACAGGAGACGGCAAATAATCCAGCCACAATGTCTGCTTCCCATCAGCGAAAGTGATTTCCGTGGGCCCTGTAAGAACATCAGTCACACCATAACGAATCAAAGGTTTTACGAACCATCTCCTTCTGAATTTCGGGCGTCAAAGACAATGTCACTTCCCTCCACATTGACACTCAAGAATGTCAACAGTGGAGGGACAGGGAGCAGATCTGCACCCTCAAATAGATGTGTGCGCGCCGAGACCAAGCTCGCTGATGTGATTTCTCGCACTGCAACTGTCTCCCTTGGTCGATCGCCCCCAAGGGTACGGGGCTTAGACGGCCGGTCCTCGGGCGTATCAAGTACCGATGCTTTCCGTTTGCCCTTGTTCGCGCTTGACATACTCGTATCAAGTGCATCAATGGGAACATCCATATCCATTGGTCCTCCCATCTCAACGTCAGCATCATAAGTGTGTGGGCTTGGCACGGGCGATGTAGAATGTGATGCCTGGCGTGATCGAGGGATCTCCGGTGCTTGGAATGCACGCGATCCAAGGGCATTTGCTGAAGGCGGCAACGCGGAAGTTGATACTCGGGCCGAGCGTGATGTCGATGCAGAAGGCACAGACGACATAAGCACGGGTTGGACTCTCTTCTTGTTGCTCTTCTTTGCAACAAGTTTGTTGATGTGCTCGCCACCATTAATCCCATTCGATGCACCAAAACCGGATTGCGATTGTGACGGGACACGGTTTGGAGAGGGTGGCGGCGTAATCCTCGATGCCGAGGCAGTAGTTGTACTGTGGGTAAATGTGCCGTGCGAGAATCCCTCTGGAGTTGGTGGCGGTACAAAGCCAAACTTGTGTAAATATTGCTCTTGAGCAGAATGAGGCGCAATGCCTTCCAATTCTTCAGGGTCAAAATGGAAAACAGCTATCGTTCCGTCCGAGGATGCGGCGTAGAGAGTCAAACCGTCCCAGGACCTTTACAAAAGATTGGTCAGAACGTCAACAGAGGTAAAGAGAGACTTACCAGCTGAGATCCATTATCTGTCGTTCAAAAACTTCACGTGCGACGATGAGAGGTCGTGCCGATTTTGTCTGCCAGATGGAAATGGATCTGTCATCCGCACCAAGAGCAACTACAGAGCATATATTAGATGTAGCCAAAGGTGATGCGGGATTTCGGAGAAAGATATGGGGGTTGTAGGCCTATGACGTGCATGAGAGTGACAAAGCTTCACACTCGGTCAGCACGTACCGCAACCTCGACTGTGTTCTCATGACCAACCAAACTGATCTCAGAAGTCCATGTTCCGCGAGTTATGACAGCTGCAATGAAAACGAAGCCCTTATTGTTGGTTGCATTTGAAGCAGTGATATGAGCACCATCAGGCGACCAACTGTAAAACTCTGTAAGAAAAGGATTTCATGAATGACTGGTGAGACTCGCCTGAGGCGGCGGAAAAATGTGCTGCCGGGAGAGTCCTCGAAGGGTTTCCTGATTTCTGCCTCGAGCTGCCAATCGGTCGTTCTCCAAATTTTCACGGACTTGTCGTCGGACTGAGTGGCCATAAATTCACCCACAGGATCCCAGCAAACACCTTTTACAAATCCTTGATGTTGATCTAGCTTTCTAATACGTTCTGAAAGGAGTGTCAGTTATCGACCTCTCGCACTGAACGACCGAAGGTGGCAAGACGTTTGGAAGCACCGATTACTGAGGTGTGAAAGGAAACCAATACGCCCCAGCACAACTGCAGACGGTGCAAGCACAAGTGTAAATCTAGCTCACCCAGGGTATATCCACACCAGACCATAACGACAGAATCAAGGCCAACTGAGGCTAGGTAACGATCCTCTGGGGCCCATGCCAGGTCGGTAACGTCTGACGGTTGTTTAGTACAAACAATAACACGAGTTGACAAATGCAATTCACCGCTTTCATGGCCTGGAAGTCGTTTCATTGGTTTCCATCCCTCTACATTGACTTCGTTGGAACCAAAGACCTTGCCCCTACCCGATCTGTGTTAAAAGAAAAGAAGCACAAATGGGTATATCAGGTGCACATCAAAGTCATATACATAAACTCACGGATCAAGGTCCCATATCATCACAATCTCGTCGTCACTCCCACTTGCAAGCCATCTCCCGGAATGCGCCCACCTAATCGTCAAGACAGGACCCGTGTGCATACTCAGCGTGCACAAAGACTTTGGTGGTCGATTGGACATTTCAGATGCATGGTTCAGAATGGGTTTCGTACTCCAAATACGAATTTTCGCATCTAAACCTCCTGTTGCTATGCGTGAACCATCAGGATGAACGTGAATGGAGAATATGGAGAGACGCTTCGTGTCGTGGTCGGTTTTAGAACTATCTGTATGGGAGTAAATTGTTAACAGGGTATTATTCCTTACACTTCAACACCCACCCTTGTGCATAACCCAAGCGGGTTTTGTGAACTTCATTGTTGCGCACAGCAGCTGGAGGCCGTGCTGAGCGGATACAACCCAAATGTCTGAGACCGAAATTGGTAAGCCACGTGGTTCCCAACCTGAGGAAGATTCAACAGGCAAGAACTTGAACTTCTTCATCTTGAGAACCGGACGGTTCTAGGTAGCCTCCTAGCCAGTGTCACTTGGCGTTTCTAATATTACCATGCATCGACCATGCAGCGACAGGCTGCCAGACGGTTGCGCCAAATATCGCAATCCATGCGTGATGTTACTCTGCACGGACGCGTTTAGCTGCCCCATGACATCTGGTGAGTACTCTCCCCCCTGTGACATTTTGTAAAGTGCACCACCTGCATGCCGTTCCTAGGAAACAACCACTTTTTATTTGGGATGTCCATGCGGGGCACAGAGGCGTATAATATATCTCAAATTCCCAATTGTAGTGATGAGCAGTCCATTACAGCTCATCAAGTACCACAGTGGGATGAACATGCCGTTTCTGCGAGTACTCTCTACCAATGACTCGGAGAATGCTCCATCCAGTCGTTAGAGCCAGACATCTTGCAACATCCTTCAACTGTGATTGGGTCCAACCGTGATATGAATAACCATATTGGCGGATTCTTACAATCGATGGCGTGTTTCTACTTATTGTTAGAACAAAATCTTACGCCATTGGTGGGGGATGAAATCCGACTCGCACAATGCCGCGTTGCGCGCAGAAGGAGATAGATGGTGTGCTCAGGTGTGCCTGCCCTGAGTGCTTTTATACGGGGATTCTTTCCTGTACATACTTGTGTTTTTATCTCACCAAGGATGTCGACATCTGTGAGCACCACCCCAAAGCAGCAAACTCTGACAGCGGATGACTTTAGTCGGTCTGTATCTTCATTGTCTTCTGTCGGCAAAAGAAGTTCTTCTTTGCCCACTGATGTAGCAAAGAATGAAGACCTGGTGGACGAGGAGGATGAACAGTTCACCTGGACAAAGGCTATCTTTCGTCGAAAGCAGACAATCCCCCCTGACCTTGACGCTATCTCGACCAGGCGCTCTGTTTTTGATGATCCTGACCTTGCGCCACACTACTGGCCTAAGAAGGACTACGAGAATCTCCACAGGTTTGACCCAACCGCTCGTTGGACGTACAAGGAGGAAAGGGTCGGTTTTTATACTTATTGTGTTTTAACGTGAGGTTGCTCATGTTAAGTGGGACAAAGGCCTTGGTCCGCAAGCTGGACTGGAAGATCATGCTCATGGCAGCCATAGGATTTTCCGCCTTGAATTTGGACAGGAGCAACATCAACCAGGCAAACTCAGGCACTTTTTTGCCGGATCTTGGATTGACTACAAACGGCAAGGATGCTCGTTTGCCCTCTGAGGATTGTCCTGATGTTAGATATCCAGACTTCAATCTCGGAAATACCGTGTTCAAGTTGTCATTCTTATGCGCAGAACTACCGTCACAACTTATCTCAAAGCGGGTACGTGGATCTACTATAAATTTCCTCGTATGGCTTGTGATCGTATTGAAGGTTGGACCGGATCGGTGGATACCAACGCAAATCTGTCTCTGGAGTATGTAACAGAGCGGCCGCTTCAGACGAGTTCTCACCAATCGAGTACAGGTATCGTGACTATCTCGCAGTTCTGGCTGACCGGAAGGACCTCGTTTCTTGTCTGCCGCGCGCTACTTGGGTAAAATCATGTAATTACTGTCTCAATGCTTTTCACTGACTAATGGATTCAGCGTCCTGCAAGGCGGGTAAGACTAGTTCCTGTACGCGCTCGAGTACACTTTGTTTACATTCCACAGCTATATCCCCGACCTTATATTATATCTATCATGTTTGTCGTTTATCTCCGCTACTCTTGTGTTTTTTTCAATGTTTGTGCAGATTTTTACACGAAGACGGAGCTGCCCATGCGCCTTGCCCTCTTCTGGATGTCTATGAACTTCTGCAGCATCCTTGCTAGTTTTCTTGCTTATGGCACACTTCACCTGAACGGTGTAGCTGACAAGGCTGGATGGCGGTCAGTAGACTTTTGATGTTCATTTCGAATGCAAAAAACTGACTTGATTGAAGGTGGCTGTTCATGATCGAGTGCGCCCATCCCTTAGCATAAGACACGCGAACTCAACCATTCCACAGGGGCCTCCTCACTCTCATCATAGGATTCTTCACTTTCTTCCGCATGCCTCCGTCACCAACGCAGACCAAGACGTGGTTCAGGCCGAATGGTTGGTTCACGGAAAGAGAAGAAATTATCATTGTGAACCGAGTGCTTCGGGATGATCCTTCTAAGGTAATCACGTCCCAATCTCGTCAGAGCTGCCATTAACTCAGTCCCTCAGGGCGACATGCACAACCGCGAGGGTCTTACGTTGCGTCGTCTTTGGACAGCAGTGTGCGATTATGACCTTTGGCCAGTTTATATCCTGTACGCCACTCCCATCATCTTTGTAGAGGTTGCGTGCTCATGAAACACAGCGGTCTCATGTTTGGTATCCCGAGCGCTCCCCCCTCGACATATCTCACTTTACTGCTTAGGAACATCGGGTGGGTGTCACAAGTATCCCCTAGTTTGACACACTCATGACCAGGAGCTCAGATTCAACACATTCAATACCAACCTACTTACGATACCCTCTCAAGCCCTCGGGATGGTTACCATGTTTGTGATCACGCTTATCTCAGAGTCCGTCGACGAGCGTTCCATTGTATCGATGATGGAAGACCTCTGGACGCTGCCATTCCTCGTCGCACTATATGCACTACCTAACAACCCTAACCCTTGGATATTTTTTGTGGGTGATGCATTTGCATGCAGCGCATCATACGCGGTCTAATCAACTTTTCAGGCGGTGGTGACTGGTCTGTTGTCATATCCGTAAGTTCAAACTTTTCAGCATACTTGCAAAGCATTCTTGACGTCCTCGTGTTGCCAGATACACCCATCCAATCCAGGTTCGGCAACTAGAACAACCCTTTGGCGAAACACTCATCTCTTGTTTCAGGTAGGATGGTGCTCTCGTAACGCTGGGGCAGTAGCAAGCCGCACAGTCAACGCGTCTTTATACAACATGTGTGCTATTCGTCATCGTTATGGAGGAGACATCCTCACAATCCCCTAGGTTCGTGCAAGCCAGCGGAATCATATCCGCACAGATCTACGTGGCTAGCGATGCTCCCAGATGTACGCCGTTTTCCTCTCTTTTTCCCAACCAACATAAGCCACATACTCATTCCGACGCGTAGATCAACGCGGCAACAAGATCCTCATTATCATCTGTTGCGTCAACATCTGTGTCTTGTACCCAGCTACGAAGGCGTATTACATCTGGCGTAACCGACAGCGAGCTAAGATTTGGGATGCGATGACGTCAGAGGTGAGCGCGACTTTTTTTCGAGGGCTCAGGCGCTGGCTCTAACGACTTTTTGAACGATAGGAACGTGCGCACTATCTGAGTACGACCAAGGATGTTGGGAATAGAAGACTTGATTTCCGTTTTGTGCATTGATCATAGTTTTCCCCAAGTCCAACATTTGTAAACAATATACGGCGAATAACCACAAGAAATGATGCAAAATAAAAGAGGAATAGAAACACATAAGAATACAAGCAAGCTAAGTGTCCATAATAAAGTCCTTCCAAGTGAACCATTCCTTTGGTTCGCTAAAGCAGATGGTCAATTACGCGCAAGCACCCAAGTGCTTCCAAGTTCCGGAAGTGTCGCCAGGCTTGTTACTGGACGTCCACTGTGTGGAGATCCAGAGATGACCATTGAAAGTCACCTTGGCGCCCCCAGAGTAACTAGTGCCTTGGCTCCAGGCGGGAATGCCAGTGCAATCGACTTTGTTGCTAATCGGTTGGTTGCAAACCCCGTTCTGAGTCCACTCGGTAGCAGAGGACTCGGGGTTGTTGTTGTAACTCCACTGTTTAGCAGTCCACAGCTGGTTATTAAAAATCACCTGGGAACCACCGTTGTACTATGCCGGAGATCAGTGAGCGGAAGAAGATTGTGAGATGAGTAATACTTACTGCGAGATTGACCTGCCAAGGCTGGAAGCCGTTGCACGAGACTTGAGCGGCCGTGCTAGGGGGAGCGTCCCGAGCCTTATGGTGCTGAGGCGCTGATAACTATCCGAAGAGATCAGGTCAGGGGCAAGTTAATGAAACCGACGACATACCCTATCGTTGTCCCTGGGGAAGACGACTGCGCCCGTCGGAACCAAAGCAACAGCAAAGACGAGTGCGGCACTGATGAGTTTCGAGTACATGACGTTTTAAAATGAGGTTGGTGAAGAGTTGATTGAATGACAACAAAAATAAATTTTGTGGTCCTTTTATACGCCAGCGAAGAACAGAGGGGCCTGATTATCCTAGAGCAGAGGGGCCTCATCCTAGCTAAGCCGATGGCGAAGTTCGACTCGATTCAGTTGAACGAATTGAATGCACTGCAATGAAATGCGCGGTGCTGTGATTACCTACAACGCAATCTTAGATCTTGAAATGCACTCGGATATCATATCTACGATCCCGCGTACAAGTACTAGTGACACGCTCACGCAGTTGGGCTCTCGGCAGATCTAGCCGGAATGCTGTGTGAATATAGGAGTATACAACGAGGCCCGTGAAAGCTGACAGGCACGGTCAGTAACCACGGCATTCTGCTCGGGAATGGCAGTAAGTACAGTGTCCTCCATGACCAAAGAGAGCGGGTCATCATGCATCATGGAGGGACCAGGAGGGTCGACCTCTTTTTCGTCAGAGGACAGCCTTGTACTTGACGTATAATTAATGTTGTTGGAATTCGGAAGCCTCCAAGTTCATCGAACCGCCAGGAAATAGCCAAAACAGCATCGATGAAGATGACATGTTTAATGGACTTTTGTGGAGGTTTCATATCAGGCTGATAACTGCATACGGTTAGTTGGCTCAGTTCATGCGAGATATACATACCGCATGAGCGTGTACCGGCGATACAACAGAACCAGGATGATATCGGACGCTATCATCCGAGTCGGACGTTCGCTGGCGGTCACCGGTAGCGACTGGGAAGTGTCAGACCTAGTAACTTCCGGTTGCAACTACAAGGTCGCATATCTTTGCACGACCTTTATATATACTTACCGTGAGGTTAACTTGTTATTCGTTGCTTATACTGTAGACTAATCAAAGACGAATACTAGTGTACAGCCTTGCCAAAACCTTGCCGTACCCAATTTTCGTATTCCGAATGTCCGACAGTGTGCCGTCACCACGGCTTCCGATCAAACAGCCACATGAAGCGCGTTAACAAGGACGCGTCTCGATAAAAGGTCAGTTCAAGAAATGCCTTCAGTACAACATGAAGGCCTGAAGGAAACGAGTCTTATCAGATGCATTCTGGGTCATCATATCATTACCCACCGACACCCATGACCTCGAAGTTGAAGCTACTGCCTACTATTGATTACGACGTGTTCCTCATATTAAAGCTCCCATCCATTTTTGGAGTCACAGCTACAGTTGCTTTCTGTATCTCTCACCGCTCCAGGTTCCACCGATGGCGACCAGGTGATAGTAATTCCAAATTCAATATTTGTCGTTCCTGTTCATGTGCCCGTCAGTGACGCAGTTTCTGAACCATGTCAAATTTTCTGGCTACAGTTGGAGTAGCAATGCTGCGGAAAGTATGGTCGCTTCTTCACATTTGAGTTATCGATCTGAGACGGACGCAAGCTACTTGGTGGGAAGGGATACTCGACCTTTGCTCGACCTTCCCAGTCGTGCAATTCTCTCACTCACTTGTCGAGTGTGGTAGTATTCTGCTGTACGTCAATAGCGGTTCGTTCTCGATGAACCCCTGCTGATATTTCACTAGGTTGAGTTGGCGCGATACCTGCGTCGTGCCCGGTCTCTGTGGAGCCACTCGAGTGGTCAGATCCAGGCCCAAGGAACAAGAAGTCAGCACAAAAGTCACCGTGCGAGTGCGATTTACCAAAAGAAAGCTCGCGCTCGCGCCCAGTGAAAGGGGGAGGGAGGTGCTTAGATTGTCTTTGTCGGCGGGTTCTCAACTCATTTTCGGAGGACCCGCGCCAGGCTATCTCTCCGGTAAGTAACCTGATCAGTCAACTTCATCTGAATCACTACGCGAATCCCATTTGGTCGACGATTGCTCACCCTCGTCAGATGAGGAGGAGCTAGAGTAATCAGGGTCTGGGTCCTGATGGTACTGCGTAACATTGTTCTTACTGGTAGTAGTCATACTCACGATTAC
This sequence comes from Suillus ampliporus, assembly GCA_016584345.1. Taxonomy (NCBI): domain Eukaryota; kingdom Fungi; phylum Basidiomycota; class Agaricomycetes; order Boletales; family Suillaceae; genus Suillus; species Suillus ampliporus. Next base: position 130,342 of record JABCPV010000007.1, on the reverse strand, counting down.
TGATTTCTCTCCGCGATTATTTCGACCACTGCTTCCGCGCATTGTATCACAAATTGATACCAACCTTCTTGCGATACCCTCTCAAGCTCTCGGGATCGTCATCAAGTTTGTGATCACGCTTGTCTCAGAGTCTGTCGACTAGCGTTCTATTGTGGCAATGATGAGAGTCCTCTCCACGTTGCCTTTCCTCGTTGCGCTCTATGCATTACCCGAGAACCCTTGGACATTGTAATGCGTTTGCATCCCCAACACACGCAGACCTTTTCAGGTGGTGATGGCTGGTCTGTTGACATCCTTGAGCGAAACACTCGTTTTTTGTTTCATGCACGACGGTACTCTCATAGCGCCAGGGCAGGCAGGAGAAACCGGCTGCCCGAGGTGAATGCAACGTGGACTTTTTAAGGGCTAAGGCGCTGGCCCTACTGGCTTTTGAATGATAGGAACGTGCGCACGATTTGAGCACGACCAAGGACGGAATAGAAGAGGCATCAGCTTTCCCAAAGTTCAATCAAGAAAAAAAGAAACGGTGAGTGACTATAAAAAATCACACGAAACAAGGAAGAGGATAAAATCATGTTGATTAATATAAGAATACAAGCAAGGTAATCAATGTCCAATATAGTCCTTCAAATAAATCGTTCTCTGGGTAAGTCTAAGAGTGTAAACAAGATAGGTAAAGTGATCAATTGCAAGCGCCCAAATCCTTCCAAGTTCCAGAGGCGTCACCAGGCTTGTTACTGGACGTCCACTGTGTAGAGATCCAGAGATGGTCATTGAAAGTCACCTTGGCACCCCCAGAGTAAGCAGTGCTCTGGTTCCAAGCGGGAATGCCAGTGCAATCGACTTTATTGCTAATCGGTTGGTTGCAAACCCCGTTTAGGGACCACTCGGCAGCGGCAGACTCGGGGGAGTTGTTGTAGCTCCATTGTTTAGCAGTCCAAAGCTGGTTGTTAAAAATCACCTGAGAGCCACCGGTGTACTGCGCCAGAGATGTGAGCGGGAGAAGATCATGAGATAAGTGGCACTTACTGCGAGATTGACCTGCCAAGGCTGGAAGCTGTCGCACGAGACGGAATTAGCGCCCGATTGAGTAGGCTTACCTGGCTTTCCATCAGGTTTGTTGGTGTCAGATGGCTTGCCAGTCTCAGTGATTTTGGTGGGCGTGCCGGTGCCGGTGGTGGTGACTTGAGAAGCCGTGCCAGTGGAAGTGGCGGTGACTTGGGAAGTCGTGCCAGTGGAAGTAGTGGTGACTTGAGAAGTCGTACCAGTAGAAGTGGTCGTGATGTGAGAAGTCGTGCCAGTGGAACTGGTCGTGACTTGAGTGGTTTTGCCAGTAGAAGTGGTCGTGAACTGAGTGGTTGTACCGGTGGAAGTAGGAATGACTTGGGTGGTAATGCCAGTGGGTAGACCATCCCGAGCCTTATGATGCTGTCAGAAGGGATCAGGTCTAGGACAAGTCAACAAAAGCGACGACATACCTCTTCGTTGTCCCTGGGGAAGACCGCTGCGTCCGTAGGAGCCAAAGTGGCAGCGAAGACGAGTGCAACACTGATAAGTTTCGAGTACATGATGTTTTGAAAGATGAGGTTGTTGAAGAGTTAAAGTTGGTGAAGAGTTGATGGGGAATGAAGGCAAAAAATCGTGGTCCTTATATACGCCAGCAAATAATAGAGGGGCCTCATGGGCCTCATCCTGGAGCCGTAATGCGGAACTCTCAAGGCATACGGAGTCCGAATGAATTGAATTGAATGAATTGCAGTAAAGTTGATGTACCCCTATGGATGGCTCGGATGTCTCAGATTTGGCAAAGGATATCCGCTCGGTTTGAAATTTGAATGCCGCGGCGGATAAGTTCTAATACATGACCAATCGAATGCTGTATAAGTACCCCGCGGAGATAAATCTGATTGTCGACAAGTGCACTCACTCATCATAGTTGTGACATCATCCGTCGATGACACTGTTACGCTCAGGCTACAATTGAGGGCTCGATGATCCTAGAGCGGGATTCGAGTACTGTGAACATAGGGGTATGTAGCCAGAGAGTCCGAGGCAGTAGAACAAGTGATCGATCCGGCTGCCCCAGACTCGGGCAGTAAGTACTATTTCCTCTATTGCAAGAGAGAGCGGGTCATCCTGGACGGCGTTCTCTTTTTCATTGATCAGAAGACAACCGTGTATTGGATAGCTATTAGTATCCAAATCCATTGAACTATTATTCATAGCCCTAGTTTTAACCTCCAGGAAATAGCCAAAATATCGATAAAAATGTTGAATCCTCAAGATCGACGGATGATTAGCGTGGGTGGGGGCAAATAGTAAGTACTGTAACAGCTGAACAGCTGTTTCATTTCCGACCATGGGGTCAGTTCATACAGGGATACACTGCGCACACAGACCCAGCGAGACTGATACTTGATAGCCACCAGGAAACAACTAGGAGACGTCCACTGGCAGTAAGTATTAGCTAGTGCTGATTGAGCAATAAAGTGCTTGTGACGTGAACACCAGTTGTCACACCCACGTGCGTCGAAGCCCGTCGTCGTCACACTGTGACACAGCCTTTCAACTCACTGATACGGCGATGATGGAATTGGAAGACGATAGCGATATACCTTTGACTTGATCTATGGCATGTCAGATCCACAGGATAAAGTACCTGCTCCAAATCCTACTATCCCCCGCATCGTAAAGAGTGCTCGGAAATTTACTGATCCAACGCTCAACAATCCTAATAGACCAAGGGTAAATGCTGTAAAAACTGCCATCGGTGACGCAAGGCCCGACAATCGTCTCAGACCAAAAGTTGCTAGTTTCAAATCTGCCATCGGTGCCGCAAGGATCGATGCACGTCCTAGAGACCAAGAGTTGAATGAGAGGCCAGTCAGTAGAGATCAAGCCGAACGACCTGGTAAGCAGTGTCAACTAGCCAAGGATGAATGATGACACCACTACTTTCATCAGATGCTGCTCGAAAGGAAGCTGGCAATGAACCTCTACAGCAAGCTGATGTTGCTGCCAGAGGTCCGAAGAGAGTTACGTTCAATATCGCAGACTTCCCACTGCCCATGGAGCGGCGTCCCATCGCCCGTAATAGGGTTGCGCAGAACTCTGAACGGCTGAATCCAGGTTTTGCTTCATCCGGGACTCGTGAGAGAGGAGGATCGTTTCCATCTAAATCAGCTTCATTCTTTCCTGAGAGGTCTGGTGCAGGAGGGCAATCTACGGCAAATGGTATGTAGAATAAGTCCATCAACAACAACCTTGCGCCTCACGCCGAATAGTCCCACCCCGGATTCGTGGTAGACAGTTGATCAATGACGCACGTAAGTGTATCAGTAGCAGATAACCAGTTCTCTGCTCATGCTCCCCAGGTGACCAGCGCCGTGCCGCTAAATCGCAACAAATGCACCTTCATATACATACGGAGTCACTTTCTGGAAAATACGCGCGAAAGTTTGAGGGTAGAAGCGTCAGGATATCTTCACGCGTGCCTCGCATGTCCAGCACAAACAGGGATGTCACTCAGGACCTCCTTGTTGACAGCTCAAGTGAACATAGCGGTGGGAGTGCAAACTACGTCGATATTGGCTTGACGCTATCCAAATTGAGAAGCGATGAATCCTCGGACAGTGACTCCGTGGAGCTCGTCAGGTGAGTCCTGACTGGTAGTAACTGAGTGCTTTCCGATAGTAATTTCGTAGAGAGGCCAGTGTCCGGGTGAAAGCAGCTAGGAAACTTCAATTTGGACGCAAATCGAAAAAGACTCCACCCGAGATACGAGGTTCCGTCACTCCCCAGAGTTCTCAGAGCAGTGAACAATCTGATGATGACGGATCTGCGATACCCACAGCTGCCCGCGAGGATAGCGAGGAACTGGAATATGTGGACCTTAATATTCTCCCTCACAACATTACTCGTGAGCAAACCGATTCGTCCCCAGAATCAGACGTAGCAGAAGAAGATGAAGCACCTGCGGAAATGCCCTCAGATACTCTCATCGAGGCTTTGGAATGTATTTCGTTGACGACTATCCGACTCGCACAATTACACCGTCTTCCCTTCATGCTACGCAACCTTCGCAAAGGGTTTCTCAGTCGATGCAAGTCCCTCGGAATTGATACGTCTCGTAGTGTTCCGCCTCCCAAACCGATCACGGTCGTGTATAGCTGCGTAGCGCAAATCGCCAAGGATGGATCTCTAGAACGACAGGAGACTCGGACGACAATGCCAGACTGGAAATGTCCGCTTTGCGAACTTCACGGAACTTTTCCCATGCAGCAAATTCTCAACGCTCACCTCAAGTGGGACCATTCAGAAGTAGGTTTTGTGTGGGATATGGTAGGTTATATGCAGCGACCGGCCGTCATAGGATCAGAGACTGAGCCAACTTATGCAGGATGACTATACCCTGTCGATGCGGCTTCCATTGCAAGGACATGTTCCATTACCAGGACATCTTTCATTACCAGGGCGTGTTCCATTGTAAGGTTTCGTTCCAATCAATTGATGTCCACTGCCTGAGCATCAGCGGCGATGGCTGTTTCACAGACCCCCCCATACGCGTCTGATGATGACGCCCTCGACAAGGACTGCTTCAACAGAAGCAACCGATTTCTCATCCAATATTCACAATGACGACTACACAACTCCAGCGACCACGCAGCCTCCATCGCGAAATACTTCTGTGGCATCTCAACCTTTTCCTGACGCGGATTCACTTGACATCAAACCAAAGTACTACATCCCAACATCTCGTACAGGCTCAATGGCATTGTCAAACACCCGCAGTAGTTCTGTATCGTCTCACACGCTGTCGCGCGCATCCTCCACTCGTGCTTCTGGAAATCCGACACCCCCTCCCCCAGCTGATCCTCTGGGACCAGCAGCACAGTATCCTTACCTCCCCGAGTCCCACTATTCATGCCGTCTGGGCGGTCCCCGCCTCTATGATCTTCTAAACACAATGTCACTAGATAAGTTTGGCGTCCTCGCATGGGTGATCCTTGATCGAGAAGAAGAAATCTTCGAGATAGACGACGTGAGGGATGAAGACAAGGTCATGCAGGCGCTTTGGTTCCGCTGGATATTTTTGAATCGGTACGTTCTACTCGACGTGAAGTGCTTCTAGGTCTGATACGACAGTGGGGCAGGAACAAATTCGTTGCGGATTTCTTGAAAGGGACGAGGATGTTCATCAAGGATAATTGGCGAATGATACATCTGGCTGCTGGACTCGCCGCTTTAAGAACGTGGCTTCTCGTAAGTGGTCGTATGGATGGGAAGATGTCGCATGTTTGACGGAGGTTTGATAGGTTCTCAATATCAACAACTTTTTGGCGACTCCGGACGTCGTGACACTCTTGCGCGAGTATCGAAGTTTGACGGATTGAAACATTGGTATGATGATCATGATCATGCAGCACAGAATGAGGTTGCGCCTGTATAATATCTCGGCACGGTCAAAACTGTGGTCTAGGAAATGTTCTCCGAAACGACGTCTCTACGGATGGATTGAAAAGGTGTCATTGCAATTGCATGTTAAACATGTAAAGTGATTTCGAGTATCAATCCCAGGTCGTCCCACATGTACATACATAGGCATATCTTGAGCTTGGAGCTGTGCTAGTGTGTAAACTTAAGCCGAATCCTCAGCGCAACAACGGGACCGGAGATATTCAACGCATCCCGCAGGGCCTCACATCTGCTTCGAGTTCAACCCCTGTTTTCAGAGGACAAGATGGACGATGATCTTACATCAAACATTATGTATAAATGAATTATCACTGAAAGCAAACTAGATCCACAAGACGAGCCGTCCAAGGCTGCGCAGCGGCGATCACTTGTCCAATTGGAGGAGTCCCACGTCATGCGTTATGAGCAACTGTATTGTAGATGATATCGATCAGATTAGCCCCAGTCCCATTGACAACTAGATCACCCAGACCACCCGATAACTGTTCGACTTCAGGAACGGTGTCGCTGTTAAGAAGTTTGTATCAATCCAAAATCTTTACCGGAAGAGGTAGACGCACTCGATACGCTGCAGTATATCTGTCCCTACGTGGAAAGGGACGGTGCCGTTGTGTTCGACGACAGTATTGACATCCGAGGACGTCCTGCGCAAAGCATCAACTTCTGTGATATATATTATATCGGGTCCGGAATCACGTTTGGAGCAGACTAGGCGTGAACTGGAAATGCATTCAGTGGGTCTGCTCAGTGGTTGTCTGAGAGAGACATACGAGGATGGTGTATGGGTAGCAAGACCAGAGATGATCGACGCGACGACAGTGAGAGCGACAAGGGCAGCAAAGTACATGATACAAAATAACGGGCTGTGGGATGATGGGGTTAGTGGAAGGTAACTGGCTGGGACAGAATGAACATACTAGCTGCACCTGGGTAAGCCGCGAAGAAGGAAAACAGAATGGCTTAGGCGTTAGTAGCTGAGATACATGCCTTTTAAACAGGAGAGGACTGTGAACGACGCATCGTATGGTGCCTCCTTCCGCAGGTTGTCAAAGTTTCAGTGGTTGATACTCTCCTTGAAATTCAGCTGTGTTGTGTTGTCACTCGTCAAGCTTTCAAGCTCCAGCTCCATGCCAGTGTTCTTGGAGGTCATCACGGGTTCGCCGTACAACAGTAGCTCACGATAGAGCCTTTCGTAGAAGAAAAGTCCGTTGTTTCCTCGTATGAGCCGATGATGAAGTAAATAGACTGTTAGGAAAGCGTACTTGAAGTTTAGGAGCTCCATACGCCACCACCGAAGCAGTGTTGATGGCGGACCCGCGCCTCATATGCGGAACGGCGAATTTTGTGATCCCAATCATCTGCAAAATGGTCGACTCAAAGTTACTGCGAACATTTAACAAGATTGATGTCTTGAATCTTCGGCGTGATACTGAGGAACGCGATGATTAAGATACAAGGAATGTTGACAAATAAAATGTTCACATTTACTTCGAGGCGTTGTTCGCCAAGATATTCAGCGTTCTTCATGTCGGATTGTACGAGTTTTTGGCAATCCGTTTCATGCCGCAAATCGACTGCAACAACATTGTCGTCACAGCCCTCTTTCGCGATTGCTTCTGCGGTGACTTTCGCATCATCCTGTTCCTGAGGTAGGTGAGAGAAAGTGATCCCCTTGAGATCCTCGCGTGCGAATATGATAGCAGCTGCACGCCCTATCCCACTGTCTACACCAGTGATCAAGGTATTTCGCGCGTTCTGGAACGCAGACGTTGACGCGCGCTAGTTACCTCGATGGAGAAATGATGTCGTTCATGACAAGGAATGATTGGGGTTAGGGTTTACGCCAGCTCAGCAAAGGAAAGGACTAGTGTGCACATCCACATGACTAGAGGAAGAACTCAGCATATTATCGGAGAGAAGACTGCAGACGAGCACGAGAGACAAAAAACTGTTCGTACACGATTCTAACGCCCCTTGAGTGGAGGAGGGCAGATATCGATCTACATTCCCTTCTGCAAAGCCGATTGATGCGTTAGGTATTCTAGAAATATATACAGCGTCCATTAAGTCCATTAAGAAAGTACCTAAATGTTAGTCGACCACCTCACTCCCGATCACTACTTGAACTCTCATGCTTCTGTTTGCTGTTCTTGGCAATCCTTTTGGCGCGTGCGAAGATGCCGACTTCCTTATCTCGAATAAAGTTCACGATGACCATCGGCCAGCTGGGATGGGATGGGAGGATGTCGTAGAACTCTGGTGCCAGTGCTCGCAATGCAGGAAGACGCGTCCATGGGATGGAAGGGAAGTCGTGATGCTCGTTGTGGTAGCCAACCTACGCAATATAGTCAGAGTAGTAGATACACGTTGCAAAGGACGTACATTGTAAGCCAGGATGTTCAGTGGACCATAATAGCTGTAGGTCTCCTGGTTGAGACCATCCCATACATAATGCTCGGCAATGAAGTGACCCGCACATGGATGCAGACTTCCGGCAAAGAAGCTCGAGAAGAGCAGATATAGTATGGGACGCACGCCGAACGTGCGTAACAGGACATAATCAACGAGAAGCTGCACAGCCACATTGTATAAATGCCATCGGGTAAACGTCTGCATTCTGACCAAGCCAGGTCTCAGGGCGTAAAATAATATCTGGAACGTTCTGAGACGTGGGTGAGCACGTTATACGCTAGACGCAACGTTCCACTTACGCGAAAAATGTCTTTCCAAGAACGTTATTCAGACAAAGCAGTTCAAAATTAGTGGGGAGATCAGTGTCTATCCCATCCTCTCCAAGATGTTTGTGATGTTCTATGTGGTATTTCTGAACGCGCTCGCAGCACCTGTTAACCCACGTTTACTCACACGCACGTGTCACACACCTTGAACGCAGCGAAATAAGGTATACCGATGGGTAAGTTCGCGAAGACAGCCAGAGCCTTGTTTGCATTGATACCCTTGAACGCTAGGTTATGCGTGATCTCATGAATGGCGAGGAAAAGATTCTGATTCGCGGTGCCGCCCACAGCGTAGGCGAGGAACAAGAAGCGGAAAGACAGCGGATGGGTGTGTCGGAGATACACAGCAAGGTAGAGCTGAAGCGACACAACGGCTAGCACAACGTATTTTGTGAGAGGCTCGTAGCCCATGAGCTTCGTTACTTCAGGGTGCGCTTTCATGATCGCCATACGTCGCGAGCGGTGGGGTTCCTCTGTCATTATCCACAGAAAATCCGCGGGGTCCTGCGGCGGACCGGGGTAGGATACACCGTCATCCTTTTCGGTAGGAGAAACAACAGCTGTCCGACGTAGAGAACGTTTCCCTTCTGTAAAAGACTCAGCACCGCCGAAGTAGCTGAAGTCTAGCAAAAAAAATCAGCTCATCGAAGGCGATTTTAAAACTGAATTACCGATCTCCGACCCCGTGCCTTTGCAAACTGATTGTGCTGCCATGGAGCCTGTCCGGGCTGCGTAGTCTACTACGAACGAACGTGAATTAGTAGTCGGTGAATATTTAACGGTGAGAGTAACTTCAAGACCATAAATTTGGAAATGGGTGAAAGTGGCACCATTGATCCGCCGGTTCGGTAGCAATTACCACATCCCAAACAGTGTTTCGACTTCTCACCAATTTTGCGTGTTGTCCATTGACAGAAGACTGCGAAGTGAAGCATAGAGTTGAGCTGGTCATTCTTGGCCCAACATATAACATCCAATGCGTATGTCTGCTCTCCTTCAACGCTTTCATGCGCACCTTGTCGTGTTCACGGTTCATCTAAGACCTGGGTCGTACCACTCGGTGCTCAGCTAACGTACACTTGTTGAGATCTACCTTCTGCTGTTCATGCTTGTCCAGTCGTATGCGAAGCCGTGGTATTCTATTCTACAACTGAGGGCTTTGCTATCTTACCCTGGGGCCTGCTTCAAGTCTCGTGCTGGGGAGAAGGACCTTCTGATACTCAGTGTTCGTGTTCATATTTTGTACGCTCTGCAAATTCAGAACACTTGCTCGAGGCTGCAACAAGTGAGATAGGTGGAAGATAATATCATGCCTCAACCAAAGACCGCAACGTACCCTTCACCATCCATTCATGACCTGAACTTCGAACCCATCTTCCCCAACCCTCTCGTGATACCCCCAGTGTTGATCACGAAGCCTTCCTCGAACTAATTTCAGAGACGCAACAAACCATCCTCGCATGCCCTCGTGTTCTCCGAAGTCAACTCACTTCCAAAAACCCGAGTGATGAAGCTATCGAGGCTCGGCTGACGAAGCCCCGGAATCAGCACAATCGCCAGGAAGAACTCACCGGTCCACCGATGCCAAATTCGCTGTCACCTCACAGAGTAACAGAGTATCCCTCCTAACATCAACGTGGGTTGGATGGGACGGATACCAGTAAAGTTTCTCCTGAAACCACAGCAAGACGAGAGGTCAAGAGGGAGGCCCACATCTGCCGGACACTGAACCAATGCTTGGATCGAATTGAAGCAGAAGGAAATTGGAGTAACATCAAGGGAATGACTCAGAGTGCAGCCAAGGAGAGATTTGGGTCAGTTTCGAACCCGGTGACCTGTACGATTACCGGCGCATCAGCTACCATCTGCTTCTCGTTGAAGACCAGTCAATGTGCTTTATCACACGTAAGTGCCTTGCACTGATGTGATTTGGTTTTGACAAATTTGCTGCAGAGGAGAACGTCACGGTCTGTCACGGTCATCGCCGATCTTGCAGAAGGAAGGTGGCAAGAGTTTCCTTCCCTCTCATAGACCCCACCCGAAGGTAAGTTTCCGAAGTGGTGCAAAATTTTGGAAGATTCTACAGAAAGGTGGCAAGATAGGGTCAGGAAGACAATATGGAAGAAAGGTACACAATTGTCTTCCGGAATTGCGATGCTGGAGGACGTGCAATATTCATGTGATGCTTTCGAGCTTCAAATATCGCTGTAAGTATACTTGAGATATTTTTTGCTTGTGTCCTCGTAGGTCTAAATCTTCATCAATCGAAGCATTCGCTCCAGGCTACAAACTGGCTCAATAATGATGGGACGAAGGTCCTCAACAATGGGCTCACAATCGACCCACATCTTGGGGTGCAAGCTCCGGTGTGAGCTGCAGGGCGCGTGCAAGAATGACCTCGGTTGTTTCAGGACGCAGAACTGGGTAAGCTGAGATTATGATGACTGCCAAAAGACTATTGAATCCTCCGATGACCTAGCCATTCTCCCAACCTACAGCTGGTTTCGGACATCGTGCCCTGTCGATAACCAGGCAATAAGCACGCGTGTACAATCATCCTAACCTTACAAAAACGCCCAATCAACCACATCAGCCTAGTCCGCTCTGCCAAGCCTGGATCCTGGAAGAAAAGTGTTTCTGGCGCTCTTCGGTGAAGTATTTCACCACCTCGGCAGAGCCCGGAATCGATGATGCAGCTATACGATGCATTATCTCAAACGTGAGTGCCTCTTGAGAGGTATCATCAGAGTTGTCGTCGTCGTCGTCCGCGAGGACACACCCCAAGTTGATAATCGCTGTAACGGAACTGATTAGCAAACGGTAGGACATGGGGTAGCTCGTACGGATGAGACGACCCTGGTAAGAACGATATATCACACCAGATTATTCATGCGCAGCATAATCAGGACCAGTAACGCCAACGCCCGGAGGGAGGATCTGGGTGCTCGGGGATATACTAAGACCTCTCCAGTAGGCGCCAAGGCGAGCGAACTCGGCCGGAGAAAGGCAGGCTTCGGGTGGAAATGATTTGTACTAGAAAAGTGAATCAGTATATGCAGGAATATGGGATTTATGATAGAATCCCACACTAGCCCCAACACCGAAAGTAAAGTCGATGCGCGACACGTTGGCCGATCAAAGTAGAAGCCCGAGTGAACGGTAAGAGGACTACCAAACTCCAGAGGTGCTGCTGGAAGGGGCTGGCCAGGGGGGGCCGGTTGCAAAGGAATGGGCGACTTTCTATCATCTTTGGCCAGCGACTCGACGTAAGAAATTGTGTCGGTCGCTGTCGGCCAGGTATGGTCCTGGAAGGACTGGCAGACGTAGAAATAAACCTCCCACTCATGAAGGTATGGCAGATCGCAGAATGATGACACGATGCATAAGTAGTCACGTCTACCAGAACCAGTCAGCGCCGATGAGCAGACACTAGCAGGCCCCGGAAAGTCGAATGGCAGGTTTTGGATGATGAGGTTGCCAACTTGTTAAAGTTGTCGCTGGCCCCGTGACTAGGGCCCTAGGGGTTCCAGACTACCGCGCGCGGACCTTCAATTCGCCTTGGTCTGTCAGACTGGTCACAGTATTAATGTTCAAAGCTATGGCTGCTATTGTTCCACTGGCCCCCACTGTGGAAACATGATGTATTCCACATTGAATGTTGGTGCACCATCCACAGCAAATGCCCTATAAGTACTCGCCAACTTTCAGGTGGGTAAAGCACGTCTTTGAATATTCTCTCCTCGGAGTACTAGCTAAGCAGTCTTCATCATCATGAATACCGAGACACCCCTAGTATATGCACTTAGCTCCAATAAGGGCCAGGCCTCGGATCACGAGTACTTCTTTTTTCTTTCCTACATACAGCCAGTTTCTGATTAGGGTCGAAACTTCACAGGGAACGCCAATTTGTAGAGCTCCGCAAACCTCGCAAGATTCATCATGGTGGTCGTGATGCCAGTCATCCTCGTCGACCCAATAATAAAAGATTACCGCCGGAGTTACTTCTAATGATCTTCGAGCATGTTTACGAAGATAACATGGTTAACGGAGAGTGGGCGCCTGGTAGCTCGCCGTCTCCTACTCAGTTCCCATTTGCTCTCGCGGCCGTATGTAAGGACTGGAAAAACGTTCTGGAGATGGTGCCAAGGTTCTGGACACGTATCATCATCAACCTCGACACGGCAAAGCTTTCGAATGTCAACACATACCTCCGTCTCTCGAGAGATCTCCCTTTCGAGATCACCGTCACACGTGACCAACGAGTGGTTTCTCGTTCTCGCACAAATAATCGTGACGAGGGCGCTCGAGCAGCCGAAGTCATGGCGCGAATTGCTCCGTCTCTATATCGCTGCAAGTCTTTGTGTTTTAAGCTCGTCCACAGCTCCTCTCTGCCTGCTCTTCGTCATTTGAACGCCATTGCACCCCTCCTTGAGCGGCTGAAGCTGCAATGTGGGATCGATGATGGCGAACATCTGCTCGTAGGTAGTGAAGTCCCTGAGCGCTGGAGCTTCTTTACTCCAAGGCTTCGGCACCTCTTTCTCAACGGACGCAATTTCCGTGACGCTTGCGCCCTTCGCTGGGTCGAACGACTTCCACGCTTAGAGAACCTATATGTCTCACGTTATTCAGGTGGGAAACACCAAGGAGGAGATTTGCACCTGCACAATGTTTTGGTCGTCGTCGACAGGCTCCATCGTCGCTTTGGAAGACTCGAGAAGCTGACTCTTCAAGACATCTCATTCGATGGCATCCTCACGCGGAACCCTGGCTACGACATTCATATTGATGCTATGAGCCTGCAGTCCATCAGCGTCCCGACCGCCCGTGCCATCTTTAGGTCCAAGACCGGACGAGCCCCACGCCTTGTGCACATCAAGCACGAGAATGCACCCATATCGAATATTCAATTGACTCAGGCCGACACTCTCGTACTGGAAGGTCCTCTCACGCGCATGACCGAGGGTATCAGTATCTGGAATGGCAGTTGTCTTTCCATTAAAAACTGTCCCAGCTTCAACGATCACACCATTCGTGACATCTACCGCACATGGGATCCAGACGCACTCACGTCCCCGAACTGGAACCAACTAAAGATAGAAGGTTGCACGGACTTCTCTGCAGATGCGCTTCTGGAATTGTTCGATGCACGCTTCGATGTGGTGCAACAAGCGCGGAATCAGATTCAGGACCCTAACTCACAGCTCGCTATTCGTAACGTGCTAATTCTGCAGGTCCATGGGGGACCTCCCATCTCTCCAGGGGTCGTAGAGTTATTCCAAGCGAAGCTGCCGATCTTCGATTGGCATGAAGCAGCTACGGGTATAACCCATTAGCAGAGCTCAGGTGGGTATTATACGCCACCATTACTTTTTTCTGCCGACTCATCTCTCAAGACGTAGAATGACTACTATGTAGGATACGAGGCGAAGGACCACGATATTATACCAATCTAAATCCTTACGGGGATTCTCGAAAAAAAATTATGACGGCAAGTAGGACATGCATACGGATCAAATACAATATTGTACAAGAGGCTTCAATACTTACTACATAGTAGTAGTTATACCCCATATATGCGTGTTACAGTTGACAAACAATGATACTATGATCTCGTTCGACTCGGAATACGTGCAGGTCTGACCAACCACATATGTAGATAGTCAAAACACTTGAAGGTAACACATTGAGGAAATAACTTGTGAGATTTACCATGATTGAATATTGAATATTGAATATTGATCCATTGATGTTTGAACATTCAACAAGTTCCGACTCGAAGATTAATATTAACGCTCGAGTAATATATTGTCTACCTTTCGAACTACATATTCGAATAAACGGTAGAAATCCCTCGTCCAAAACATTCACCTTTCATCCGCCTTTCATCCACTATTGTCCCTGTTTTGTTCACCTAGTAAGTAGGAGGATTGTGGTGAGCCCCTACAACAAATACTTCAGCCGGCATAAAATAACAGGGTGAAACAGCGCACAGTATCTCTACCACTGTTGCACTACGCCGAGTTGCTGCGCATTAATTCTCAGGTAATTGTTCGCCTAAGGTAAGTGCGGTGCCTGAAGTATTTAACATGGCTTAAACAGCGGCATGAAATTCGGCTTCGCAACAAATGGGTTATAAGTGAGGGTGATTGGCTGACGTCCGAGACCATCTCGAGGTATCTGGACGCCAGTGTTGGCAAATTCTGTAGGGTGCCACCAGTCCTCGACCATCTGCATTTGACCGAAAAGTTACAACACGTCAATTGATAGGGGTCCGATATTAATTATCCTGAACTAAAGCTAAATGTACCTGTCCATTACGACTAGTACACCGACCCCAAGTACCATCACTTAAGCGTCGTGCCCCGCAGAGTGGGGCTACTGGGTTGGGTCAGACGGATACCAGTGAAGTTTCTCCTGAAACCACGGTGAGAAGAGAGGTCAAGGGGAAGGTCCACATCCCCCGGGGGCCATCCAATGCTTGGGTTACATTGAGGCAGAGGGACATTGGAGGAACAATCTCCACTCACGAGCTTTGAAGCCTGAACTAACTGCATCCTTACTTTTTTAGCCTTGTCACATTTCTTATGAAGGCTGTGTTGGTACATGAAGAGGCTCAGGTGGTGCATGCGACCTTCGCAGATGGCTCAACTCCCGAACACATCAAGGGTACAAGTGCAGAAATTCCTCTTAGCGGTGACCAAGGAGAGATTTGGGCCATGTTCGAAACCGGCGCCGTTACGACTACCGGCGCATCAGTAGCCTGGTGCTCCTTGCTGAAGACCAGTCGAGGCGCTTTCTTACTATACCCTACACTGATGACTGAGTCGGTTTTGAAAAAAATTGCCCCAGAGGAAAATGACACGGTCCTTGCCGATCTTGCAGAAGGCAGGTGGCAAGAATTCCCTTCTCTCGCACAGACCCCACCCACAGGCAAATTTCCGAAGCGGTGCAAAGTTTTCGAGGATGCTACAGCGGCGGAGAGCAATGATGACGGTAAGGCGTGATTTAGTCATCACTACAGTCTCTGATCCACGCACGACAGAGGGAGTTCAAGCTATAGAAAAGCGGTGGGAAAGTATCAGGAAGACTGGAGAGGACACCGTAAAGGGCACGAAGTTTTCTTTCGACTTGCCATTACAGGGGACGTGAACTGCGCACTTGATGCGTTCGGACTCTTTATGTCAGTACTTCAAGATTCGGCCTTGTAATATCTTCAAACGTCGCATGTACGTAAGAACAATCTATTGCACTGACGAGGCAAGGGGAAGAGTGAATGCTTCGATGAATTGATGTGGATGTGGAATTAGGTGCACGAGGACACAAGCAAACGATATCCGTACATGCTAGAGTCGTAATCAGTCTGACTTCACGTGAGTTTGAGATATTCACTCGACTTGTCCACTCAAGGAGCTCTGAGTAGTACGGTTTGCCTAGTCTGCATCATAATATAGAAGGAACGACTGTGGTCTGCCTAGGCGGTTTGCTCACGAATTGAAAATACGTCCTTATCTTCAACGCCTCCTAGTGTGCAAGCGTCGGCGTCACCGTACGACTGCGCACCCGTACAGACTGGTTCCCCACTTGAGAAGTTGGCTGACGTGCTGCGGGACACCGTTTTTCGCGAGGAAAGACCAAACAACTGCTGTCGCTCCTTCCAAGTTTGAGATTACATAAGGTCAAGGTCGAGTTTCCTTTCAAGACAACCGATGGTGAGATCTCAGGCTCCCGGTGACCCGGTCCCTCTAGTACTCATCCAATCAGTCCTACGATGGACAGAAGGCATCCTGTGGTCTATGAGCGATCCGAGGATGACGAGGCGCATTGGGATTCCTCTGTCACTATCCACAGAACATCCGTGTGGGTCTTGCGGTGGACCTGGTAGGATACAACCGTCACTGCGCCATCCTTTTCAGAAGGGAACATAATAGTTGTCTCGCATAGAGAACGTGTTAAGTTTCCTTTCTGTGAAAGACCCAGCACGTCGAAGTAGCTGAAGTCTAGCGAACTCGTGGTTGATTCGTTGAAGGCGAATTTATGTAAAACTAAATTACCAATCTCTGACGCTGCGCTAAAATCTTTTCAATGACTTCCGACAGGTTAAGACTAGTTGCCCATCTCACATTCAAGGGACTGGAAATGGAGCGCAAAGCAGGGTTCCTGGTTCTTGCTGAAGAACTCCATAATTACATTCTGAGCTTCCTTCCTTGCCGAGATATTCTTCGTTGTACATCCGTGAGCCACAATTTATGATCAATGTTGATGCTATCGTTGTCCTAGATGGACTTATATACTGACGCTTGTCTCATGCAGGTATGTAAGGCCCTTCGCCAGACGTACATGTGCTCCTCCGAGCTTCAGTACATCGTTGAACTCAGTGGCCAACGATTACTCCCTGTTCCCAACACGGACAACGGCGCTCCGATTTCCGAGCGCCTACAACTCTTGAGGGACAAAGCCCACGCATGGTTCAAGCTTGACATCCACTCATTTGAAACATTCGCTGTTCCAGAAAAAATGTACGATATGGAAACATCCGTCGCCTATGGACATTTCTACGTATGGGACGAAGATGACGACTTAGCCATGGTCGTTCCAATACTACCAAAGCCCTCACAACAAACAATCGAGCGCGACTGGTTTATAAGAATGTTGTGTTCGGTTCCCCACCCATACCACCTCGATGTGCTCATGGACCTAGCGCAAAACCTGATCGCCATTGTATATCCTGTTATTGATGATACTCTCCAGTCGGATAATGAGACACTCTATATTGATATTAGAGCCCTGAACAGTGGTGGTGTTCACCCCCAAGCTGCTGGACGGACACTGTTTCTGTCGGGGCTGTCCGGATACGATAACAGCGATATTCAAACAAAGGGTGCGAAACTGAAGGGTTTTGGAAGGCATATCGCTCTGCAACGCACTTTGGTGGTTATGGCTCGTGGTGGAGCCCTGATTTCATTCGAGGAGATGTGGCAGCTACAGATCTGGGACTGGCAACACTCAACGACATCCAGCGTGAGCCTTGGCTCGATATAGTTGAAAGACCTGATAGCTAACTCTCAACTTAGAGCGTCCTCGCCGAAATGGCATTACCATACCCATTCCACAACCCACCCGATTTTTGTTTCCTCGGAAACAATAGATTGCTCATTGTCGCCAACAATTTGAGGCTCTATTCAATCCAGGATATGTCCCAGACACCGCAATTACTGGCGTGTTTCCTGATGCCCGTCATACAGCGGTTCCGAATCCTCCCGATGGATGATATTGCGCATAGCTCACAACTGCAGTTTCAAGCCCAACAAATTTCAGACCTTAGGCACCAACTACTATGCCTTGAAGCATATGAGAATCGGGTCTACATCATTTCCACGAGGATCTTCTTCAATCTTGACGGAATGGCGACAGCAATGCCAATACCGTGGAAACACTGGGGCCCTTCAAATACTCGTATTGTCCACCACTCATATCAATGCAAAATCCACGTTAGCGGAAATCGAGTTTTGCAGGCATTTCCGGTCGACACGCCAGGCTTGGGCTCCATGGAGTATATATTACATATGATGGACTTCAGCCCGCTAGCTGTGACGAACAGGCGGGGTCTAGGACGAGTGGTAAAAGAGCCATCTACGATAGACATCACTGGCAGGTCCAGGGAGAGCTTGACGACGTCCCTGCCTTACATCGAGGTGGTGTCGGACAGAGTTGGCGACTTAGAGGAGATATGGATCGATAAGGATAGGATTTATTTGCTCAAGGTAATTTGGGAACGCGCAGCGGTAGGTCCGTCGTTAACAGCAATCGCGAAGTCTAGCACGCTTGAGGTCATTGACGTCTAGAGCAGGGTCCGTTATGCTAGTTAATTTTTAGCTTTTTACTCTCGAGCCTTTGTAAACTGACCCCCGACTCGTAGAGGAGGTGGACTGCAAACTTAATGCTTTCGAAATTCATACGACAAGATTTCTTAATTTTACAATGTCGCATGTACGACATCGTTTACTTGTGTCCTTGTACACCTACACCTACATCTACAACAATTCTTTAAAGCATTCATTCTTCCCCTTGTGTCGTCAGTGTAATAGATTGTTCTTCCATCTCAAAACCTCAGTTTCCTGGATTTTCAGACGGACACTCAACACCAGATGCAGGAATCGCATCTGCCGGAGCACCCGTCTTGAAAGCACTTTCTAGCAAATCCAAGGCCATGTTTGCTGAGCCCCACGATGACAGGAAACCATAACCAGAGTGTCTTGATATAGGCGCATAATTAGAGCAGCATGAGCGGGCATGACGTTACTCACCCGTAGTTATACACCACAGGCACCTTGCCTCGTGTGGGCGCGTCAACCCACTCGACTTCGAGCCTGATGCCACCCTTTCGCCCGGGGCGCAGGCCGCAACCTGGCTCAACAATGATGGGGCGAAGGTCCTCAATAGTGGGCTCGCGGTCAACACGCGTCTGTGGAGGTGCAAGCTCTGGGGTGAGCTGCAGGGCACGTGCAAGAATGTCCTCGGTTATTTCAGGACGCGGAATTGGGTACCTATAATAGCTGAGAATGTGATAAAAAGATAAGCGGACAGAAATACCAATCATTGGGTACTCTGGTGCCGCCACACAGCACCTATAGAAAGAGTCAGAGGACATTTCGTGCATGATTCTCAGAAAGCGCACATCACCATTGCTCCGTGGCATCGTATAAGTGTACGTACCGTCAGCCTCAGTCATAGTCCTTCCGAACTTGATCCAAGGGGCTCTGAGTAGCACGGTTTGTCCGCGAATTGGATGTACGTCCTTATCTTCAACACCTCCTAGTGTGCGAGCGCCAAGACCAGCACAGACGACAAGAGCGTCTACGTCACGGTACGACTGGGCACCCGTGTATGGACTGGTTCCCCGTTCGAGAAGTTGACTGATATGCTGCAGGGACACGCGCAGGATAGTCCCGTTTTTCGCAATGAAAGAGGACATGAGCCAATTAAGGTAGACTGGGGTATTCATAGTGACGGTACTGAATGAGAACCCCATCTTTGCTGGACCACGAAGTTCGTTACTCTCTAGATATTTGAACTGATGCGAGTTAGAATATGCCATAAATTTGAGTCTGTGTCATACATCTGGCATATAATGAAGCCATTCAGCATCAGGGAGATCGTCTCCGTGGTATTCAGTTTGGGTATGGCGCAAGAAACAACCCTCGGCTGCACCACCTGGTTCCGATAGCTTCCATAATGCATGAAAGGTATCTTGATCAAGCTCTGTATGACTAGGGTGTGACATGTATGTTCAGGCGGTCAGAAAGCAGCATACTTCGCTGTCTTTGATCATCATAAGCATGACTGACATGGTGTGCACCCTATGATTCATCATCAGCCGTAAACTTGTCTGGTAAGATAACTGTTTACCGCCCAGTGACTGGTGTATCTGCTTGACTTTGGATCTATGGGGAAAGTCTCTGCAACGATTGTGACACGGTAAGCGCCTTGCGCCTGTATTCTCAAGGCAGTTGTGAGGCCGATGACGCCTGCACCAATAACGATAATCTCCTTGATCTGGTCATCGTTAGATAGCGACATGGGAGACACGTTACTTTGACGTTACTTACTTACAAAGACTCGGACCACTGAAATGTATTGATATTACGTCAGCCGACCATTTTCTCCGCTAAGACAGAGTTGTTTCGTCCGTGTCACACTCGTCCTTGGCCACCGTGTAATGCTTCAGTCTTCTAACAAACGGACAGCGCCAGATAGACTTCATAATGAACGTCCTGCAAAGAGACTTACCACGTCCTCCCCAGAGGAAGGTGAAGTCGATGACTCCTCGCCACTTTCTCCACATCCAACAATGATTCCCCTGCCACCTAAACCAGCTCCTTCCAAGTTCGAGGTCAAAGTCAAGTTTCCTTTCAAGAAGAAAACAAATGGTGCAGATGCTCCAGGCCCCTCTACTCAGAGAATTAGTCCTATGATGGACAGAAGGCATCCTGTGGTCTATGAGAGATCCGAGGATGACGAGAGGCGCATTCGGGAGGATGACCAGCGCAACAATAGGTCGAGGACGCACTATGATCAATCCCGCAAAAGGGGCGGTGCTCAAATAAATGATCATTGGCAGCCTTCCTATAGTAGAGAAGGCGACCGGCGTCCCCCTGCCTGGGATCTTCCAAGGGACCCTTACAGACCCGCTCATGACACCTATATTCCAGCACGGGATAGATATGACGGTCGTGCCTACGGAAGGGAACGCGATATTTCTTCGTTGTCATCTCATTCACCTGACCGCTCCCGCTCCCCGTCTTCCTCTTCTTCTTCACACCGGGGAAAACACAGATTACCCTCACGTCGGTCTCCGGCGGTTAATTATAGCCCGCCTCGTCGTGACTATGGCGTGGACAGACTCCATGACCAAAGGATGCGTGATGGGGGTTGGGAACGCGCCCGTCACGATGACCATCGCTGGTCCGCACCGTCGGAAAATGACAATTATTCGCGGAGTGACGACCGCTACCGTCGTCCTATGCGCCACTCTCCGCGTCGCGACCGTTCATGGGACTCTTACGATAGGGACCGCCCAAGTCACATTGAAGGAGGACGCGATACTGATCGCGATTCCTACCATACGGAGAGTCATCGTTCCGTGGCACCCCGTGCTCACGGTGATGACGGTGATGATCAATATCGTCCTGTTTCCCCGGTTATATCTCGTCACCCTTCCCAGTGTCCGTCACCTTCGGCATTGAGTCACATACATGTTCCCCACACACCACCACCTCCGCCTTCTTCCCCACCCCCCGTACCCACCCCCGAGCGACCCAAAGATGATACCTTACCTCCTCATGCAGCCATCTCGATTGCAATTCCCTTGAAACGACCTCCAGCGCCTAGAGACGACCACTCGCCATCGCCACTTCCGCTTCCATCTGCTCATGAGGAACCGGTGAAAGAGAAGAAGGATACCGCGGTGGACGCGACGCCAAGACTACCACCTGTGGAGCATAAACGGAAACGTGCTCCTGTGCAGCGTACGAGAAAGCAAGAGCAAGAAGCATACGGTCTCGTCTTTTCAGGTTGTGGTCAGCAAAGCGACTATGATGCCACTGCTAAACTCGGGGAAGGTACTTTCGGGTATGTATCGAGCTTGTTTCATTGCTACTGAACGCGACTGCTCACCTTGCTCAGAGAGGTTCACAAAGCAGTTCAGCGCCACACCGGGCACCTGGTGGCTCTCAAACGTATCCTTATGCATAATGAGAAGGAGGGCATGCCCGTAACTGCCTTGCGCGAGATCAAAATTCTCAAGGCAATGAACCACCCATGCATCATCGAGATCTTGGATATGTTCGTCGTCCGTAGTGAGTACTCATGTTGTATGTCATTCATAATCACCGACATTATGCACCAGGTAATGGCAAGAACTCGCCCCTCTCTGTTTACATGGTGTTTCCATACATGGACCATGACCTTGCTGGCTTATTGGAGAACGAGCGCGTAAAGCTCCAACCCAGCCATATCAAATTGTACATGAAACAACTTTTGGAAGGCACGGAATATATGCATCGTGTACGTCCTCACTTTCCTTACTCTCGATTTTGTCTCCGACCGTTCACAGAATCACATCCTACACCGAGACATGAAGGCTGCAAATCTTCTCATTGATAACAACGGCTCGCTCCGGATAGCAGATTTCGGTCTAGCACGCGCATATGATCCGAACGTCATTCATGGAGTCATGGATCAACGTGGGAGAGAAAAGAAGTACACAAACTGTGTCGTGACGAGGTGGTACCGCCCTCCAGAGCTACTGCTCGGCGCCCGACAGTATGGCGGAGAAGTGGACATTTGGGGCATAGGGTTTGTCGATATCTTTAGGGGTGATTGTTTGGACTCATGCTCTGCAGATGCGTTCTTGGAGAGATGTTCATGCGCAGGCCAATTCTTCCCGGATCATCGGACATTGACCAATTGGAAAAGATTTGGCAGTTGTGCGGCACTCCGAATCAGCATACGTGGCCAAATTACGATGCGCTACCAGGATGCGAGGGCGTCAAGCGGTTTAATCAGACTTACTCCAAGAAGCTGAGAGCCGCATACGAAAGGTCAGCTCTCATCTGCGTGACGTTTTCAGTTTATGCTCAAACTGTGCTTTGCAAGTATCGGCCCTGAGACATGTGACCTCCTAGATAAGCTCCTTACATGCAATCCAAGAGATCGTATCACTGCCTCACAAGCCCTTGACCACGATTATTTCTGGACCGACCCTCTCCCCGCTGATCCCAAAACGTAAGTATTACTGATTTTTGTGCTTAGATCGTTTCACCTCTTATCCATCCAGTCTTCCATCATACGAAGCTTCCCACGAATTCGATAAGCGCGGGCGACGCAACCAGCCACCACCGGGTATCATGCCTCCTGACGGCTATTTCAGACCACACCCGCTGCCACACCAGCCCCAGGGTTTCTATCCTCGTGGCCCGCCGCAACGCGATGGGTTCCGGCCAGGTCCCCCTCCGCCTGTCATTGTGTCTGCTTTGTTGCAGCATCAAGGTGGCCAGCCTCCTGGTGGTCAGCATCAAGGTGGTCAACATCCTGGTAACCAGCATCCCGGTGGTGGTCAGTATCCCGGTGGTCCGCATCCTGGCAACCAACATCCCGGTGGTCAGCACCCCCCTTTCGGGCGCCCACCACCGCACAGCGCTGGGTATCCTCCCCGTGGGATGCACCCGCCACGTCAAGCGCCTCGTACCATGGATCATCCTGCTCATCTACCGCCACGGCCTATGGCTCCCATGGGCTCTGGTCCGCCACATGGTGGTCGTGGCCCACGGCGGGCAGGCGGAGGGCGGCATTCAGGTGGAGGGACCAACGGGACAGGCGGGGGAGGTCTACCGTATTCATAGCCCCCTGTTTATCTTTCTCACTCTCATCTATTGTGCTTTGTCGATCTGCGCGCTTTCGTGTCCTTTTTCTGTTTCCTAGCCATACGCACACAGCACAACTCATTTTAAGTGGAATAGATCACTTAGATTACATGTTTGGTTGGACTGTTCACTGCACACATTCTCGATGCAGACGTAATGCATGATTAGTAGTGTTCTGAGCGCTTGAACCTCGCCACACCCTACATAGCACAGTGTTTTGTTTTCAAATTTCAATCACCCAGGTCAGTAGACGAGTTATCGACTGTCATCTTATTTGGGTCAGCTCCTGGACTAGTCAAGCACACCTTGCCTCGGAGAAATTTTCTGTCAGTCCAACCCATTAAATTATGTAGTGCAACGTATCAACGAGGTCTTTAAAAAGTCCACAAGCAGATCTGAGTGCGATTATCGAACCAGGAAAGTCCAGTAGCTGCTTCTACTCAGTGGCAGGAACGTCATACTTGATCATGTTAGCTAATTGTTTTGCGACTTCTCGAGACATACCGCAACGCTTTGTGAGACGAGAGACAATATCCTTCCTCTTCACATGCGAATTCCTTGCGAGTAGCTCCTTCAGCTTACGCATCAACGAGACGAGCAGGTTGTCCCCTCCTGTCCATGCTGGTTCTTGCTTCTCGGTAATATACTTCTTCACAAGGCTGCGGATCGTGACGCGTGATTCTTCATAAAGGTGTTGGTGGCTATCCGATTTGATGACGGTGGTGATGCACGCGTGACCAATGACCTGGACCTGAAGCCGTTCGAGGCCACACTGGTTTCTCACCCACCATTCCTCCATCCTCTCCTCCGCCTCGCAATGCGTGATCGCAAGGACAATAGGAACCTTCTTCTCGCAGAGGAATTCGTAAAAGAGCCGGTAATTGCTCTGGACTGTAGGACTGGGCCTGCCCGCACGAATGCAGAACACAAGCAGATCAATGCCACCTTCTGCATCCAATTTTTTAATCAGTTTATAGGCGTTTTCGATCGACTTGAGGTACCCTTTGATCCCCAGTTGCGGTTCCTCGAGTCCAACGGTATCGAACACCTTATAAGACTTGCCATCGAAGCCGATAGTGTAATCTTTCCACTGTAGCGTACAGCGTTTCATGTCAGGAGATGTGGTTGCCACCTCCCCTCCCGCCATGAGGTTGACGAGTGAACTTTTGCCTGCTCCAGTCTCCCCAAAGACTACGACATTTTTAGGCTTGTTCCTACTCAACATTATTACAGCACAAAGAGCATCTGATGACACCGTACCTTACACGACAATTCTGGATAAGGTTACAGACGGCATGGTATGACTGGTCGTAGCGCAACCTGAGCCTATCTGTCGCATCTTCATTGATGGTCAACGCGGTGATACACGCGTGACCAGCAAAGGTCATCTTGAAATTGGAGAGGAGTCGCTCGTTGTTCTTCCACCATTCTTCCATTTCTGGAAGTTTGTCTTCCAGACCTGTAACGACAAGGACGATTGGAACCTTTCCCTTAACTTCGGAGTGGCATAATTCGTAGTTGCGGCAGAGCGCCTTGATCCCTTTTGTGCCATGTATACAGTACATGAGGAGATGGATGCCATCTCGCTCCATAAGCTTTCGAAGAAGCTCCTTCAAAATTCTCCGAGCTTCCCCGTCGGGGACGGTACCCTCAGAGCCCTCATCAAGACCTGTAATTTAGTTCAGTAACAACACCAAGAGCGGCGACCTGCACTGACCGGCTGTATCGAAAAGGTTTACCTTCAACGCCATATTTTGGGTCCGAATGACATGCTCGTACAAGTTGGTTCCAGCTGTACATCCCACAGAGTCGCAGGATGTCGGTGCTGCCTCTGTCCTAGCGATCAAATTGACTAAGGAGCTTTTGCCAGCTCCTGCTTCTCCGAAAATGACGAGATTGCATGTGTCTGAAGCTTCTCCGACATATTTGGAGTCAGCAGTACCCTTATTTTGGGTGTCAAGTTAACTTTGTATAAGGAAGAGTTAGATACGACTTACAGTAGACGATCTTGGCCATATCATTGCAAACTTGAAGATGAATCAACTTGAGAGAAAAAAAACTGCGAAGGCACGTCTTGGCTTGCGTGTTCAATAGTGTCTTCAGACTGTGTCCCCTAATTCGTTATTAGAATAACGTTGGTGCGTCCAGGTGCCAGATTTGAAGATCGGTCGGACACATGGATTGAGCATGTTCCGTGCATGTCTGTGGTGTCTTCATCGTTTCAAGCTTCAACGGCCTCAGGTCAGCCACTCGATCCCGACACATGGATTCAGCATGTTGAAGGCATGTGCATGTGTGCACCACAATGCATTGCTTGCCTTGAGATGGTGTCCCGGACTCCCATCATTGATATGCGAGTCACACCTCATGTATGTGACGGCGCGGTTCAGTGATAGTGCTACCGTGGGCGCTAGGCCGGCCGTTGAAGCTCACAGGCTCAGGCTCACTAGCACTCTTACCTGTTTCTTCAGAAGAAGGAAGACTGTTCAACGTTCAACTTCCGAGGTTTATGTCGCTGACCATCTCATCTTTTCCCCCATCACATACCCCCTTACTCCTGGTCAGCTTCTATGTATTAGTCCCTCAGGTCATTTAGTATTTGCTGTAAAACATTGTTTTGCAGCAAGCCTGAAGAAAACTTCCGACAGTGTAGCACCTTCCGAGGCAACTCTCAATAAGAGAAGTGACACTTACCGTCACCTGGTGACTCCCACTGGCAGCTTGACCAGGTCGATGCGCAAGATAACTCGACGATTTTTTTCGTAGGGAAAGACCGCTCGCAATGAAGTCGAATGACGAGTTTCGGAAGCCAACTCTTCCAAGTCACTCTGATGCCGAGTTGACGGTACTTGGAAGAGTTGGCTTCCCCAGATCTCATTTGAAATCGGTGCCGGCATGATGCTATGGGGACTGGCAGCTCATCCTGGGCCTTTCAGGATCTCTGCATATTTGATGGGACTAGTCAGACCCACTTCGACATCAATTGGAATGGAATTTATAAAGGATGCGTCATCGACGATCGCAGACAATAAGACGAACGTGTGTGCATCACCATGCACACTTATGCATGGACAGTCCGCTGCCAGTGACAGGAATACTCCGGAACTACTTACTTGGACATACCGCCCAACAATTGCATGTATCTAGACTGGTATAGAACACACCGCCTCAACCATACGCATGCTCCTCCCGGTTCGGAATGCCGTACCGGAGAAAGTCCGCGTTTCATGACGGCGCAAGCAGATCCATAAGGATAGATAAACCACTTTTTAAGTATCTTACCGCTACGTTCTGATATGAACGAGGACTCCGATATCGTTCAGACAACCATATGACATGCAATAATGCCCGTCCTTCATCTCCGTTTACGCCCCAAACCAAGATTCAGCAAACTCCCCGATATCAAATCCAAGGTAACTAAATTCGGACCCATATCATTCCCACCCGCTCCAGACGGTCTTACTTGCCCGCCCGGCGCCCACCTTGATTGCGCTCTCGACATGTCTTGATGGTGCACCACCCGAGCCGTACCGTAGCCCGTACGGCGGCCCAGCCTACACCCCAAAACTCTCGTCCACACGCTGTCCCTAACTCTCATGCATCTTGCGATCTCAATAAAGGAGCCTTCAAGGGTAATAATGATTGCTTGTGAGAGAAATAATGGTATCGCGAAGAACGACCGTGAGGTAACGTAGTGGATCCAGGCAATGCGATATTCCCTACGAGTCCTGAAAGGAAGAAAGGATCGAAGAGCTGTGTGTATGACTGATGTACCGGGCTTGAACCGAAGGGCAGATGACGTCGCGTTGCCAGGAGGGATGAGAAACTGCAGCACAGATCTAAATTCGAGACGTCTGAGCTACAGCATGAATGAGCAGACTTGGTCAAAAACACTCACCCGTCTCAGCATCTGGGGCCATGTCCTCATATATAGAACATCAGGAATAAATGAGCTTCTGACACATTTACTTACTCCATAATTGCCGAACGGTATGATATGTCTAGTCAAACTCAAAATAAGCCGGCCACACTCTCGGTTCGTATAATCCAAGCGCGACGCTCTCTGCTGCCATCATGAGGTAGACAGCGTTCATGCCTCAATATGCCAGCCCGATGAATACAAACGCGTCAGCACACCGCACAACATAACCTTGCGTTCGGAATTACAGAGCCAAGCATTTGATGGTAAATGCATTTTCTAATAGATAGGGGCAGAACAACCCAAAATAACTAGCCAATTACCTGCTCGCTCGCGCGTGGACTGATGTGCAAATGTTGATCGTGACGGGGAATGCTGCCTGTATGGTGCCACACTCTGTTAATGAGGAGCTCTCGGTGGTTGGTCACAATTCGAGTGGCGTGGAGAGTGTCGAGTCTCCCGTGCAAACTAACGATTCCAGACAAAAATTTCCCCTCACTTTGCGTTCATGACAAAACCTCTTGTTGTGAACAGTGGCAGGGTGCGTACACACTCTAAAGCCTATATCAACAACGTCGTATCACATATATATAGCATCTGATAGACAAACTCACCTTGCTGGGTGATATTACAAGTGTTGATATATGGTCTAGTTGTGGGTCACAAGGGATTTCTGTCGCCAGGTATATTTGAGCAGCAACTCGTGCTCTCCTGATCACGCGACCAACCACCATATGTGTCTGCTGGGAATCGGAGTCAGTACTGTCCATGTTTATCCAGCTTACCATATGCCTGAGACCATTCGCCCTTCCAAACGCCAGCAAGACCATTACGGACGTGTTCAACGTTCAAAAGTAAGCGGTAAACAGGGTTATGCCATGAACTCGGTCTCTCATCTCAGTTCATGCCCCAAACCAAGACTGAGCAAGCTCCCCAACATCAAATCCACATAATCCCACCATCGCTTGTACCAAATTGGGACCCATGTCATTCTCAGCTCCATTGGTGGACTTCCTTAGTCCCCCACCAGCCCTGATCATATTCTCGACCAATGTTGGTACACACCACCCAAGCCATGCCGCGACCCAGACATACCCCAAGGCTCTCGTCCACACGCTGTACTTAACTCCCAGGCGTTTTGCGATCCTGATGAACACGTCTTCAAAGGTAATAGCGACTGCTTGTGAGAGAAAGAATGGCATCGAGAAAAACGTCCGTGATGCAGGAGAGGTAGAGGACCCGGAGAGCACGATATCCCCTCCAGTATGTACCAGTCCCGACAAGAAAAACGCAACGTAGAGCTGTGCGAACGATGATCCTGATGTACCGGGCTTGAAGCCAAGGACAGATGACGTCACTTTCCCAATAGGGGAGAGGAACTACGGCACGAATAGAAATACGAGACGTTTCAAATTTCAGCTAAGGTATGCACAGACTTGATCAGGTGCACTCACCCATTTCATGGTCTGATGCCATGTCTTCCTACATAGAATGTCAGGAATACCGAAACGAACGAGCTCCTTATTTACTTACCCCCAAAGTCGTCGAACGGTATACGCATCTAGCCAAGTCCCGAACAAGTTCGGCCACATTCTCGGTTCATGCAATCCAAGCGCAACACTCCCCGCTGCCATCGCGAAATAGGCAGCGTTCAAGGAACAGTATGTCAGCCCGATGAATGCAGCGCTGTCAGCGTACCGCGCGACATAGCCTCGCGTCCCGATCGTGGCAGATGAAAACGCAGGGTTGTACCAAATATACAGCCGGGCGACGTCAAAGAGGACCGCGTGGTATGCAGCAAGAACGGAAGACCGGAGGGCGAACAAGTGTCTGGGTTGTCGTGGGGCAGCAGGGATGTTCGTCACCTAGAAATCAAGAATGATCTGAGCCCGTCCAACAGCAAGGATTGGAAAAACACACCTGATAATTCCATCCTACCCCCCGCGGGGAGTGCATGACATACACGACGTCGAGCAACCTTTTCCACCAAACTCTGTGCACTTTTTCGTTTCGCTTCTCTATAAACTTGAAATTCTTCAATGGCCTCGCCAGCAAGAGTAAATAAAAGCCATGCATAGCATAGGTCGCGATGGCGGATCCTAGCCCATAGTCTACGTAGCCGACGCCAGTGTCAATGTTCAAGTTTACGAACACGCTCGGGCTGATAATGAGGAAGCAGAGCAGAGCGACGGCAAGGGCACCGAATAAGTTCCATGGAGGTGATAGGTCAAGGAAGACCAAAATCTGCAATGTAAGGAAGGGAAGTTGTAAATGTGGTGGTAAACGCATTTTCTAATAGTTGGATGTCGGATCCAGGATGAGAGGTTTGAAAGTTGAACCGTACTATGTAGTCATCGCAAAGACTCATCTTGACGGTTATCACGACATTACTGCCCCCAATATACGTTACTCGTGGTCCCTGAGCTCTCTAGGTGGATCATAATTTCGTGACGACGGCCGCACCCTGCAGGGTCGTGACAACGCTGTCCTAGCAGTAGGCTGTCCTCCCTGGTTTCCGAACTCACATCTCCCTTAAGCTTAGGACACCCTGGGCCCTGGCAGGCATCTTCGTCGGAAGTTCGACCCTTGACTCTCGTCCCTCCATTCACGATACCTGACGAGTTTTAGGACGACTGGATGAGTACAGATCGGATCGAAGAGTGTCTGGTGTCCCCTCCTTGAGCTAGTAGCGCTGACGGCTCAAGACTCAAGAGTCAACATGGATGAAAGCAACTAGTAGCAAGGACGCTCAGATGTTCAGATTATCAGATGTTGAAGATATGCTACGTGAACGGATCATATGATCAATGATCATTTCAAGAGTCACTCGTCACTGAGCATCAGTGACATGTTGACAGGTGAACTCATGATGAGCCTTGAAATTACCAACATCTGAATCCATGCATCGTGGGGCTAGTGCCATGAACCGTATCAAGAAAAAAGAAACGTGGTCTATATGGTCCCATGCGGGAACATGATGGTCTATGAATCATGACCTGGCTGGCATCTGTAAATAGTCTAAAGGGGCTTCAACTCGGACGGCGATCACGATCACGATGTACCGGCCGGGTGGTAAACTGGTGGGTCAGGGCAATCGATAATCGCAGGAAGGAGGATGAGAGTTTTCCGTTTCTACTTTTGGATGGTTGATAAGTAGCAACGTGTACCACTACCAGTGGATCACTTCCGTCTTGAATGTGCGGTCAACGGACGCTAAGACTAAGGGAGAGGGACACGCGATAAATCATTGCGAAGTTCGAACTCGGGTACGTGAATGTTGTGGATCTCAATTTAATATTGTGTGTAGTGTATACGCATCATATCTTCGTGAAT
This sequence comes from Suillus ampliporus, assembly GCA_016584345.1. Lineage (NCBI taxonomy): Eukaryota > Fungi > Basidiomycota > Agaricomycetes > Boletales > Suillaceae > Suillus > Suillus ampliporus. The sequence goes on along the minus strand of JABCPV010000007.1, from coordinate 99,956 downwards.
TGCTCATGATGCTAAATGCTTATGCTAATAGCAGTGCGTAACAAATACAGTAAATCATTAAACATTACCAAGAGCCAGAAAAAATGAGCTAAGCTTTAAACATCCCTTCCTCCCCTTAAACGTCGCTTTTCTCGAGCGATCCCTTTTCATCCCCCTTGTTTGCAAGTACGTCCGACAAGCTCTTCTTGCCCACAGACCTCGACACAGCCCAGGCGCTGTACTCGTGACCCTGTGCGAACACCTCCTCGATCTCCTCTAGCGAGCGCTGAGCAGTCTCGGGGAAGCAGAAGAAGAAGTGGATGCAGGCTGCGAAGTTGAACGTCCCGAACACGAAGTATGTCTTCCATTGAATATTGGCCAACATCGGAGGTGCAGCCCATGCCAAAGCGAAGTTGAACAACCAGTTCGTGGCTGTGGAGAGAGCAACGGCTTTGGCGCGCACACGCATGGGGAAGATCTCGGCAGCGTAGGTCCAGGAAGCGGGACCCATCGTAATGGCGAAGGAGCATACGAAACAGTAGGAGCATACGATGATAGCTTTTGTGGCAGCGCCATTGTTAACGACGACCCATGTAGCTGATTATGAAAAAGTGAGCATGACAGAGAGTTGAGAAGATTAGCATTAGACTTACTAGCACCGTTGAGAGTTCCCCATTCGCCGAAGCGGGCCTGGAGACCACCAACGAGGTAGAGCCAGAAGCCCATGATGAGACAGCCGTAAATGATCATCGGGCGGCGTCCCCATTTGTCGATGTAGATGATCGCAGGGACTGAAATGCAAACGCATCACAACCATCGCCACCATCAAAGTGAATCAATCTTACCAGTGAAGGCTACGTTAAGAACGTATTGCACAGAGTCTGCAATGAGATTCGCGCGACGACCAGTAAGACCAGCACCCTCGAAAACGTAAACGACGTAGTACCTGTTTTGGATGTGAATACGAAGCGAGCGACCAAAGGCTAGACAGGGGACTCACATCATGACATTCATACCGGTAAGCTGAGACCACATCTGAAGACTCGAGCCAAGGACGACACGGCGCAACACACCAGGCTTGAGAAGGTCTGACCAAGATTTGGCGCCTTCCGTTCGCTCGAAGTGCACCTGTTGCTTGATTTCCTCGAACTCGAGAAGGACGAGCTCATCCTGCTCATTGCCTCCGCCGTGTAGGTCAGCAAGAATTTCCAAAGCCTCCGCCTCACTGTAAGAAGTGTGAGACCGATATTTAAATGTATATGTAAAGGATGCGCACCGGTCATGATCGACGAGCCAACGGGGTGACTCTGGGAATACGGTCATACCGAGAGAAAGGATGATAGCGGGGATCATCTGGAGACCCCATGGGATACGAAATGAAGCAGTACCATTGATGTACGAACAACCGAACTGAACGAAGTACTGGAACAAGATACCCCAAGTGATGGACCATTGTTGGAAGGAGACCAGGCGACCACGGATAGCAGGTGCAGCGATCTCAGATTGATAGACAGGGACAACGGTAGAAGCGAGGCCAACGGCGTAACCGGAGATGATACGGCCAGCACAGAGCATGCCACGGTCCTGGAGCGGCTTCTCAGCGGAAAATAATGACGCAATGGGATAATGCACTTACGACCGACGCACACTGAAGAATAGAACCGATGACCCAGAACAGACCAGAAAAGATGACCGTCTTTTTCCGCCCAAGCTTGTCACCAAGGTAGGTGACAGAAAGGGCTCCCATTAGGGACCCAGCGGGCATAGAGGCGACGATAGCACCCTGTGCATTACTACCGGGCTGCACGGAAACTATGTCAATCACGTGCAAAATGTTATCAAGACATCAAACGCACATTGTTGAAAGTGTTCGCGTACGCGGGGTTCTATCCAGGGTCAGTAAATTGCATCAGCATCTTCGACGTGAATTCAGGGGTGAATGATCATGGGATCATGGACTCACGTTCAACACTGTGGACATGGAGGAAATATCCAGGCCGAAGAGGCCTCCACCGATACATGCGAATGTACCGACGATATACTATCATAAGAATCCCGTCTAAGCATGAACACACTAAGACGCTTTGGACTACTCACAGGATTCGAGGCGATACGTGCATTGTACTGTTGAACACATTCAGCGCTTAATGGTCGAGAGTTTAAAACAACGTGCGTGACTTACACCTTTGCCCATGGTGACGGTGAAGGGTAAGGACAAGTGAAGACGGGAATCACTTGAGGTATGAGTCGGGACGCTGCATTATATGCAGCGTCAGGCACCGACCGCATGGACCTTGTGGGGCTCAATTTGAACGGCACATTTTGGAACGTGGTCATGAGATCGTAATAGTCTGTAATTTAATGCAAACGCCATCAACATGTAGTCACCTGTCCGGAAGTGGGTAACTTGGCATTAAGCGTGAACTCGGTGAACTGGCGCTCAATATATCGATTCGGCCAAGTGAATGGCGTGACACCATATGGCACGACAGAGCCTCCTGGACCGTTCCGAAGTAATCACCCGATTGCATAAGTAAACTGGGCCGAATCGAGTCTGCTAGAGTTTCATCCGCATGCAATGAAGATGCGGAGAATGCGGGGCGGGTTGGACAACAGCTAGCGAGTTTTTGATGAATTGATAAAATGGAGCTATAGTGCCTTGATTCCAAATGTATGGAATGCAAGTGATCGCAGCAAATTTAGCATCCATGCGGGTGGGACAAGGTGGGACACGGTGGCCTTCAAGGTAACTCACATCTCGGCGTCATTACCCGGAACTCAGGATTTGTGCTTGAAATTTTTATCCCTTGGCCGTGGTTGCAAGTTGCTGACTAGTGACTTCCCATGCAAATAAGAATTCCAAATTTGAAACATAGGACCGGACCGTCACTCGTGGACGCTTGGTCACCGACAACTGCCTCAAAGTTATATGTATCTCTTAACAAAAGGCTTACTTCCGGTCACGAGGCTCCCGCGGAGCTACTTTGCGTGCGCGCCAGCTGTCGCGGCGATTAGTAAGTGCTTCACCGCGAGCTTACAGGCTGTGACTCATTGAGTACCAAACGTTACCTCCTCGAAGCTTCATCTCCTTCTTGCCCTTATCGTGGCCCATGTGCGCCTTTTCATTGAATCGTGTCGTAATAGATATCAGAGCGCTCAGCGGAAAGAGATACATAACATATTAGGAAAAACGATATTATAGGAAGATTCAAACGATCAACGATCGTCCGTTGCCTTGGTTGTCGCGCGCACTGTGGTCCTATTGGATGTTCTAAGTTCTTGCTCCGCGTCTTGTCCGCGCCACATCTGATACCAGGGTTTAGGGCAGGGTTGATTTAGGAAAATCTGTTATTGCTCCCGATTCAACCTCTGTACTTGATCGTATTGCTTGACACTAGTGCTTTGAACATGCACATGGGTAACGACGCCACGCTAAAGTTACTGAACAGTCGACATCAAACTTAAGACCTCCACCAATTGTCAGCCATCAATCCATCAATCATATCACCGCCCACTGACTCAGTGGTGTGCCTAGCCAAGCCTAGCCACAACCTAGAACATCATGGTACATGCGTAACGATTCGAAACCGTTCATTTCCGAAGCGTTTGTACGAAATCAAAGAACAGATAAATCTCTTCACGCAATTCCACTCACACGTGCTCTAACGATAGAACAACCTACACCTATACTATGTAATGCCTTTTAATAGGATCTCCCAAACATGGTCCAACGCTTTGCCTCCTGTCCACAGCCAACGCACTTCGTTTCTCCCACCTTGAGAGGAGAGAATCGCTCCTGATCAAATGGAATAGCAAGAGATTTGGCTCCGGCGGACGGAGCACGTTCGTCTTGCGGTTCCGCACTGTATAAATATCATGTTAGAAATGTTGCATATCTCCGAGGTTCCCAAGAGGATCAAGAGCCCGGTTGTCTAGATCAGAGACTGCATAAAACACTCACGCTCTACCACTCCGCTCCTTGATGTCATCCTCACACGCCTCACGCTCGCACCACGGAATGACGGCAATGCACTTGCTATCCAGTGTGGGGACGAAGTTTTCCCATCGTGTGACTTCTTTTAGGTGCGCATTGTACTCAGCGAGAGCGCGCTGGAACATGTCGTTCTGGATGGTGTCGAGCATCTTCGGGATTGTGGTGGCAAGGTCAGCGAGAGCAACGGGGATCTTTGCACCGGTATCGCGGCGCACAGTCAGTGTCTGCTGCTTCGCAAGGTCATTCGGCCCTATCTCCAGACGAAGGGGGACGCCCTGATCAGGGAACGGAACATATGTCAGGTGAGCAATGATAGCAGATCGTGAAGAGCGAACCTTTTGTTCCCAGTCGTTGAATTTATACCCAGGGGTATAACCCTCTCTAAGGTCTGCCTTCGCCCGGATGCCCCCATCTATCAGGGATTTTGCGAGGTCATCACAAGCATTATTTATCTTAGCTCTGTCTTCGTCGCTCGTCTTTGCAGTGACTCCACACGGAACTACAATAGCCTGGACAGACGCAACTCGCGGAGGAAGAACCAAGCCTTGGTTGTCGCCGTGAACCATAGTCATCACACCAATTGTCCGCGTCGACAATCCCCAAGAGTTTTGCCATGCAAAGGTCTTGCCTTGGCCAGACGAATCGTTCGGGTCCTCGACCATAATGTTAAACATTTCCGGACGCGAGAAGTTCTGACCCAAGCAGTGCGAGGTAGCAGCCTGAATACCACGGCCCGAGGAAGGAACAAAGCCTTCAATCGTGGTGGTATAGAGGGCGCCGGCGAATTTCTCCTTCTCGGACTTGATGCCAGGAATAACAGGGACAGCAAGAAGTTCCTCATACACGCGGCGGTACAAGTCAAGGATCTCCCGTACTTCCTTATCAGCCTCGGCCTTGGTAAGGTGAGCAGTATGGCCCTCTTGCCACAGGAACTCGCGAGTACGGAGGAACGGTTCTGAGTAGCATTAGAAATTAGAAACCAACGGTGTTCGAGCACAAGGACTCACGCGGATGTTTGAACTCCCATCGAACAACATTGTTCCATTGGTTCAATTTGAGCGGCAAGTCTCGATGACTCTTAATCCATTTGGCGTAGTCTGCGAGCAATGACTGAGATGCCCAGTCTATGACGGGAGAATGTGGGCTTACAAGGATACATAACAGTTTCAGATGTCGGGCGAATAGCCACCGGCTCCTCGAGATCAGAGCTCCCACTGCCACATCATTAATATTGAAGTCCATTCGCTCCTTGATTCACTTACGCTCTCGTGACCCACGCGACTTCCGGAGAGAAACCTTCAATGTGATCTTTCTCGCGTTCGAGCACCTTTTGCGACACAAGCATAGGGAAGTACACGTTCTGAACGCCCATAGCCTTGATTTTCTTGTTGAACCAATCTACATCACGCTTTAGCATTCTGAATCAATCGAGAAATATAGTGCACACCTTGGATTTCCTCCCAGATACTGTATGACCACGGCCTCAAAATATAGCACCCACTAACACTGTAGTACTCGAGCATCTCTGCTTTTATTAAGACCTAGAACGCACAAGTGAGACTAGATCAGGGCAATCAGATAAAAGGACACATACGCTCTGATACCACGTAGAGAAATCGACTTCCTTCTTGACACCGATGGCGATCTGGACGGCGCCGTCGATTTTCGCGTCCTCCTTCTCTTTCGCAGCAGGTTTTGAAGGAGTCGCAGCGACGTCAGACTTGAGAGAAGTGAAATCGATTTCCTGGACTTTCACGTCCTCAGTCTCGAGCTTTTGGAGGTAGGAAATGATATCTTGTCCAGACAGGAAGACAGTTGCACTCGAGGACAGTGCGTGTAACGCAAACGATGAGGAGGAGGACGCGATCGATGCATCGATCACAGTAACAACTTTTGGGAATGTCTCGCTGGTCAATGAAAGTAGCGACACTGATCGTCCACGTAAATCAGACTAATTATGCCGCATCATAAGAAATACGTACAAGAGTTCTTATCGAGCGCGAAAAAATCAGCAAGTAGATCCTCTGATGCCAACCTCAGCTCCTTCAGGTTGAGCTTCTTGCCGAGCGCTGATGAGCTCGTCTCGGTCTCATCGCGAGCAATGACGACAACAGGAACTGGAGTTGCAGTTTTTGCGGTCTTCGGCTTGTAGACGAGCGTTTTGATCAGCTCAAATGATTTAGGCGCAGATGATGTTGCAAGCAGCGCTTCACGCCATGATGCCGGGGAATTTGTTTCAGCATGCGTGATGCTAGCAGACGGGGTGATTGACAGCCCAGCAAGGGACTGGGCTACAGACTCTAGGGAGTTCATAGATGCAGATGTGTTATGGCGAGAAGTGGTGGTTAAGGCTCTTTTGACCAAAGTGCGGTTTGGGTATGACTCGATAAGATTGGGCCCATACGTTATCCGAGTCAGATGCCAGTTACCCCAGTAACGCGGCCGGACAGGTTTTATTCTACAGGAAAGTTCATGAATTCGCTGCACAGCGTGCAAGAGAGCTCGCATGCGACAAGCAAAAAAATTTCGCGGGTAATTGAGAGTAAGAAATGCGCCTTAATCGCCTCTTCAACACTCCCAAGCGACTACGTAACGCGTCTGCACAAAGTCTTCGACAACCTCCGACGACTTATAAACAAGGCCCTCGACTTCAAGTACACTACTGCATTTTTTTTTCCTGGGACTCTAGCAGAACGGATATCCAGTGTCGGACGGAAAGATCATAGGTCCGACGACTTCGTCGCGCTTTGCTTTCCCGCACAAGAGTTCGATCAACGTGAATGCGAACGGGAACGCCGTTCCTATTCGACGACAGTAAAAAGGCGACAAACACGCACATAGTAGAAGCCTCCAACTCACCTGGTCCGCGGCTGAAGATCGAGGTCAGCGAGTCGCCGACTAATAATTCACGATATGGACTCACCTTGTGACAAGCGTCGCTTTGTCTGGGACAGCATCCGACACGACCACACTTTGCTCCTTGTAGTCAAAATCTATCGCAACAAAGAAGCTATACCGATCATCCCCGTCAATTTTCGCAACTTACGGTCTGGAAACTCGCTCTGGACGGATGGGTGCGACGTAATCGGCTGACCAGGAAGCCCTGCTGTGATTGCGACCTTGGAACCTTGCAAAACATACATACGTTAACCATGAATCCAATCAAATGTGATATACAGTATACCTGCGCATATCATACCAACGATCCGCTTCTCTGGATGGTTATAGTAAGAACGAACGAGGGTTTGCACCTCTGTCGAGTCTGCCATCGCCACGGCACCCCCCATGCCACCAGGGATGACGAGAGCATCGTACTTATCCTGAAGAAGTATGCTGCTATGAGCTTTACCTCGAATATACTCCAAAACGGATTGGAAATGCCCACCGGACCGGCGTCGAGGGGGTCGAGGGTGACATCAGGAAGGATCTTCACTTGCCTCGAGCAGACTGCAAGCGGGGGACTTGTATCAGAAGATCCGTACGGTGAGAGACCCCTGGGGACAAATGCAGATGTGCATTCTATTCCTGCACGGACGAGCGTATCATATGTGATGGTGCTACATGTACACCCTCATTAGTGCATTAGTTAGGGGATGTTGGATCTTACAACTCCATTTCTTCCGTTCCGTCTGCAATGAGGATCAGAGCCTTGACCATGGCTGGCTCAAGTTCGGTACTAGTATTTTAGTGGGAGGTCGTTTGGATTAGTAGCTGCTAAGTACTAAGTCCCAGTGAGAATCGACGAGAAGCAGAGGGATAAGGCCTGATTAGTGAATTCAAGTATGTATCAAATTCAAAGGTCTGATATCATATATGGCAACATGCGAACGTAATCCAACACAGGGAGTACTAGTAAGTCCCTGAAGCAGCGGGTTGAACCAGGCCATTCAGACGATGTTTCACTCTTAACTTTCAACGAACGGCGCTCATTTCAATACAACAATACTAGTCACGTCAAACGGTTGATATGTTTATATATATGGCAAGGCAAAATATTCAAAAGGATGGTGGTGCATGCGTGATGCTTAGTTCTTGCCACTGGCACAGCAGGTGCAGCTACCAGATGCGCTGTTGCAGCTACCAGACGCACAGTTGCAACTTTTGACAGATATTCAGAAACCAGTCATTGGAATGTAGGCAAGACAAGACTCACGTGCAGTTAGCGGCGCAGCATTTGTCGGACATGATGATAATAAGGGCGGTTAAGCTGCAGGGTCGTGTTAGTCGCGGGATAGGGTCAGGAGACTCGGTTCAGACAACCTACCAGATGTGTGAAGCAGTTGTGAATGTAGCAGATTGCTGGAGGAGAAGGCAGTTAGAGAGGGGCCGTTTTATATTGCTCACAATTGGAGCCGTGACCAGAATAGACAGATTGAAGTGGAAAGCCAAAGGAACCCCAGTAAGGGATATCGTGCAACAAGTGCTAGCTATGGCTTGGCTGTGGCACACCGCTCCATCAATCCCAGGGGTAACAACCCTAGTGGCACAGGAGGCATGTGACAAGCCACGACAAGTGAGATAAGAGTCAAAATTAACCAGCAGCGAGCACTTCACATCAATAAATTTCAATACAAACTGATGTAAAGTTGCCTGCCTCAGTGTATTTTGCCACCTATCCGAGCTCGAGGCAGACGCCGCCGAGCTTGTAACACGTCGAAGTGGTGGCTAATGCTGCTTAGAACGTTGTCATCATGTGCATCTATCAATTAATATTACTTCCCACGGATTGGCATAACCTTATCCTTCAGCCACAATCACCAGTTGCGAGTGACCTTGTGAACAAGCTAATGGAGCATTATCTAAAACCATAAGCTACTAGTACTATCTCCGCGAACAATCTAATCCGCACGTCTAACAACATCCTCACAGCGGGGACATAGACCGTGCTCCTCTTCACGAGTATACGTCCAGCACCGCGGGCACTTACTTGAAGATGCAGGTCTCACGCGGATCGCCAGCTCCAAGTCCGAGTCTACGCAGAAGAAATAAGGTAAACGTGACAACGCGCAGGTTTCATAAATCATACCAGGTATATCCATTGAAGAGATATAAGACCATGCAGATGAACTGGTGCCGAGAGAGCCTTCCTCCGTGATGTTGGCATCAGAGACGATGAAAAGAGTCTTCAGGAATGTCTCTGCGCGCAATATCGTTCAGTGATGAAAAAAGGAAGATCGAAGTGCTCACCTTCGCGTTCAATCAGCTGTAGAAAATACGGCTGCATGGATATATCATTGGGTAAGATAATATCAACCTCAGCTTCGAGAGAGCTCTTTAGATGTCTGCACCAAAATGCTCAGAACTATATCAACGCCAAAAGAATTCAGCACTTACTTGTTTCCTCGGGCTTTTTCCAAAAGAGATAACACGACGCTGCGTATCCTCAGCAAACTAGTCATGTCTTTTTCAGCTTGAGGGTCATTCCACACGGCACTCTACGTAGTTCAAGCAAATGTCACTGGAAAGTTCATGCAGCTCCGCCACTGATACTCACAACGGGAGTCCACTTCTTCGAAAAGACGGATAGCTGGGATACAGCTTCGTTACCTTCATGAAGAGTGCTGTGGATTTCCTCCGCCAAATAAGGGAGCACTGGGGCCATTACGGAAGTCATAGAGTCGAGGACCTGGTAGTAGTAACATCAATCAACCGTAAACACAAGTATATTCTGGCTGAATTGCGCTTACTCTGGCCAGGGTAGTCACAACCGCTCGTCTCTCGACACTCTGTATGTCATTGGCATAGAGGCAATCCTTCGTGATGTCAAAGTAGAGGGATGACAGAGTGATGTTTGCGAAGTTGGTCAGGGAGGTCATGACTATTCAAGAGTATAAGCTTTTGGGTTCCGTGAACGTGACGAATTCTCACCTTTCGGGAAATTGTAGTTTGCATACCCCTCTGCAGCAGTCTGGTCGAGCTTGTACAGCTCGTTCATCACAAAGCGCTCCGCCTGCGACAGCAATCAGATTTAGCATGAGAAATCGATTGCATACGTGGACTGACCAAGCCCAGTTCGCTGTGCTCCACCGGAACGAAGTGCTTTCGCTGAGCGGTTGTACCAATATTCCCAAGAATAAACCGAGCAGAATTACGTATCCTCCTCATGGATTCCCCACATTGGGCAAGAACTGTGGGTCCAATGGACATATCTCGCCAGTACTCGACAGTTGCCGCCCAGAGGCGGAGGACATCGGCACCGTACGCAGGTTCCCTCTTCTTATCCTATAAACGGCAAACTTCAGAAAATCGCATATGCAAAATGTGTGATGACCGACCTTGCCACCGTGGATGATGGTCATGGGGCTGACAATGTTCCCGAGGGATTTACTCATCTTCTTGCCCGTTTCATCGAGCACCATACCATGTGTAATCAGCGTTCCGTACGGGCTCACCGGCCTCGCATCACTTTGTCCGGTGCCAACACCCACTGCGGTTAACAACTGGCTCTGGAACCACCCGCGGTGTTGGTCTGTGCCCTCAAGACATACATCCGCCCGATGTTTTCTCCCGCCCGTAGGAGCGCTCAGCGTACTCCAATTCGACCCGCTATCAAACCAGACGTCCATTGTGTCCGTGCCTTTGCGCCAGGCCTCAGGCCCTCCTTCGAACTGGGCCAGTAACTCTGGGGTGAGGAAGTCTTCGACCGGACCTTCCCACCAATGAGCCACACCTTGCTCAGATAAAACACGTAAAATGTGAGTGAGGGATTCGGATGTGAGGACGGCGTTGTCTGTTGGGGTGTGGTATAGAGCCGGGATCGGGACACCCCACACTCGCTGACGAGAGATACACCATTCGGAACGCGAGCGAACGAACGACTCGAGTCGATTGCGAGCTGTGATCAAACAAACTCAATGTATAGTCCCAAGGAAAGAAGGGGAACATACAAGAAGGTGGATAAAACTGTACGTCTTTCAGTGCGTTGAGTGCATCATCCTTGATGCCGTCCAGATTGGCAAACCATTGCGAGGTGGCTCTATTAGGCCATGTAAGTATTGAAGTGAACCACCTCTCGCTAGGTTCAACTTACGTTACGATGATAGGTTCACCAGTTTTCCAATCGTATGGATAGCGATGCTTGATCCTCTGTACTTTCACAAGGTGCCCGGTGGACTCCAGTAGCTTGACAATAGCTTTACTCCCACCCTTAAGAACCTCTTGTCCCACCAATGTTTGTGCAGCTTCTTCGCCTACGACATGAGCAACATCAGGAGAAAATCTACCGGCATCGTCGACGTGACAAACGATATCTGTGGAGCCTTGCAAAAGACCAAGCGCTCGGAATGCTAGATAATCTTCTGCGCCATGTGCAGGGGCACAATGCACTAGACCAGATCCAGACTCCGATGTGACATGAGATGCCGCAATAATCTCCGCGCCCGTTGATGAAGAATGGATCGGGGAGAAGACAGAGCGGAATTGCGCGCCCACCAGATCTGCACCCTTGATTTCAGCAATAACCTCGTAAGATCCGATAATGTGTTCCAACGCGACAAGGCGATCTTTAGCAACGACGAGGGCATCCTCCTTGACAGATGAGCACACGAGACTGTAAGTCAATTCGGGATGAACAGCAATGCCCTATCGAAGGATATCTATGAAGATGCTCGAATTGAGAACGAATCATCCATACCATGTTTGCTGTGAGGGTCCAAGGTGTAGTCGTCCATACTAACAGATTTACCGAAGGGGCCTTGGCTAAGACTTCTCGGAGAGCAGTGCTTGCGATTTCAGTCTGCGAGTCCAGCGGAAAGGTCACATAGACTGAATGCGAGACATGTTCATCGTTATAGACGAGCTCCGCTTCCGCAAGAGCGGAATGTGACGAGGGAGAGTAGTGTACCGGTCGGTAGTGCCGGTAAATAAGACCTACGTGGTAAGCGAATTATAGAATGAACTTGGATGCCAGGAGACAGAAAAAACACGTACCTTGCTCAACCATTCGCTGAAAGACCTGAAGCTGACGAATTTCATAGTCATGGTCTTCAGGAAGAGGTCAGTAAACCCCGAACATAGCCATATATCACAAGTCGTACCAAGTGTGCGGAAGGTTGTTTCTGAACTCCAATCAGCCATTATGCAAAACTGCTCGAATTCTTCCTGCTGCGTCCTCATTTCACGCTCTGCCGTCGCTTTGGCTGCTGCGCGAATGACGTTGGGGGGCAACGAAAGGGCATCTTTCTAAATTTCATACTTAGTCGACGCGACACTCTAGGAGGAACAGACGACGCGCCTTTAACTCTTGTAGAGCCTTATTTTCGATGGGAAGACCATGACAGTCCCAGCCAGGGTGATAGCTTCGACGGATGAGCGATACTAATCAACCATAGGAAGAAAAGAACTCACTGTACTCGATGACCTGTCAAGACATGGTACCTATTGATGATGTCTTTTATAATTTTATTTAAAGCGTGTCCTGGAAATAAGATGTTGGTATGGCAATTTGTGTATATTGCTGCGCGTACCCATGTGAAGGTGACCATTTGCGTAAGGAGGGCCATCGAGTAGAACAAAGAGCGGTCCGTCCACGTTCTGAGCCTGCATACCACTGCGTCCAAGCAGGAACCGGTGATTACTGTGAGCAACGCACCTGCGATCGATACAACTCTTCGCAAGTCTTCCTTTTGAATGACGACTCGGACTTTGGTGAATCTACCCAGAGCGGAAATGAAGTTTTGGGCAAGAGAAGAGTCTTTGAATAGGCTTTGGAGTCTGCGCTGGCATTCTTCAAAGATTGCGGGACATGGCAAGTGGAGAACCGGCAACTTCTAGATAAGTTGAAGAGACGCGGGCGAACTGGCCTCGTGGCAATTGCAACCACCAGACACATGAAGCTAGGAACGCCGGTCACCCAAAGGTCGGAAAAATAATGGTAAACCCTAACCCTACAACGAGTCTCCCAAACTGGAAGCAATTTTAGCCTTAGACATGGTGAAACAACCGTACGTGCCAACTTGAACGCAGCACACTTCACCGGAGTCCGAGCTCGTCTTAATCCTGGTGCGGTGTTTAAATTTTCATATTTCAACTGTAAATCCTATGTTCGGTCAGCTCTTGTGGTGAACAGCCTAGGTGTTGTTCTCCGGACAAGGTCGCCTTGCCGCATTATGATGGTGTACGTGATACTTCAACGTGATTACACATCCTAGCGCAACGCCTCAGGGCCACGCCTCGTCTTTGAGCGCTAATATGGCTTTAAAAGTGCCTCAACTTCAGGTGCGTCTCGTGTTCCGCATGCCATCATGAGCTACCTTACACGTTTTCTTATTTTATCTGAAATTTTCTTCTCATCGCGCTCCGCTTCTGCGATACCTGTTCTCAGCTTTCCCTTGACCAAAGTTGACAGGATCGCTGACTCGAGAGGCTCATGTGACGCTGCATCGATTTTGAGGCGCCGCGCTTTCACGAACGTCTCTGTTACTAACATGGACTACTATCAGTATGTCATGAATGTCGGTGTTGGGGACCCTCCCACATATTATTCGCTAGTGGTCGACACTGGCAGTTCTATAACATTCGTCGGGTATTTCTGGCTCATTTGGTTGAGGTAAGTAAACGGTAGACTAAACATCCTCACAGGAGAAGCAAACCGTACAACAAAACGTCTACGAGTATCGCGACGGGCCAGAACGTGGAGGTGACCTATGGTCTGGGATATCTGGCTGGACCAGAGTGTAGGGTCTTTCCTATTTCTCTTGGAGCATTGTCTGATTTGGAGCATGTTGGCGCAGACTATGATACGGTTACACTGACACCCGATATTGTTATCACCGACCAGTTGATCGGGAATGTAGTCGCCTATACTGATTGGCCTGGTGTAGATGGCGTTTTGGGTGTCGGTCCAGTTAACCTCACTTTAGGGTCTTTGTCTCCAAATATCACGTCAATTGTTCCTACAGTTATGGACAATGCCCGACAACAGGGTTTGATCCAGCAACAGATCATGAGTGTATCATTCGCTCCACCATTAACTGACAATGACACAAGTGAGGACAGTCCCTCTTTTCAGTATAATATCAATTCCAAATTATTTCTCAGACGGAGTGATCACATTTGGCGGCGTCGATCCATCATTGGTAAGTTAGAAGGGTTTCTTGTTCAATGTCATTCACTATTTGATGCTATCTAGTTCGTTGGTAATATTACATATGTCTCTGTCACAAGCACCTATCCAGCAGCGTACTCTTGGGGAGTCAATATAACGAGTTGTTTTTACGGTGAAACTATCATTTTTTCGACCTCAACTGCTGGAACTGTTGACACTGGAAATTCACGTATGTCCTTTCCATGCAAGTAAGCTCACGAGTTTTCTAAAGCCTACTTCCTCTAGTCGTAGCGCTTGCTGATGACTTTTTTGCCACATACATGGCTGCCATTCCTGGTTCGTATTATGACAACCAGTCATCGTTCATCGTTATCCCATCATCATCGATCGGGAACATGCAACCCCTGAACCTTACGATTGGCGGCACTGTGTTTATAATGGACATTGCTGCGCAGCTTATCCCCATCGACCAGGACTCTGCGTGGGGTGGAAATCCTGGAGTACAATATGGTACGATCGGCCCCTTGGGACATCAAAGCGGACAGGGCTGGGATTTCATCCTCGGTCAGAAGTTTCTAGAGAAATATTACGCTGCGAGTACTTTTCGAACATTGCTGCATCGGTCAGACCTAACGCTCTATGCAGGTCTTTGACGCTGAAAATAACCGTGTGGGTTTAGCATATACGTGAGCGTTGTTGTCCGTTCATTAAGTCAAAACTGATCAAAGTGTTCCAAGAAACTACTCCGTATCGCCTCCGCTCGAGACTTCAAGCGCTTCATTAAATACATTTGGATTCTCTCTACTGGCATTACTATCGATGATCGCCCAAGCATATACCCTGCAACTCATCCCTTGATTTTTGCGCATCTGGAACCATGTACATTTACCAGGACTTACATATGTGGCATGTATATAACATATGTCATTACTACATCGACATGGTAGCATGAAATGGAGCATGCGCCTCGTTCATCTAAGCACTGGCAGTACTGCTGTGACCTGGTCTCTGCTCACCAGGGCTTGTGGGATTTGGTGCACATACACAGCACTCCTGCGCAGGACGGTAAATTTGACCTCATCCAGCGATACTATCATTGACAGCAGCGACAGAACTTCCCTGCGGTGCAGAATTCTAGAAGGGGACAGACAGCTATATATACACTGGGGAAGTTGACGCTGACTTTTACACAATATTACGTTGCACAGTAGAAGTAAAATACCCTGGAAATGATTTACTCTCAACGTTGCAACCCTCGATCACGTATTCACCTCTGTGGGAAAATAGAAACTAAGAGAAGTAGCTCAGCGTTTGAGAGAAACCGCTATGACATTAGAAGTACCTAAGAGAAGTAGCTAGACACGAATTATGATGAGAATTAATGAGTCGGCGTGCAAGATGAATGAAAACATACCTCAGCGTTTGAGAGAAACCGCTGAGGTACAAAGAAGGCGAGACAACGAGATTATAATCTATGGTAAAGAGTTCGTGAACAGAAGGAAATCTAACTATGGTGACGTCGTTGAACATCCAACGACCTCAGACTCCCGCATGATATCGTGTCTGTCAGCAAATTCCAATGATGTCATCTCGTCCATCGGTGAATCACCCTGTCCGCTGGTTGTTTTCCAGAGATGGATCTGCATTCGGGTAGCAAGTAACGCTTGTAGTATGACCTGTGTCCTGAGAGAAGCACAGTAAATTTTGTAGCATACTTGAACTTGGAAGAGTATCTTACACTTCTATCATCGCATGATCCTAATTGCAATCGATGGTCAACGCTGACCACCACTTAATTAAAAAGCACTTACATTAGTTACTACTCCTACCGCACTTATCATGTTGATGCCATTCAATGCTAAAGAAGTCGATGAGATCATTTTCACCAAGCAGCATCCGCGAAATGCACCAAGACAAGCGGCGAAATATCCAATGTTGTGTTGCACAAGCAGAACTACTAGTGTTCCCCCACCTGCGCGGTACATTTTGAACGCCTTGTAAACAGAAAGCATGAAAACCTCTGATAATGCAAGGAAGACTGAGTGATTGCAAAGTTGGAATGTAGTGGGCATACTTGCCCATCTCTAGTGCGACCAGAAGTATATACCCTGCTATGAAAGGCTGTTGTGTGTATGGCGGTAACTCACAGCCTCCAACTATCTGTGGTTCAGTTTGGCGAAGCAACATACACTTGTGCTGAACTCACATATCTCAATAGCGACTCCATATAGTGCGTCGCAACTAAATGCCCCCGCAAGAATTACCTGAGTCTGTGTCAGCCAGACGAGAATGTAGATAGTAGCAAACACACCAGGTAGCTTCCAGTCAGAAAGTACAGAATCCGTCTCGTTCTGCCCCATAACACATATGTTCGAACGATAAAGATACCTAGCATTTTCCGTGAGATATAATTAAATAGTGGGATTTAGTATGGGGGTCTCACACTCAGCACACACGAGCGCCATAACAAGCATCCCTAGATAATAAGATTTCAGGAGGATGTACTTCAGCGCCGGTCATGATAACATGAAATACAACTCACAGAGATCAATTTGATCAATAATTGTGCAATCCTGAATGAATTCTATAATAGGCATGCAGAGGACCGAGGCTGACTCACCATTTTATCGAGCTTCTCCATGGTAGGGATGAAAACAACTGCAGGTGGTCGTGAATACACTGCGACCAGGAAGAGATGGATTGACTTTCTTGGGATTCGGACACAGCATGCAATAAGAGATAGTGCACGGCATAGCACGTATGAGACCTTTGTGAGCGACACTTTTTGGCTTGCCAAATAGTCAATCTGGACGCCATTAAGAAGTTAGCGACCCGCACTTGTTCCAAGTTGACAGAGCCTGCCTCGTAGTCAAGATGGATCAGAAAGTCATAAACCTGTACTTTGGTGATGAGAATATCAAAGAGACGTTGCGCAATATCTCGCGCACCAAGACCATCATTGTGGCAACTGGGTCAGCAGGTTATGGGTCCACAACTGGCTCTTTGTTCATAGAGGTGATCTACTCACGAAAGACATACTCCAAATCAGATGAAATAAGTCCGGGATTTTATGCGTATGATAGAATTACTTACAGTTCCATTGAGCAAATCTATGTACGTTGAAGATGGGGACATGATGGAAGTGCTGGTCATCATGCGAGCATGCTGATTCATGCATGTTTGGTCGTTGCATGCATTCTTCACTATAGAGACTCTTCCCGCGATTTTGATAGGACTAGTCGACGTGGCATCGGAGCGTCGGGATCGTGCGCCACGCAACGAGTCCCCTTCGAGCGTTTCTGAAATGGGCGCCTGAACGTTTGCATCAATCCTTTTTTGAAAAGGCGAGAACATGCCTTCAAATCAGAATATTAAGCTGTTGGGTTGATAAGTTGACGATTACAAAAGGAAATGATTAACTTGTCCATCAAAATGTAGGATGGGGTAGGGGGTAGCCATGCTCTGGGACCTGGAACCAGGGACCAGGTAAGCGGAACTGACACCGAATTGACTCAGCCAGATCAAAGGTGGCTCGCTCAATTTCAATTTAGCTGGTATCAGGGACGATGGTGAAGGCGTCACCTGCAGCCAATTTCTAGATGCACTGCTCATTACTGTTGTGTTCGAAATGACCTGGACATGTTCTGCAATCAAGTAAGCGGGGTAGCAACTGATACTGAATCAACCAAAAGGAGCAGGGGCTGAGTCTCCATAAAATCCTGAGCGATTGAGTAGAATCGTTCGGCCGATGCCAGAACTGAGCAGTAAGTAACATGAAGTGGTCAGGCCAAGGTCAGGCAGCTATTTGTTAGTTGACCATGATGCGCACCGTCCGACCAAGCACCGGTATAGTGGATAATTACTGCTGCGACCTGGTTGTTGCACACCAGGGCTTGTAGGTTTGGTGCACATACACAGCACTCCTCCGCAGGACGGCAGGTTTGACCTTGCCGAGCGATACTATCGTTGAAAGCAGTGACAGAGCTTCCTTGAAGATAACGCAGAGTTTCGCAAGGAGACTGACAGTCATACGCTGGAGAAGTTAGTAGCAGAAAAGCAACACTGAAACTTGTGTCAATATTATGTTTGCACGATATAAGTAAATACCCTGGAAATGTAGAGATGATTGACGTCCAACCCCTCATGTATTCATTCCTCGGACTCCCGCCTGATATCGTGTCTCTCGGCAAATTCCATTAATGACATCTCGTTCGTTGGTGAATTGCTCCGTCCGCCAGCTGTTTTCCAGAGGTGGATCTGCATTCGGGTAGCAAGTAGCGCTTGCAGGATAATCTGTGTCCTGAGATAAGGGCTGTAAATTTTGTAGTAGACTCGACTTAAAAGAGCATCTTACACTTCTATCATCGCATTATCCTAATTGTGATCAATAGTCAACACTGACCACCAGTTGATTAGAAAGACACTTACATTGGTTACCACTCCGACCGCACTTATCATGTTGATGCCATTCAATGCTAAATAAGTCCATTAGATCATGTCCATCAGCGGGTGTCCTGCGAAATGCACCAAGACAAGCGGCAAAATATCCAACGTTGTGCTGTACAAGCAAAACTAAAAGTGTTCCCCGAATTTCACGATACATTTTGAAAGCTTTGTAAACAGAAAGCACGAGAACCTCTGATAATGCAAGGACTGAGTGGTTGCGAAGTTGGAATGCAGTGGGTATACTTGCCTATTTCTAGTGCAACCAGAAGTATATACCCTGCGATCAAAGGCTGTTGTGTGTATGCTGGTAAGTCGCAGCCTCCAACTGTTGTCATAGCATGTTGTCGTTCAGTTTGGTGAAGCGACATATGCTCGTGTTGAACTCACATTTATCAATAGCGACTCCATATAGCGCAAGGCAACTAAATGTCCCTGCAAGAATTACCTGTGCCTATCTCAGCCAGATGAGCACGCAGAAAATGGCAAACTCACCAGGTAGCTCCCAGCCAAGACATATAGAATCCGTCGCGTTTGACCCCACAATGCATATGTTCGAATGATAAAGATACCTGGCATTCTCTGTGAGACGGGATTAAATGTGATTTGATGGAGGTCTCACACTCAACGAACACGAGCACCATCACAAGAATCCCTAGATAACAAGATTTCAGGAGGACATACTTCAACGCCAGTCATAAGAACCCGAAATTGGACATACAGAGATCAATCTGATCAATAATTGCGCATCCCTGAAAAAAAATCTAAGACAAGAAAGAAGGACACCGAGGCTGACTTACCGTGTTATCGAGCTTCTGCATGGTAGGGATGAAAACAACTGCAAAGTTGTGAATACGCTGCGGCTAAGGAAAATTAATCGACTTGCTGGGGATTCGGACGCCACATGCGATAAGAGAGAGTGCACGGCATAGCACATATGAAGCTTTTGTGAGCGACGCTTTTTGGCTTGCCCAATAGTCAATCTGGATGCAATTAAGAAGTCAGCCTCCCACACTTGTTCCAGGTTGACAGAACTTGCCTCGTAGTCAAGATGAATCAAAAAGTCATAAACCTGCGCTCTGGTGATCAGACTCTACTGAAGAGACATTGTGCAATACCACTCGCACCAAGACAACCATTGTAGCAACTAGGTCAGTAGATCATGGGTCCATAACTGGCTCTTTGTTCATAGAGGTAACCTACTCACGAAAAATATACTTCAAATCAGCTAAAATAAGTCCAGGATTCAGATGCGTAAGGATAGAAGCACTTACACTTCCATTGAGCAAATCTATGTATGTTGAAGGTGGGATCATGGTGGAAGTGCTGGTCATCGTGCGAGGATGCTGATTTATACATGTTTGATGGGTGGTCATCATGCGAGAATGCTGATTTATACATATTTCATGGGTGGTCTTCGTGATAGTGATGTAGACGCCGAGAACTGCATTGATAATGAGTTGCGCACGCTATCAAAACATTCAATCTTGGCCTGCTGGGGGGGTTAACTGACACAGATACTTTGCACTGGAAGTTGATCTCCGAAGGGTTTTCCCGGGGCAACTACGTGACAGAGTAGATTGGGAGTTTACTACTGGGTCAAATTACATTAGCTCAAGCTCAACGCCGACGCAACTTTCCGACTGCGCCCAGTGACTGCCTACGTCATGACTGAGTAAAACAGGTACGTCTGAAGGGACCACCATTATTCCAGTTGCACAAAAGGTAAGTCTTCAAAGCTGAAGAGATCCGAATATTCGACCTGTGCAGGCCTTTTGTGCCAAGATGTGGTTATAATTGCACCCAAATTGTCGCTGGGCTGTACAGCAGGCGACGAAGGCATTTCCGGGCTGCTCGACAGGATTGAAATCTCTGTGGTACAGCAATCAGGAACTTCGGGACCGGGACCGGGAAATCCATCAGTGTTCTGATGAATTTACATACATGTACATCCTCACTGAGTAGAGGGCCGTCGCCAAGCCTTGTCATCATCCAAAAGATTTCCGATAGCGGCCCGAAGTTTGCACATTGCCAAGCACCAGAACATGCAGATAAGCCGAACAGACTTCTGCAGCGACTGAGAAGTTCCATCCTCTAGATTAAGTATATGGTTATTAGAGTCGACAAGAGGGCAGAACGGACCTTGCTGTGCAGTCAGAGACGGGCTCATCGAGTATATATTGTTGGTCCAGTGGCAGAAAAGTTGTGAATCTAGTAAATTGTTTGGGTCAATATTGATTCGAGCAAGCCCTCCACCCGACGCCCAACATATATGTAAATTCCATCTTTGTGAAAGATCCACTTGCCCCGGCGCAGCTGAAGTCTTGATCAAAAATAGATATACACACCATACTAATCCCATCTAGTGTTCACCACTCAAGTCTCATGATACACAACTACTCCAGCAGGAACTACGGACATGCCAGGGCGACACGACTTTCCGCCCAAAATTCCCTTTCTCCTACAATAAACATACAGAATCTACCTGATGAGGTTCTGTTCGTCATACTCGAGTTCGTCGACGTGCTGGATGTGGTGGTTCTGTACAAGGTGACGTGTCACCTGACATCGGTTCTCTCATGACAAGACTCAACCAGAGATATTAGGTGTCAAAATTGTTCCACAGACTTTTGCACGATGAGCTGTATTGGAGAAAATCATATGAGAAAAGGCGCATACCCCGTCCCCCTGGTCCATTTAAAGGACAGTCAACAACCTACCTTCGTGAAATCCTCGTGCGGAGCGCCAGAGTGCAGCGCAACTGGCCGCCATTTGTACGGTCACCAAATTCGACTTCTCGAGTCACATTACAGTCTGCGAAGCAGAATCTCAGCATTATCCATGGACGATGGCTTATCACAGGGGATTCTCCTCTTATATTATGCTATGACACATGTAGCAGCAACCCTGATTGGAATACCTCACCCCAGATATTCTACCGGCCACACCTACAAGCGAATTTCTTCAGCTGTTTTTCGACGACCGCGGAAGATGGACAAGAGCTGATCTTCGCCGTCAGTGAGACGCAGGTCGGAGCTGTTCGGCGCAAGCTGTGAGTTTGTACACTTGATGAAGATTAATTTGCAAGTTATCAAGAAACCTTTTGCAGCAATCTGTTTACAATCGAGATAGATCCTGATTATGGACCATTCATCTCTGGTCATGTGTTCACGCTCGATGTGCAACCTCGTTACTCAGGAGTGTGGGACTGTCACTACAGGTCCTCGCCTTTTAGTCATTTCTGCCAAGGGTCCCGAGCAGGAAGATCCTCCCGTTATTTTGGATGTCAAGACATTCCAGAGATTTCATGCTGTAATACCTCCGCTTCCTCGAGTAAGTTTTGGGCAGCGAGATCGTCGTTCGAATACTCTGAGTGCTAGATAACCTTCATCACAGGGTCACCTTGGGATGTTCACCTCTTTCATCTCTACTTCGTCGCATTTGCTTGTGGCACGCCTCCTCAATGGATTGGAGACCTTGCTGCAAGTATTTCCCATTTCCCAAACACAATCAGAGTGGAGCACTGATGACGTACGGGTGTTGTATCCCTCACATGTCATGCGAACCCCCGAGCTTAGATTTCGTACGTGGCATGTCTTAAGAGGTCCCAAGTACGAGACCTTGACAGGCGGGACACGCATCGCTCTCATGTTGAGTGTCCTCACGCCAACTTCGAGTGACATAGCATCTCTCAATATCGTTGATCTCCTGCTGGACGCTGGAGGTAACATGTCATTCACTTCAGAAATGCTGCGGACTCTACCACGCGATACCACAGTGCTCGCAGATTCTTCGCACGACGGCTGCATTCGGGGGGTGGTGTGCAGCGGGAATGGGAGGCAGTTGATACCGTTCATGATTGATGACCAGGATAAAAACAACACAGGCTATGGGCTGTTCAGTGACCTCACCAACAATCGCCTGTCTTTCAGGCAAGACCCGATTTTATTCGATGGGTACAGAGGTGTTTTGTGTTCAATGAGGGTGACGGAGAGGGGACGTGGTTTCGTTGAAGTTGTTCGTTTCGCTTAAATTGAAGATCCTACACTATAGTTACCACACAATCTTAGTCTCCCCTATTACGGCGCGCTTCGGAGCCTGTACTTTGAACAGCTCGGGTAGTAGAAATTGCTCATCTACACGTTGACTATGACATTTATAACGAAGGCATTGTGGAGAAGACTACCATCCCACCGTTTCCATTTTCCTCCAGGTCCTTTAGATAGTCTTCCTATGAGCTCGCAGTCCTTTTGTCACACTTTATCACACTTTATCACACTTTATCACGTGACGTTTACAGCAAGTGTTTGAAGTCTACCTTAGAGCTCTTCGACCACTCAACACCTCGACATGATTATCTCTTCAAGGTCCGTAGTCCTGCTATAAGATAATTTCCACGGTGCTTACCAGGTCCCCATCATAGGTTGTTCTAATTGGTGACTTTTGGGTTGGCAAATCGTAAGTATGTTTCATGTCCCGTTTATCGCTTCCTAGCTCACAGCACCCTACAGAAATCGTAAGGAATGGTGCGCTCATCCGGGGACGCGCGAACGCTCACGTACATCACCCAGTTCTCTCGCGATTCACTCGTAACGAGTTCAACCTGGAGTCTAAATCTACCATTGGCGTCGAGTTCGCAACCTGCTCGATCAATGTCGATGCCAAGACGGTGAAGGCACAGATATGGGATACTGCAGGCCAAGAACGTTACCGCGCCACCACTCCCGCGTACGCAATCACTCTCCGCAGTCGTTGTGCATTATTTAGGCTCATGTTTCTGCAGGTACTACCGTGGTGTTGTCGGTGCTCTATTAGTGTACGACATTACCAAACATGCGACGTATGTCAACGTGACACGGTGGTTGAAGGAGCTCCGGGATCACACTGATTCGAACATCGTTATCATGCTTGTTGGAAATAAGAGTGACTTGAAGCATTTGAGGGCAGTTCCGACTGAGGCAAAGTCCTTCGCAAGTATGTCTTGCGTCGATCGGTGGTTGAATCACTGACCTAATGGTTTTGCAGCGGAAAACGAACTTTCGTTTATCGAGACTTCGGCGCTGGACGCCTCAAATGTCGAGTCAGCTTTCCAAACTATCCTAACGGGTAGTTCTTGTGCTATCGACCAAATCGACACTTTACTGAAATGTATTCCCAGACATTTACCGCATGGTCTTGAGCAAGTCGCTTGAGCAGTCTGCTGACCACATCAAAGCACCCACTAGTGACACTATCCCTGTAGCGATTGATTCTTCCGCACCTGCAACAAGTGGCAAATGCTGATTAGATGCGTAGATAGAATTTCGTGTCGTCACTGCAGCCTTTGCTGTAGTTGGGGGTTTGTTGTTCTAGCGTGTATAGTTACCTTTCTTCTTCCCCTTAATAGTATATTCTGCTTTCAGTAATGTTAGGAAGGTTATGCAGGGTTGCCAGCTGTTCTTCCCTTGTGAGTTAGTGATAAACAAAAGCAAAAAGGTTTGCGAGCAGCACGACCCACAGCGCGTTTGATGACATGCCATGACCTCCTACGACTAACTCGGCTGATCCTGCAGGTTGTGGAATTGCTTCCCTGGCCAATCAAGGACCGATTATTCTAAGTCCGATTACACCTTTCAGTGCAAGGGACATGTGGAAAAGTTTTCTGGAGAGGACAGTCTTAAACCAGCGCACTCATGGGCTGGATCGCTGGAAAGAACCATCTCGCATTCCGGGTTTAGGGCCACTATAGCCGCTTCGCCATTGTACCATGCTTTGTTCTAACAAATACTTTGGCATATTCATGATTCTGGCAACCACTCGGCCACTGGAGTCTGGACCACAACTTATGTAGTTCGTTCCACCTCACATGAATATTGTGGACGCGAGCCATGCATGGCATATATAAAGCGTAGACCTTTTCTCTGCATCGTTATCATCTTTCATCCCCTTCAACTTATCACATCATGCAGCTACCCAATTCTATTCAGACTAGCATGGTCGACGACTCTCACGAGGAGCCACAGACGGTGCTCATGCAGCTTTGTCCTGTGCCACCCGTACTCGTTCCCCAGGACTTTGATTTCCACGGAGAGGTACGAATATTATTCTCTACTTGACATGCAAGCTAAATACAGCGGTGCAGGTCTCTGACTTCCACCTCACTGACCCTGACGCTGTGCAAGATTCGGGACAGCATGACAGCGATATCAATATTATGCAGTTTTTCGCCGATATATCTCAATCTTGCTATCCCATGGATATGCTATATGCCACACGGCCCACGGCCGCTGACATCAACGTCTTAATGGCACGCGATAACGCCATTGGTGCCAGTTGGCTCCCTCAAGTCCGTCCGACTCCCGATTCTATCCCAACTTCAATCGGATCCGCCGAGCCAGCACTGCGAGCCACTTTCCCTGCGCCATTCTTCTTCTTCGCATTCATACCAACTTACATCATGGAAAGTATCATTCCATTAATAATCCGCCAAAGGCTCATCGACCGTCACGATATGAAAATGTATCAACCGATGCCTCCCTTCTTCATGCCTGATACCCGATCATACGCTCAATTCAAGAGCAACTTCTGTGACCACAAGGATGCTATCACCCGCCAATATTATTCGAAAGTCCCTCGCAACCCGCGTTTCCATGATGTGATGGGTCCGAGGATCTACCCAATCGAGCTCTTGAAACGGCTTCCAGAACACCTCGAGACGTACAAGGATGCATTCCCTGAACCACTTCCTGTGGTCGTAGTTCGTCAAAGCGAAGTCGTTTCTAATGATATACCATTGCAATCTTGGAAAATGCATGGCTCAATCTTGCATGTTCTGCCCACTATGGAAAACTGCGAGAATCCAGAAAACCCCGAAGACACTTTATGGTCCATGGTTCTCAAGCGCGGCATTTCAGACTCACTCAGGCCATACGGAAATCAATCGAAGGCGGTCGCTACGTCCCCAGTCCAATTCGGCAACATGATTTACTCAGCTGAAGAACTCAACTACTTCTCCTTCGCTGTCAACGTCTTTATGGAACTTCCGAGCTTGCCCGGACCCGCGTTGGAGGAACCTCAGGCGATATATAAAGGTGCGTTTATACTTCATGTTATTGATTTTCCTATGGAACCGGCACGCTGGATCGAGCTTTCCGAGGAACTGAAGAAGGACATATACGACCGCGCTCCTCAGTTATTCGATGGTCTTCCTCCTTACTCAAAGTGTCCGGACTTTCCCGCTGTCAATTTATACTTCCAGAACTGGGATATTAATATGCTTGGCGTATTGGATGATCTCAAGTTTGGGACGGTCGACGACGCTACTTACTGAGGCCGTTGCGTCGAGTGGGGAGTAGGAACGTTTTGTCTGGACGAGTCGAGTGGCGCTACGGTTGCTTGCTGTGTCTTGGCCGACTGTTCTTGCATCTGGATTCCTGAAACTGTTGTTCGCGACATTCCACCGCCGGCACGAAAATTGTCGCCTCTGCATTGCTTATGGTTATGGTTGGACTATGTATCATTATTGCGCACATGTATTTGCTGCTCTAAATCCTGTTGACCGGGGCTTTGTATGTTATGAATGAATTATGATGAGCCAAAGTTATTTGCTGTTTCGATGTACTTGTGTGCTATCTTGTTTTCATGATGACGTGACTTGTGTGCATGATTGTTCTGAAATCCGACCGCCAGCTATAACTTATAAAGTCAGTGTTACTGATATATCGTCTTGTCTCTCGTCGGTTGTCCACCTCGCTTACCCTTTCTCAGTAGAGAATGCGGGCACATACATCCTTAGAACATATATACACCGACGCACGAAGCGACAACCGTATCAAATTCTGGCCCTTCTACGAGGCGCGGTGAGAAGAACACACGATGAATCCTGTTAATCTAACGGATCGGCAGCTGACAAAAGTAACATAACTTCATCACGAAGATGAAAGCCGGGCAACTTGTGAAGACAAATACTGAAGCTTGAAGAGGTGATAGTAACGCGCCATGAGCTAGATGAAACCCCACTTCAGCTGGGACTTCATCCCCGCGTTTACCTCATCATTAATCCTCGGATCCAGGTGTACTGTGACGGCAGCCATCTCGTAAGTACGTGGACTCAAGCACTCCATTCTCAAGCGGGTTTACGACACCTAGTAATTCGAAACCCTTCTATCTACTCCCACTCGACTCGATTCCGCACATTCGACCAAGAGGGTGAATTAAAAACTTCAAAATGAATCAGGTACGTTCGGAGGGGAATTAAAACTGATCAATGCACCTTCTTTAACTTCCGAATGCTCATTCGATGTCTGAATCGCTTTCGCTTTCGATATCCGAATCACTTTCGCTGCTTTCTTCCTCTCGCTGCCGAGAGCGGAGCTCCGAGATATTACGCTCGAGACTCGCGACGCGGTCCTCCAATGCCTTGACCCGCCTCATATTCTCCTGGGTTGTTTCCCACAGCTCATTGGTTATATCCGACAGCCGCTGGACCTCTGCAATGACCTGAGGAAGAGCAATATGAAGACTCGGGCCTTGGTAATCCATCAGCAAGAGGTCATTGTGTCGGAAACTTGACTGAGCCGCCGTCTGTTGATTAAAAGTATTTGGTACCTGATGATAATCGTGTGGAGTGCCCTTACCACTATGGATTGCTCTGGGCGCTGAACGTCAGAGTGACCGGGTCCGAATTCATCAGCGTGTGGAGGCAGCCCGTCGTTTCTGAGGCTGATGAGAGGCAACGGCTGGGGCTGCGAAGCTCTCTGTTTTTGGCCCTCGTAAGCTCCACTCATGTCTTGTTGCACGTTCTCTTGGCTCATCCGTGCTTGGTTGAAAACGACAACGCCACCGCTTGGACGTTTCTGAGGCAGTGAGAGGACGATGTACACGAGGATGAAAAGGCCTGCAAGACGTGGAGGATCCCTTGGATCATACATACTTCTACTCGCTTCGTGTCTGTATCTCAATCAAAAATCGTATCCGTTTATACTCAAACCGCGAATCCTCAAATCAGCAACAAAACCGAAGTCTGCTTAAATACCAAGGAAACAAACTCACTTCTGAAAATCCCTTCGTTATTCACAGTCGGATTTGCATTCGAAAACTGAACCCTTGTTCGGGTTCGGTGCTGCGCTTTGGCGACTCAGATTTATGGAAGTTTGTCCTTGCACGTCCCCCGGATCTTCGTAGCGCCCCACACTGTTGAGTGTTATATGGAAGTTACTCGATTCCAGTATCGCGTAACATGTCCGACGTGCATGTATCGTTCGGTATGTTAAGATATAATTTACGAAGCTGAGCGCTGAGGTCCTATCAACGGTGTTGAACCAAATCACGCAGGACTCTATAACATTCTACGTCCCGAACTAGAAAAGCCATGGGCCAACTACCGAATCACGTCAATCTTAGAACGAACATCAAGAATTAAAGGAAACCAACCTCGCCCTCTCGGCCCCTCGGGTTTTATTTGCAAACAGCTTTGGTGTATGAGATTGAGCGCCTTAACAGCGTCACGACCCTCGATAACGCATGATATGTTGATCTCGCTGGCGCCTTGGCTAATCATCTCGATGTTCACATTACCCTGGCCAAGAGAAGTAAACATGCGTCCCGAGATACCAATCAGGTTGCGCATCTGTTGGCCAACGAGGGAGAGGATGGCCATGTCACGGTGGACCGAAACCTGGGACTCGTGTTAATGGCACGTCATCAAGGATGCCGCGTACTCACTGTTCCACTCTTTCGTAGTTCCCCCACTAGACGCTCCATGATTGTTTTGGACAGATTGTCCTCAGTCGCCATGCTGACATGTACCTCGCTAGTGCTGATGAGGTCTACGACCACGCCAAACCGATCAAGGGTTCCAAATATCCCAGCCAGGAAGCCGTGAGACACACTCTTTCGATTCGAACTGACGTTGAGTACAACAATGCGTTCTTTGATTGTGACGGCGGTTGGCAGTCGCTTGTTCCTGCGCAATTCGTCGTTGGCCAGAGAGAGGCCGTTGAGCGTCGCTACTGGCGCTTCACGAATCATCGTCGTGCGGTGGCTCAATATCTGGGTCGGGGTGAATAACTGTGCCACCGCCTAGGGGGTTCTCCACGTTTTTGATTCTTATTGGAATTTTCCGACGGATAACCTGCGATTTCAGGGTAAGCAAAATCTGAGATCCAATGAGGGCCCTGCTGACCTGCTCCATCGTAAACGGATGTACAACCTCACTACCATAGTAAGTCAGTTCAGCGGCTTCGTCGGGCGATATAATAGGTATTAATCGTGCCGTGGGCACTTTTCGAGGATCCGCTGTAAATATCCCATCAACTTCCTTCCATATCTGCAGTTCTGATGCTTCGAGGCCGACAGCAAGAAGAGCAGAGAGCAAATCTGTGTATCCTCGGCCGACTTGTCGGAGGAGCGAACCCGGTACGGGGCCAAAGAAGCCGGTGACGACGGGTATGCGAGGTGCGCATCTTTTGATGCGTTCACCGACAGCGGTGGCCACGCTGTCATAAAAAGCCTGATCAAGGGAGCCTTCTGGGACGCTGTCGCCATCCTCGGATACAGGGATGATGTCTTCTAGTGATACATACTCCGCGTCGATTCCCTGTAGACTACAGATTAGTCTCGTTGGAGTATTGATGTTACCAAAAACCTACTTGGTCGCGGAGAACGGCTGTCATCAGTTTACAGGCTAATCGCTCGCCAAAACCTATGATGTTGTCTCGCGAACGTGGTGATATTTCATCGATCACCTGGTAACCAAGACACGTTCACGTTAGGTTGGAAATCGAGAGGCAATACAATCAAATAGAATGAACGCACCTGAGCAGCAAACAAGAAACTACGAAGCCAGTCGCAGTCTCGATCTATTTCAGTCTGGAGTTCTTGGAGAATCTCTGGATTTTCAACAGATTCCTTAGCAGCGTTCATGTGCTCTGAGCGTATAAGGTCGACGGTGACATTGAATTGCAGTTGAGTCTGACCCGTTTGGGGTGACATCAATTGTGTCAATGCACCCGTGGCAGGAGACGAGGGCCATGACGAAGGACTGCGCGTCGGAGGAGTGTTGGGGGAGGTTTCTGATGACATCCCAAAGATACCAATTATCGATGGAGTCGTGGTACCATTACCATTGAAGAACTTGTGTCGTTGACGTGCCTGGGAGGCTGCTTTGAGTAGGAGATTAGTAGTTCCCAGAGCCTTCGCGGACCCAGACCGCGCAGAGCAGACGACAGCTATTTTGTGCTGGTCAATATAGCTCCTAAAATGCCAAGTCAAGACACCCAAAAGGGCAAAATAACGAAGACTTACGGTACAATATCACGAGCGATGTTGACTGCGAATTTGCCTACACTGGTACCTCCAAACTTCTGGACTAGCCATCTTGCTTCTGGATCCGTGTTGTTCTGACGCAACACTAGGGGATTTGTAGATGAAGAGGAGGAAGGCAGAGTGACCAGATCTAATTTTGATCTCGACATCACACGTCAACCCCGGAGACAGTCTACGACCACGCGGTGCGAGTACAAGTAAATCAAGACCGAGAGGAAGAACCCAACAAGCCGAAGATGAAACAGATCCTAGTTATATGGACGATGCCAGCAGCAAGTTACGTTTACTACTTGCTCGCAATGATGTTTCTCCGAAAAACTAATTCACTTGGACCCCTGTCACCCGAGCATTATAGTGGCAGGCCGCAGAACGGCAAGCCTTTCAAGTTGCTTTGACGTACATTCCGTCGTTCCATAGTACTAGAAGACTATAAAGCTGTGATTACGGTACGATAACGGGTAAATTCAAAATCCACACCATATTGATGCTATGTAGGTCGGCTACAAGCGCTGATTCCACTTCAAATCAATAATGCTAACATACCATTGCCAGGGAATCGATTTTTGATCAGACGAAGTTTGACTTGCATCGGTGGCGGCCTGCACGGTCTTGGGTAGTGCGTCCACTGCGATGACATCGAACGCGACCGAACCGAAGTATGGTTCTCGGTCTGTTTTGTTCGGAAAGGTTCTCCATCGGTTCTGAACCGTTCTGAACGGTTCCGAACCTCATGCTGTCACAGTCAGCATGCCATCAATTCGGAAGGATAATCGCAAAGCTTCTGTTCCCACATCGGTTCGACGATCTCCTCCAAGTTGGCTCCAGAAAGTTTCGTTTCATTGACCACCACGACCTCCTCCGAGTTTGTCGATGATGATGTCCCACTACTGCCATCTGGTATGCAACTGGCATCATCCAATGCATTCTCTGTTCTCTTGAATTCTGGACGGCAAGCAGCCAATTTTGTTGCTGGCACTGGACGCTCTGGTCGACCAACCAAGCCATCTGCTCGTCTTCGTGATGCTGATAATCTCTATCGCGCATCATCCTCCACCCGCAAATGAGCGTTATCGAGTGCTACTGACTTGCCAAAGGCATTCGGCAGTTTCAGAAGCAACGAGGGAGGCAGCTGCACTGGCTAAGCTCCTTGCAGATGGATAGAACTTCACACTGGATGTTATTTTTGAAATTATAATCTATGTTTTCAAAGGTCCGGTTCGTGTTCGAATCTTGAGAGAACCGGACGTGAACATTCAGAACCGTTTTCATCGGTCCGGTTCTGTGTTCGACGATATGCCCTGGACCGGACGCAGGTTTGGAGGACCCCTGATAATGCCTTTGGAACCCAGGTTGGAGGAAGCCCAATCTTGTCCGGATAGATTCTGACCGATTTTGTCCGGATCACGCCCTGGGTTCGCCCAGGAGCTCAAATTTTGTCCGGATTCCGACCTGGGTTCCATTTTTTTTTTTTTTCGAAAACGCGTTTGTTTGTATGCTGGACTAGCTAGGAGGTCGTAGTACAGCTCAGGAAGCATAAAATTATCAAAATTCGGCCTCCTCATATCTATTCGGACTTGGCATTGGCAAAGCATATTTTTGCCGGAGAGTGCAACGCCCTTGATAGCCTCTGCGAGCTGCGAGCTTTCAATGAGAATTCGTCTTTCATGGAACTGTGCACGTGCACGGTGAGCAAGGTGCGTGATCATTGAATCGACAAGGTCGTCTGATAACCAGTCCGTTCCCAGTAGGTGCGTGAACTCTAATGTTGAGATGAACCCACCA
The DNA here is from genome assembly GCA_016584345.1 of Suillus ampliporus. Lineage (NCBI taxonomy): Eukaryota > Fungi > Basidiomycota > Agaricomycetes > Boletales > Suillaceae > Suillus > Suillus ampliporus. Next base: position 68,409 of record JABCPV010000007.1, on the reverse strand, counting down.
CCATTGCCTGTCCAAGGCACGGCAGGGAACAGATCTCGAGCATGTGCCATCGCAACAGCAGCATCTTCGGTCTTCGACATCGTGCTTTGGCGAGCCACTCCTCACTTTTCCTCCATGCTGACTGTGCGCGAACAGCAGCTGTCAGCTCATGCCACCACGTTACGGTCCATAACGGCAGTCGATCTTTGCCATCATTATACCGCGGGTCCATCAATGATTGAGCCATGCTTGGCTGAAGGGTTCTATAGGCATTATCAGGGGTCCTAGGTTCGGTTTGTGGTTCTTGCTCACTCCTCACTGAACCGGACTGAACCAGACTGCGGCAGCACTAGGACTCTTGGGACCTCATCCGAGTCAAGACTCGCTTAATCATGAGCCAAGAAAGGGTCGACCATTCGCGGCCGAGCAGTCGATGCAAACGTGTCAGGAGGACATTCTCCTTCATCTAATCCGAGGCGCCAGGAACCATTTGTGGATAAATGGAGTTGTGTCCCTGGCGCGATGGAGAGCGATAAGCTCAGAAGGAATGGTACCTAAATTTCCGATCTAAGTACGATAGCACTGCCTCACTGACTCTCGCTGCTAGTCAAAAAGAGCGTGAAACTGAAGGCTGCCCACACGACGCGCCCACATTCTGATCTGACATTTCTGGAACGTCGGAATTTTTACCGAAGATGGGAAAGATATTAGATAACCGCCGGCAAGATATTGAAGAGCGGAACAAACTAGTAATCGCGGGAGAGGCGCTCGATCCAAGTTGGGCCGTCAGAGTACCTGAGAATGACGCAGCAATTCAATTGTAGGACCGCTTAATATAATGTCCAGAGGGTTCTGCGACGAGTCGGACGATTCGAAAGTCACAGAGCGGCGAGCAATCGTAGTGATCACGCGATGGATCGCCATCGAAAACAATGACAATCAGGAGCTCTCGAGGCTCGGGGAGCCAAGGTTGTTGAATTTGGATTCCGGACCGGGATGTGTGGAGAGTAGCCCGATTGAGATCATAGCCTGTACCGGCGGAGATGGGCTATTTAAAGGTGCGGGACCTACAGGAACAGGATATCTCATGTCCAGCGGTAATGCCACCAGAAAGGGACTTCTCAAGCGCTCTTACGACGTTGCGGAGGACTCCTATCGAAACTGTGAGAAAATTCTACTTGGCTTTACCCACGCTCAGGAACCGGAGCACCGAGTAAAATAGAGCGGACAATGCCCTTCAGCTTTCAGCCTTTGACGTCGTGGCACTCTTTGACGACAAGGGCCCCCTTGGCGTGATCCCATTGAAGCAGATAACGGTGCTGCACGAGTCGCCTTGTGCAACATATGTGCCTTAAAGTATCTGCCTCGCGTTCTCTATTCCTGGAGGATAATCAGGTACAGCAAAAAGCCCTGCAAAGCCGCAGTTCGGTCAGAAAGTACTCACAGCGTATTCAGTTGAGCCGTATTACAAGGATTTGCAACAGCATGGAAAGGAGACTCTCATGGTACCGCACAGTCGGATGTGCCTGCGAAGAGCTGCATGATAACGGTAGTGGCAAGTGACTAGTTATACTCGGATATGAAAGAGCAGGAAAAGGCATGGCCGTGATGCGTTGATGGTAATGCCGCGATAGTAAACAGCAGGGAACCCTCAGACGGTCGTTCACGTGTAACCATAAAGCTGAGAAACAGGCACAAACCTGCTACTTGCCTGGTCCGGTGATTTCTCGATTGGTAGACTATAATAACAATCCAAGAACCCACAGAAGGTACCTATAGTGCTGGCAAAAGGAGCATGTCCGGCGTCAACCTTCGCCAAGGGCTATAATTTCCAGTACGTCTTGTGCCTGGCAAATTACTGCATTGCTGCCGGACCCAGCTTTGCCCAGAGAACTCTCTCTTACCACCTTCCATCACTCGCTTTCTCTACTTTTTGTACCCTGGCATCCCTCGCTTCCGCAGCAGTTCACAATGTCTGGCCCAGCCACAAAGTCTCCTCATGATTTCGACCCTTTAGACGAGGTTCTCAGGCCACCAATCAATGAGACAGAGGAGGATCGTGTTATCAGACAAGCTCAGGAAGCAGAGGCACGCAGGGTGAGCCAGGCAATAGATGATTCAATAAGAGCAGAGAAGCAGGCGCAGAAGAAGAAGGGTATCGTTAGGCTCTTATTGTTGGGTCAAAGTGAATCTGGTATGTCCGACCTGGTCAATCTCATTCACTTCAATAATCGGTGAGTAGGTAAATCAACGACACTAAGACGTGCGTCCCAGCTCCACAACCGTGGCTCTTTGTTGAGAAACTCAATCATTCTCCTTAGACTTCCAAAAACTGTACACTCCCACCGCCTTTCATGACGAGCGGATACTCTGGCGCAGCGTTATACAGCTGAACATCGTGCGGTCTGTCCGCACAATCCTTGACGCCTTATCCGACCTTCGACTACCTACCCTTGATAGTGGGGGTGAAGACAGCGATGACAGTGGCGCCAATTTACCCCAGGAACTCGAGATGTTGCAGATGCGCCTCACTCCACTGCGTCATATTGAAGCACTACTCATCGCAAAGCTAATACCTCCAAGCGAAGACGAGGCCTCTTCTATCATTGGAAGCAGTGCTATTAGCGCATACCACTCTCATCGCAGCCGGAGTAGTGAGCGTTCATGGCGGACTCAAGAAGTCTTTGTACGCCCTGGAGCCACATGGAAAGGAGCGCTAGCGAAGGGTACCCGTGCCCGCCCAATCTCACTAGGGAATACGGGAATGCATACCCGAGACGAAGCGCAAGAAGTTATACATTCGTGCAGTTATGACATCATGGCTCTCTGGAATGACAGGCTCGTTCGGGAGGTTCTGCGGCGAAGGAAAATTCGTCTAGAAGAATCCTCCGGCTTGTAAGTCTTCACCTTCATATCACTTAGTGCTGCTTGAAACATCGTCATTCTAGCTTCCTCAACGACTTGGACCGGGTCACAGCCCTAAATTACACCCCAAACGATGGTGAAATCTTCTTATGTTTGGCAACGAAGGGACCTAAGTTGACCGTTGGTATAGATGATGTACTTCGAGCACGCCTGAAGACAGTTGGCGTCTCGGAGTATCGGTGTGAAATGGAGGCTGTAGCTGGACGCGAAAGTGGTACTGAATGGAGGATAGTTGACGTTGGTGGTTCCCGGTCGCAGGTACGTACTCTTTGCTTCTCTCATCTCACGCTCAACCTTTTCTGACACATGCTATTCCTTCAGAGAGGTGAGAGATTGATCCATGTTCATTGTTAGCTGACACTGAATCCCTTCTTGTAGCAACATGGGTACCTTTCTTTGATGACGGTTCGTCCTCAGCTTTCTTCACTTGCAGTCTGCTTAATACCTATGACACACAGTCGACGCCATCATCTTCCTTGCACCAATATCCAGCTTTGATCAAGTTCTTTCTGAGGACCGCAGCGTGAACCGACTTGTTAGTCACCTGTCACGCTAACGTTATTTTTCGAGCTTACTATTTCTGTACAGGAGGACAGCGTGCTATTATGGAAAGCTGTCTGTTCAAACAAACTGCTCGCAAACGTTGATCTTGTTCTGTTCCTGAACAAGTGCGACATACTCGATGCGAAACTCACGTCAGGAATAAGGTTATCGAAATACGTTCGCAGCTACGGAGACCGTCCTAACGATATGGAGACGGCTTCAAAATGTCAGCCGACTATCTTTACTTGACTCAGCCACTGATCATTGTCCGCAGACTTCCGAAGCAAGTTTAGCGCGATACATCGAGAATATTCCCCGCTCCCACGGAAATTCTATGGATTTTGCACGACTGTTACAGTACGCCCATTCATGTTGATTCTATCCTCGGCTCCTAAATTTGACTCTGTAACGTAGGACACGACTACGACTGCTGGTATTCTCGCCAGTGGTAAGTCCGACGTGGTGCTTCTAAATATGTTTGCTGACGTCACACTAGTGCGAGACATGGTCGTACGCAGGCACCTCAAGCAATCCAGGCTGCTATAGTAGCCCTCATTAACTTGATCATAACGACCAGGACTCTGGAAGAGTCACCCGAAGCAATTGTTGCCGCGTTCTGCGTCTACTACCTGCCTCTACGCTCGACACCGCACCACACACATCCCAATACCCAGATACGCCGCAACATGCTTATCCCCCTCGCTAACGAAACCGGTCCGGCATTTACGCCCACCGATGATTCACGACTTCACATTATCTCCTCGCTCCATCCATCATTTGTCTGTTCCGGAAGGAGCAGCATCTATTTGTCTCAGCAGCTGTAGCACATAGTTCAGGAGATCACGTTATCCACCCATCTCACTTTATTTCTGTCCTGCGATTTACGTGTTTATCCATCGGTTAGTCCCTTGTCAACTACTGCACTCATGTTCTCTGGATTTTCAAGGCACCTATGCGGATCTGCCCCATAGTTACCACGCATTCGACATACCTTTCGTGGGGGGCGAGCGTGTATATGCTCGTTCTGTACTGTAAAACTGTACAACTTGATGTGCTACTACTCCTCATATACATAACTGTTAAGCCTGGCTGAATCGCTGCGCATTGGACGCCCGAGTGATCTGCGAAATTTTAGCGGTTCGGTAGCGATTCCTCGACTACTTCATGTTGTCTTTCGCGGAATTGCACCGTTTGGTGCTGATTTTTAAAAACGTTGTGTCGGATGAAGCAGAGAAAAGTTGGAGTTGCATGCTTCGGCCCTTGGGAGCTTGAGGACCCCTTGGACAAGACATTGATGCTCCCCATATGTAGCACCACAAGGGTAACTTCGAACGAAACTGTGCCCCCCTGTGCACAAGGTGCTACTATGTTCCCTGCAGGTGAATTCTATCAGTATCTCCCAAGGATTGCAAATGACCATCGTTCCTAGATCTCTCACGGCTGCGATATCAAAGAAGACGTTCTACTTGTACGGCCACAAGGGTAACTTCGAACGAAACCGTGCCCCCCTGTGCGCAAGGTGCAATGTTCCCTGCAGGTGAAATTTATCAGTATCTCTGCAAGATTGCAAATGACCATCGTTCCTAGATCTCTCACGGCCGCGATATCAAAGAAGACGTTCTACTTGTACGGCAATTGTACGGTACATCATTGATGTTCCTAGGTAATCTACATATGATATGCCTGAATGGGCGAGCGAACGAGTCGATCTTCGGCTTTGAAGAAAGCGAGGGCGCATGCCCTGTACGGTGGTCGAATCTCCGTGTGTGAATCGGACGTCCGACTTATACTCCCCAGGCACCGGTGTACCTTTGCGAGAACTAAAACTTTCATCCACCCGGTCAAACCTGGTATCTCCTGTGCTTCCTTCCCTGTCTATGATCTGACTGGACAGCTGTCTCAACAATTCGTAGTTGGGCTTTTCGTCGAATTTCGGGCTACGTCGGTGATCGAAGTACGTCGTGGATTCCGTAGGTGGGCGCGCAAGAAGGTCACGGAATGCTGAACTAGCTTTCATCTCGCTGATTCGAAGTAGTTTGGCCTCGACGCTTGGTGAGTAGATGTCTTACCAAGGCAGGCGGCCATGTATGAGGTACAGCAGGACGTTGCCCAATGCTTCAAGGCCATCTCGCCGTCCTTGTTCTGCTCCTCAGTTGTTAACACCGAGTAGGAATTAGATTAGCGTTCACGAACCTCGTCCGAAATGTGCATTATAACTCATATACCGTGCGGCCCCAAGTCCAATGCGACCTTCACGGAACGGTATACGTGCTCCAGTCGATGGATCGACGTAAAGTTTCGCCACACCAAAGTCGAATAAGTAGACGATGTGGGACTTCTGCCTATCGCCCAGCGCGAAATTTTCAGGCTTGACGTCCCCTCGTGAATGGGCGAATTCGATTCTGTCCAACTAAGAAAATGCACACAGATCAGTCTCAAACTGGTGCAGGTGTTCAACACACTCACTATTTGCAATCAGAACATAACGACCTTCTTCAAAGAAAGCTCTCCCCTGCAGAATCTTCGGAGTTGTTCGGGATTCGCACCTAGTCGATCGAGAATCGAGATATGTGATCCTGCATCCATATCATTCCATTTGCACGATGGTATGCATTGGTATCCGCGCAGCAGGCTACACACAGAGCTTTGTAAGGCAGCGCGGAAGGCGTGTCTGGTGCGTCCCATGCAGTCTACGATTTGATCGCGACCTCCGAGCCGGTGAGAACGTGAAAAGCACTTGATACATCTCCTGTCAGGTCAAAGCGCATCAGCGAGTTTGAGACAGAACAATACGCATGTCAACATACCAAAGCCTCCCATTCAAAGCATGCTTGTTACTTGATACATGCCCCAGACGCGGATTTGCCATTGGGAAGTCACGGCCTTCTTCAGTGATGAAGGACAAATGGCAGACGATGTCTTTTGTAGCTTCATTGTTAGAACTTGTAATCCGTCGACTGGTAGGATGGGGTCACATGTCTCGAGGTCAACTCCCGATCCCAGGCCTCCAGGACGGTGAACCAGAACGGTTGTGAAACCCGCCATGCTTGCCAGTTCTATCACTCGGTAACAACTAGATGTCACCACAAGAACCTGGGTCATTTCGACGGAACCGCATGCTAAGCGACAGCGCTCCAAAAGGTCTGAAAACATGAGAGGGTTTTGGCCCCAGAGGTCCGAAAGGGGCGCAGGTTGATCGTCCAAAGCAAGACCATATGGAAGTGGGGGAAGCGAAAACGACTTCGCATCCGGTTTTGGAAGACCGACCAACGCATAACCCTGGTCCAGGAACGCGTCTTCACGGCTGCTTCTGCGTCAGCATACAGACCAGGCTACAGGATAGTCCGGACAGCTTCCCGGAGCACCGTTTCACTCGGAGACGCTCCTAGAAATGTGCAGAGTTCTTCCAAAGTATGCCGGACGGTGTCGGTATAGGGTGCGTCGAGATTGTCTCTGTGTCTCAGAAGTTCGCCTTCCAGATATACTTTAGACAATCGGCATTTGTCGGGATGCGTTGGTGAGAACAAATGCATAGCATCATTTATCGCACCGTCACGATCCTGATTGTGGATGAGCAACTCGAGCGTGAGACTCGAATATTAAAACTCACGTGGATGGTACCGAAGGCAATAACTCTAGGGGACGGAGCAGACACAGGAGACATGTAGCGCGGGACGAAACCAAGGTTGACATCGGGGACGTCATCCCAGTCCAATTTTTCTTTCGTTTGCGAAGCGTTGTCAACAACTGGGGGATCTCCGTTAAAGGGAATCTTCGTCAATCAGAGTTTTAGAGCATGGGCCTTGAGACTTTCATTGAAGGTCGGTAAATTTCCAACAAACGAAGAATACGGTAGGAGGCTGCTTCGCTGAGCCTCCTGCGTACGACAAGACTAACAAACCGACCTTCCGTCAGAAGTCATGAGCATTCTATTATACTTTTCAAGTTGTGACCTACCTCTCTCGACCACAAAGCCCAGCTCACAGAGCGGTGACACCCATCCATGAGTAGTCCGCAGCAACTCTGAAACGTGACGGTAAAGAAGCCCATCAAGCCGATGCAACTTATTGGTTTTACAGAAGTTCGACAGCATGATCTCGCTGACAATAAAACATAACAAAAACATAACCGCTTTTCTGCCTTGCGGATACGGTGATACTCGCACCTGTACGATTTGTCAACGTTAAGGGTAACATCCACATGCCTCCAGATGCTGCTGTCCCTCTCATTGAAGAAGTGGAATCAGAAGAACGACGAATGAAGACCGAGTTATCCGAGCCTCCAGCCCAAATCTAACTGGAGTCTTCAAGCCAAGTACACAGTTACATTTAGCCTGGAGATGCCCGGACACTAGTTGTACTACAATAACACAGTGGTGAATTGATGTTCAACGTCAATTCAACGTTCAGCAGCGGGTTAGACAAACTTCAAAGTGGTATTTGCTGTTGTGCCAATATTGTTGTGCCTTGTTTGATTTTTAGGGCATGCTATATGATAGTACTACACTTCCAGGACAGCCGTGTTGTATCAGTTCCAGATTCGTCGTGGTCTCCCCTAGCCAGGCCATACAGAAGGAGGATAGTCGCTCCTTCTTTATTATGGATTCGTCACAACATGGTAGCCATCCTCCTTTGCTAACGACACAGTAAAAAAACAAGTGTCGGGCCTTTTCTTTGCCCAAGACGACCGGCTCCTGAGCTGCGGTGTGGACAACAACATCAAACCTTGGGATGCAAGCCCGCAAAATGATATAACGGTTGGTTTCTCAGTTATCTCAGTTACCAACAAGTTTCTTGCGTATCTATCCCAGTATATCCAGGAGCAGCACCGCCGTTGAACGTATATCCTGTGAAATGGTCATTCAAGGCTGCTCTGATGCGCTGTATATATCTGATTCACCCGTTCCTTCACAGCTCAATAGACCACCCCGTTCGGATCTTCAAACATTGTTCAAACATAGGACGAAACGAAGTTAGCACTTTCCCATCTCCATACTCGTGTCGCATCTGAAGGTCACAACCTATATACTTTTGCAACATCAGGCAACTGATTGTCTCCGATACGGAACTTGAATATAAACCAGCCGCCAAGAAAATGAAAGGTGTGTACTAGTTCGCAAGTTATTCTGTCACTCGTTCATTTTTCTGGGAGGTGTCAAATGAAGCAGGAGGACACTGTGCCAGATCTCCGAGCACCGAGCATCTTCAATACAGCCTCGCAGCCTCAGAAACATTTGTTCATATTCGTTAAACATCAATTTCCTCACTCACTCAGAATTTAGTTTTTCTACTACAAAGTTCCAATGCAGACATTGATGAACTTCCCAACGTTGTTCGACAAATGTCTCTGGTGCAAGAGACCCCACAAAAGAATGTCCCCTCCGGCTCATTTTTCAGTGGGCAGGCTGGGTCAAGCCGTTAGGCTCTGTCACATTTCGGCACCACTGATTTACTGTCTACACAGTTCCAATTTCCAAGTGTTCTTCGTTTCATCTCCAAGCCACCCGACTTCGTAGAGCCGCGACCATCCGATATCTTCTTGCATGGTATCCTCGACCCCGATAGTCCGTCTGCCCCTCCTCGTATTAATCCTTGGTCCGATGTTTATTTTATCGGTGATGTAACTATTGTTGTCTAATTTCTCGTGCCCTACTACTACTATTACTTAGTATCCTTTCTAGTACAATACTTATGGAGCTTCCATTACCTATACCTCGCTGCCCGGACTCGCTACCCCGACCAAATTCTTCCTATTATGATACACTACCTTAATCTTATCTCCTTGATGTCACAAATGAGTTGATGCTTTTTGGAATGTGCACACAAGTTCTAGGATGTGTCGCGCACTCGGTAGTGTGTCGCGCACTCAATAGTGTACCGCGCACTCAGCTGTTGTGTATCGCGCACGCAGTAGTGTATCGCGCAATTTATTAAAGTGGGCTTTGGAGCGTCATATGTTACAGTTGACAAACAATGATACTATGATCTCGTTCGACTCGGAATACGTGCAGGTCTGACTAACCGCATATGTAGATAGTTAAAGCACTTGAAGGTAATGCAGTGAGAAAATCACTTGTGAGATTCGTGACGGCGAATGGTGATTGTTCAAACGTTCACTCAGCACTGATTATTATGGCGCTGGATCCATTCAACTATTCTACACAATGAACCGTGCAAACACAAACACGAAAACACACACAGTCGTTGACGTACCTGTAGTAACCGTTGTTTCATCTCTCTTAGCCAACTCTCAGCTGCGGATATCATAGAAAATGTTTTACTCGTACAATGCATCATGCCTAGGTAGTCTATTATATGTGCATGAATCTCGAAGTGGGTGAGGTGGGTGCAGCATTCAAGTATATCGCACATAATGAATATAAGGGCCCACGTACTGCAGCGTGGACACATCTCCTTCTGTGAATCGGACATCTAGGTTATACTCCTCAGGCAGCAGCATGCCTTTGCGCGAACCTCCCTCAATCCAGTCAAACCTGGTATCTTCGGTGCACCCTTCCCTGACCATTATCTGGCAAAATAGCTGTCTCAGCATTGCGTAGTTCGGCTTGTCTTCAAACTTCAAACCACGGCAGTGATCGAAGTACGTCGTAAATTCCACAGGTGAGCGAGCAAGCAGGTCACGGAATGCTGAACCAGCTTTCATCTTCCCTATTCGAAGCAATTTGGCCTCGATGCTTGGTGAGTAGATGCCTTGCCAAGGCAGGCGTCCATGCAAAAGATATAGGAGGACGTTTCCCAAGGCTTCAAGATCGTCTCGCCGTCCTTGTTCTGCTCCTCGGTCGTTAGCCTCGAGCAGAAATTAAATTGGTCTCCACGAACCTCGTCCGAAATGTACATTATAGCTCGCATACCGCGGGGTCCCCAGTCCAACGCGGCCCTCACGGAACGGTATGTGTGCTCCTGTAGATGGGTCGATGTAAAGCTTCGCCAAACCAAAGTCGAATAGATACACGATATCAGACTTCTCCCCGACACCCATTGCGAAAATTTCTGGCTTAATGTCCCGCAGGACAACACCTCGCGAATGCGCGAATTCGATTCTATCCAACTGACAAAACGCAGACAAATCAATACCAAACTCGCGATACAGTGTTCACACACCTACCATTTCGACAGCGAGCATAACTACCGTTTTCAAAGAGAGTTCGCCCCTGCATACTCTGCGGAGCTGTTCGAGATTCGTACCTACTTTATCGAGAATCAAGAAATGCGCTCCTCCTTTCATACCATTCCATTTACACGACGGTATACCTGGGTATCCGCGCAGCAGGATATACACCAGTGCTTCGTAAGGCAGCACGACGGGCGCATTCGGTGCATCCGCTGGGATCTCCATTTTGACTGCAACCTCCGAGCCGGTGAGAACGTGAAAAGCACTCGACACATTTCCTATCACGTCAAAGCACATCAGCCAGTTCGATATGGGAAGGAGGTATGCATTAGAACTTACCAAAGCTTCCCATTCCAAGCGAATTAGTCACTTGATACATGTCACAAACGCGGAATTCCTTGACGCGACTCGGAGTGCGCTCCACTGGTGAAGGATGAAGAGCAGACGATGTTTGTAGTTGTATGTGTAGAGCTTGTAGTCCGTCGACCACTAGGGTGGGGTCACTCGTCCCGAGCTTCACTCCCGATCCCAGGCATCCAGGACGCTGAACGAGAATGCTTGGGAAACCCGCCACGCTTGCCGGTTCCATCACTCGGTAACGACTAGATGTCACTACAAGAACTTGGTTCCTTTCTACAGTACCACGTGCCAAGCGACAGCGCTCCAACAGGTCTGAAAATGTGGAGGGATTTTGGCTGAAGAGGTCCGAAAGGGGCGCAGGTTGATCGTTCAAAGTAAGACCAGATGGAAGTTGGGGAAGTGAAAATGACTTCGCGTCCGGGATTGGAAGACCGACCTACTGTATAACCCTGATCAAGGAGTCTCTTCACACCTTCTTCTGCATCAGCATATAGACCAGGTCGCAGGATAGTCTGGACAGCTTCGCGGAGTACCGTTTCAGTGAGTTGCGTTCCAAGAAATGTGCAGACATCCTCCAGAGCATACCGCACAATGTCAGTATACGGTGCGTCAGCGTTGTCTCTGTGTCTCATAAGTTCGCATTCGAGATACACTTCAGACAGTCGGCGTCTGTTGGGATGCGTTGGTGATAGCAAACACATAGCATCATTTATAGCACCGTCACGATCCTGATTTCGGGTGATCAACTGAAGCTTTTTTAAAGAGGGCATGATTATTAAAGCTCACAAGGATGCTACCAAAGAGATCAAAGGCGATAACTCTAGCAGACGGAGCAGACACAGGAGGCATGTAATCCGGGACGAAGTCGAAGGTCGACATTGGGCTCATCATCCCAGTCCAGTGCTTCTTCCGTTTGCGAAGTGTTGTCAACAACAGGGGGGTCTCCGTCAAAGGGAATCTTCATTGATTGGAGTGTTAGAGCATGTGCCTTGAGACTTTCGTCAAAGGTCGGTAAATTTCCAACAAACGAAGAACCTGGCAGGAGAAGGTCGCTTCGTCGGGCCCCATGCGCACGATGATGCTACAAAAAAATGAACCTTCCGTCAGAAATCGTAAGCATCATATTATACTCTTGTGACCTACGTCTCTCGACTTCAAAGCCCACTTCACAGCAGCGGTGACACCCATCCATGAGTAGTCTGTAGCAAGTCTGAAGCGTATGAGGGTAGCGAAGTCCACCAAGCAGAGGCAACTTACTGATTATACAGTAGTAAATCTTGATATATAGATGTCGGTTCAACAGCAGACAGGTTGAAAGTCTCTGGTTCCAAATATTCGAAAACATAACCGCCTCGTCTATTCAGATACTCCCTATGTGATTCGCCACTCCACGAATCCCAACCGTCCTCTACCGGATCGTTTCCACCAGACGAGTGTGCATCCTTCGCGCATTTTTCTTGGACGAATTTCTCATTAACTTCCATGACCGAACGACAAAAGGTGAGGAAACTGGATTCGTCAAGTTGATGCGGGAGATGAGGCACCGTCACTGGCGAGGGGTCGTATATCGTATCCTCGAGAAGCCTCGGAAATGTATGGACGTAGAGAGTACGGCCACCTGGATGCAAGGGAGGTTCAAGGTGCAACATCTTCCTCTCTTTGTTCAGCGACGATCCCAGGGCGAAGCAGCACCCATCATTCACTCCTGTTGGCGTGTGGGGGGAGATAACAAACAGATACTTTCCTTGAAGGCCCAAATCTTGCATCCCAATGTCGGGTCGTGAAACACGCAGCGCTAGGAAAGGGAGAGTTTTCATGGACGCGGCTTTCTCAAGCCCATAGTGAGATGTCCAAGAGGCCGAGCGCTGGGGAATAAATTTTGCGACGACAAAAGAGTGAGGCATTTGACGAAAACAACTTCCTCGCATGATGATTTATTGGCATTGGCTGCCCACAAGTAGCTCAGAGAGTTGCGGGGTTGAAACTGCAGGACCCTGTGGGTGACTGTGGATGGTTATGTGACAATTTGGTGGTATATTACAGAATATTGCTAGGAATCGGACATCCTGATGCATGTCGGATGTACATAGGTACTATCAAGTGGTTTGGGCGCTCGAACGCTCTGCCAAAAGGTCCGAACATCGGCATTAATACCAAGGACCCCAGAACTAAACTCGAATATTGAGCGTCTATCGAGCACTTGTCGACACTACTTGAAGTCATCTCATTCAAACAGCCCTACGAGTATGGCTTTACCTTTGGTAGTCACAAGTGTCTCTGCTACTAGTCATACAAAAATATTCGAAGGTGTTACACCAGGGACCTTCTCCCGTATGGAGTCTATGGCTCATGTTCTTGTGATGCATGGCCACAAGAGAGATCCGACCTACATTATTGTCAGATTGCAATTATCACCTTCATCACTTCCAGAATGGACTTGTGTCATTGGTTATCACGGCGGGTGAAAAAATCTCGCGCTTCTTAAGGTCTCCGCATCATTAAGCCTGTCTCAAGGTTGCCCGTATCCAATTGTGAAGCTGAGATGCAATCGGACATGTACTTGTGCACACATAATATGTCACGCACACAGTCAGGCCACGTCAATAGCATGAGCGCTGTAAGTCCACCGATAAGTACGAGTCATCGACTGGGTCTGGTTACCTTTGAAAAATAATTGATTATGTGGCGCAAACTCGGAGCGGATGCTGACAGGAATACTTATGAGGGATATGTTTAGCAACGGCAAACCGCACTCAGATGCGGTTCATCATATTCTGCGAAGAACGCACCGGCAGGATAAACCAATAGAGTCTAGACACTCCATCTTTATCCAATTCTTGATCGGACATCACAAACCTAGTTAGAGGAATAGCGCACAATCATCGAGGCTGGACTGACTAGAACCAGAAGCATGATATCGATCGAAAAGGACCGAGAGATATCGGAGCAACAGGAGCACTGCACAAGGAAAGAGAGTTCATAAGTGAGCAAAATAGTCTAAGGACACAGATAGTATAGGTCAGAATTGCCTGTGCAATACAAGTAGATGCTGGCGCCTGACACATAGAGGCGAACGGAGCACAGCGAGACCAAGAAACAACAAGGTCATACTAGTACAGGGCCCAGGCTGACAAGACACCGAGAAAAGAAGAGATGAAAATTCCCTAGAGAATGCACGAAGCAAGAATTAGCTCTATACGGGCATACAAGAACTCACGAATGGTAAAAGACTCATGTACATGAGTCACATCAACTATATGAGCTTAGCTGCGAGCGAAGTCAGTCAGTCAATGCCCCGAAGACCCCCAAGCGGTAGGGAAGCAGGAGGAGAACGAGGCGTGGGAGAGATTAGATTTGCCTTGCGACTTATGTAAGCGTGGTATGATACTAAGCAGGCAAGTCTTTGCATTTTCAATGATACAATTACAGTCGAGCGTCCGCGTCAAGCTTTGGCTTTGCGCCCTTCAACCCTCCCAGCGTGCTAAATGTATCTGTGGACCATAAAATTATATGAGTGAGTTTTCACTCCGAGTCGCTAGTCGCAACTCGCCTACATGAATTTTCTACGTACTAGTTCTAGTAAGTTGTGTTTCAACTTTCCTCCTGCTAGAGAAGAAATGGAAATGCCTTACATGCCCTGATAACCCTCCCCTAAATCCTCCAGGCTTCTTAACCGACCACTATGCACCAAGTGTCCCGCCCCCGGTTCCATGACCCATTCAGCAATTCCCCTGCCTTGCCACGGATACAGACGAGGCAGAATCAGGCAGATGCTGATGGTCTTGTGGAGAAGTGCAACACTTGCCGACGTGTTCACAGTTCATTCAGAGTACACATAGGGCCCATATCTTGGTGAGCCGAATTAGTTCCTGATTAATCTCTGCAGTGTTCGAGGTGATATGCCACATCAGTATTCAGCGCTCATCAGGCGCTTCGAATTTGTCCATGTTCGGACTTTTTGTTGGCGGTGTTTAATGGTTAACTGATCGCCGTGTTGACCGTGGCGTCACACGAGTGATGGTGAATTGCTCTGCAGCTTCGTATGTGCTATCTGTCTTTCTGTGGCACTTCGATCTGTTCACTGGCCACCCGTTTGTTGATTAGATGTTAAAGCTCGCACCCACCAGTACCCACTCACCTTTTGATACGCACTACGGCCCTCATTTTTACGTATCGTTTCTACTTTCACAGGTGTACGCCGTGGGTATGGGCAAGCAGGACGTTAGGGATTGCAGCATCACAACGCATCAGAATAACTTCGATCAAAATTGTATTCCGACCCCCCCTACAAGGTGTTAGTATGCTCTAGGTGAAGTTTATCAGTATCTCTGCAGGGTCGTTGGGAACTGGATGATTTGTGTTCAAATTACCATTGTTTCGTCTCTCACAGCTGCGACATCAAAACATCATTGCTAAGTGGTCTACATATGCCCGAATCTCGAAGTGGGCGAGGCAGTGGGTGCAGCATTCAGGTACTTGGCCCGTAGTGAACGTAACGGCCCACGTACTGTAGCGTGGACACATCTCCTGCTGTGAATCTGATATCCAAGTGATAGTCCTCAGGCACCAGTGTACCTTTGCAGGAACTTCCATCTACCCAATCAAACCTGGTTTCTTGCGTGCACCCTTCCCTGACCATTATCTGGCTAAACAGCTGTCTCAATAATGCATAGTTCGGCTTTTCTTCGAACTTCAAACCACGACAGTGATCGAAGTACGTCGTGAATTCAGCGGGTGAGCGAGAAAGCAGGTTACTGAATGCTGAACCAGATTTCATCTCCCCAATTCGAAGCAGTTTGGCCTCAATACTTGGTGAGTATATGCCTTGCCAAGGCAGACGTCCATGCAAAAGATAGAGTAGAACGTTGCCCAATGATTCAAGATCGTCTCGCCGTCCTTGTTCTGCTCCTCGCTTGTTAGTGCCAAGCAGAAATTAAATTGGTCCCCACGAACCTCGTCCAAAATGTTCGTTATAACTGGCATACCGTGGCGTCCCCACTCCAGCGCGGCCTTCGCGGAACGGTATATGTACTCCTGTGGATGGGTCGACATAAAGCTTCGCCAAGCCCAAGTCAAATAGATATACGATGTCAGACTTCTCCCCAATGCCCATCGCAAAATTTTCAGGCTTGATGTCCCGCAGGACAACTCCTCGTGAATGAACGAATTCGATTCTGTCCTAACTGACACGACACAAACAAATCAATATCAAACTCGCAGCGCGGGTGTTCAATACGCTTACCAGTTGACAAGCAAGCATAGCTACCGTCTTCAGAGAAAATACCCCCCTGCATAGTCTTCGGAGCTGTTCGAGATTCGCACCTACTTGATCGAGAATCAAGATATGTGATCCTTGATCAATACCGCTCCATATGTACGCTGGTATGCCTGGGTATCCGCGCAGAAGGCTATACACCAGTGCTTCGTAAGGCAGCACGACGGGTGCGTTCGGCGCGCCTGCCGGGGTCTCCATTTTGACTGCAACCTCCGAGCCAGTGAGAACGTGGAAAGCACTCCACACTTCTCCTGTCACATCAAGGTGCATGAGCCAGTTTGATATGGAAAAGGGGATGCATGTGAACATACCAAAGCTGCCCTGTCCGAGCGATTTCGTCGCCTGATACATGCTACAAACACGGAATTCCTGTAGGTGATTCGGTATTCGCTCTACTGGTGAAGGATGAAGGGCAGAAGATTGTTGTAGCTGTATTTGTAGAGCTCGTAGTCCGTCGACCACCAGGGTGGTGTCACTTGTCCTAAGATTGACTCCCGATCCCAAGCATCCAGAACGTTGAACCAGGATCGTTGGGAAACCGGCCACGCTTGCCGGTTCCATCACTCGGTAACGACTAGATGTCACCACGAGAACCTGGGTCCTTTCGACGGTACCACATGCTAAGCGACAACGTTCCAACAGGTCTGAAAATATGAAGGGGTTTTGGCCGAAGAGGTCCGAAAGGGGTGCAGATTGATCGTCTAAAGTAAGACCAGATGGAAGTTGGGGAAGAGAGAATGATTTCGCATCCGGTATTGGAAGACCGACCACCATATAGCCCTGATCCAGGAGCGTCTTCACAGCTGCTTCTGCATCGGCATATAGACCAGGTCGCAGGATAGTCTGAGCAGCTTCGCAGAGTACCACTTCACTTAGCGGCGCTCCTAGAAATGTGCAGACATCCTCCAGAGCATGCTGCACGATGTCGGTATAGGGTGCATCAGCGTTGTCTCTGTGTCTCAGAAGTTCAGTTTCGAGATATACTTCAGACAGGCGGCGTCTGTCAGGATGCGTTGGGGATAGCAAACGCATAGCATCATCTACAGCGCCGTCACGATCCTGATTGCGGGTGAGCAACTCGAGTGTGTGAGTCTCGAATACCAAAACTCACAAGGATGGTACCAAAAAGATCAAAGGCGATAACACTAATGGACGGAGCGGACACGGGAGGCCTGTAGTCCGGGACAAAGTCGACAGGTATCACAGGGCTCTTCATCATCCCAGTCCAGGGCTACTTCCGTTGGCGAAGTGTTGTCAACAACAGGGGGGTCTCCGTCAAAGGGAATCTTCATTGACCAGGAGTGTTAGAGCATGTGACCTGAGACTTTCGTCGAAGGTCGGTAAATTTCCAACAAACGAAGAACCTGGCAGAAGAAGGTCGCTTCGTCGAACCCCATGCGCACTATAATACTATGAAATCCAACCTTCCGTCAGAAGTCGTGATCGTCATATTATACTCTTGTGACTTACGTCTCTCGATTTCAAAATCCACTTCACAGCAGCAGTGACACCCATCCATGAGTAGTCTGTAGCAAGTCTGAAACGTGTGAGGGTAACGAAGCCACTAAGCAGAGCCAACTTACTGGTTATACAGCAGTAAATCTTGATATATAGATGTCGGTTCAACAGCAGACAGATTGAAAGTCTCTGGATCCAAATATTCGAAGACATAGCCGCCTCGTCTATTCAGATACTCCCTCCGTGACTCGCCACTCCATGAATCCCACCCGTCTTCTACAGGATTGCTTCCACCGGACGAGCGTGTATCATTCGCGCACTTTTCTTGGACGAATTTCTCGTGGACTTCCAAGACTGAACGACAGAATGTGAGGTAACTAGATTCGTCAAGTTGTTGCTGGAGGTGAGGCACAGTCACTGGCGAGATGTCGAATTGCGTATCCTCGAGAAGTTTCGGAAATGTATGGACATAAAGAGTATGGAAATCTGTACGCAAGGGAGGGGCAACACGCAACATCTTCCTCTCTTTGTCCAGCGACGATCCCAGAGCGAAGTAGCACCCATCATTCACTCCTGTTGGTTTGCGGGTGGAGATAACAAAAAGAAACCGTCCATGATGGGGGGCAAGCTCTTGCAACCCAACATCGGTTCGCGAAACACGCAGCGCTAAGAAAGGGACCGTTTTGAAGGATGTGGCTTTTTCGTGTCCATAGTACGACGTCCAAGTAGCCGAGCGCTGGGGAATAAATTTTGCGACGACGAACGAGTGAGGCATTAACTTCCTTGCATGAGGATCTATTGCAAGCACCTTGGCCAACTACTGGCTGCCCAGAAGGAGATATCCAAGTTGCTGTGATTCCAAAATAGAAAGGTTGGACCCCGCAAACCTCGTCGGAAAGGTGTGAGCAGCGGCCGCGGGCAGTTTTCTTTGGTGGATTCAGTCAAGTTTCAGCAAATATTGGTAGCAACGTGGAAGTCGATGGTTGGCGCGCGTGATATCTTTCAGAGAGAACGTGGCGGCAGAACAGCGGTGAGGAACAGGTTATGTGCGGAACTTCGGCTGATGAAGAAGGAATCAGGATGGACTCCTGGGAATCGTCCCCGCCCACAACCCGCCCATATATGCATTGACTCAGATCGACTCCTGTTGACTCAGGTTGGCTCTCACCGTTCATTGGAGGTGAAGGATTGATATTGATCGCCGTGTCGTCCGTGATATCTGCCAGTGTAAATATATAAGACTCGAAGATGTGACGGTCTTGGCCTATATATCACTATGTCCCATCCTCAAGCTTCATATCCAGGTTGGATGCCACCACATTCAGTTATTCATGTCGGGGATGTTGTAATGTACATACCCAGGCGCCCCATGTTTGCGCAGTCCAGTGCTTCCAATGGTGGGAATCCAGCAACTTATGCACGTCCATGCATTGTGATCGACATCAACCCTGTGAACACTCAACTCACAGTAGCCCCACTCTGCGGGGCACGACGCTTAAGTGATGGTACCTGGGGTTGACGTACTAGTCGTAATGGACAGGTACATTTAGCTTTAGTTCAGGATAATTAATGTCGGACCCCTATCAATTGACGTGTTGTAACTTTTCGGTCAAATGCAGATGGTCGAGGACTGGTGGCACCCTACGGAATTTGCCAACACTGGCGTCCAGATACCTCGAGATGGTCTCGGACGTCAGCCAATCACCCTCACTTATAACCCATTTGTTGCGAAGCCGAATTTCATGCCGCTGTTTAAGCCATGTTATATGTGGGTCGGAGATGCCGGAGAATTTGTACCAATACTTCAGGCACCGCACTTACCTTGGGCGAACAATTACCTGAGAATTGATGCGCAGCAACTCGGCGTGGTGCAACAGTGGTGGAGATATTGTGCGCTGTTTCACCCTGTTTTTTTATGCCGGCTGAAGTATTTGTTGTAGGGGCTCACCACAATCCTCCTACTTACTAGGCGAACAAAACAGGGACAATAGTGGATGAAAGGCGGATGAAAAGGGCGCATGTTTTGGACGAGGAATTTCTACCGTTTGTTCGAATATATAGTTCGAAAGGTATAATGCTCGAGCGTTAATCTTCGAGTCGGAACTTGTTGAATGTTCAAAACGTCAATGGATCAATATCTCAATATTCACTCATTAGACTTGTGGTAGACAGTCCTACAGGTTATAAGCCTCGTAGCTTACTGTAACATATGCACTACAAAATCGCAGGAAGTAAATGAATGAAATTTAATTGTGGACTCATGACAACGGTAGTATGCGCTCTAAGAGCCCAGCCTGTGACCTGCGAAACCGAAGTAGCATCCAGCCCGAGCGCTGTTGGGTTGACAAAGAACCTTAATATCCGCTGCAGTCATCCGTCTCCGAGGATGGGGACCTGTCAGCTAGGAGAGATAGATAAGCAGCGATTTCGAACCGATGAAAATTCTCGGATCAGGGGGATACCGCCACCCGACCGCTCTTCGTTCCGGTACTGTATAGGAATGACTGCTACTAAGGCCTTATACAACCAATGGAAGTAAGTACTTGAAAGATCTGTCCACACGATACAGGACCAACAGACTCGAGACCCACCGGCAAGGCACCGCACTGGAGGTACGTTACTGAAAGACGGAGATCGTCGAGTGGGAGTCCTCGGAATCCCCAAATGTTCCACTCATTTCATCCATGTGCCACTGCCAAAAAGTTACATAGTTTCTCTATCTCATGTCCTTTCCCTTTCCTCCCACTAGTCGGTTCCGGCTCGGCTCGAATTTCATGAAAGCGCTCGACAAATTATCTTTGGGAGTGGAAGACTGCAATCTGAGGGGATAATCTTTACACCGGAGAGCACTCTCTTTCTAGCCACTGAAGAGCGCGCGGGTCGTTACGGAGTAAAGGTCCTACCTTCTCCAGCGTCTCCGCATGATAGCCATTGAGCCACTCCTTTTCCTGCCCAGTCAGCACTGAGAAATCGATCAGCTTCGTTTGGATAGGACACTACTGCACCGTTAGCTTATCGAGTCTCGCGATCCGTCTCATCCGAAGGCGCTCACCATCGTCACATGTTCAAAACAAAGGTACCCATTCCCAAAGTTATGTGGTGTTTGAGCCTCTCGAACGATGACGATGCTCTCAATGCGGATCCCGTAGCGTCCATCGGCGTAGTAGCCCGGTTCTGGCGCGAACGTTGGTTCGTTCCTTGCATTAATTACTCAGTCCACTCACCATTCGACACGGTCATGCCTGCTTTCAGAGGCGTACTGTTGTATGCTGCGGGTATGGATGAGTAGGATAATCAGGGAGTGCAGTAAGAAGCACACTTATGCGGGTGCCGATGCCGTGCGGGCCTTAGCAGCACGTCAATATCCTATGTTCTCCTAAAATAGCTTCATCTTACCTTCATGAACGTTCAGGAAGTGACCTATACCATGGCCGGTCCCATGCCTACAATCGAGCATCATGAAAATTGCAACGGCGATTATGACTCAGGCGATGAGGAGGTACCTGTAATCTGCAAATTTGATAAGGTCGTTGTCACAAGGCTGGTCAAACGAACTCACCCCATCCCTCTTGCCATAGAGCTCGTCTGGCAAATGAATCACTGAGTGGAATTAACATGAGCAATTTGGTCTGACGGTGCCAGAAGCAGCTAATTTACATGACGAAACCTGTACGGCGCATTATGAGAGAGGCTGAATGGAAGGGGAATGGGAAGCAGACGCACCTGACGTGCCGGTTGGGAAAACAGCAGTGTCGATTGAGATATGACCTTGCAAAACACGCGTGAAGGCTCGTTTCTCCTCATCAGTAGGGGTGCCAAAATGCTGTGAAGAAGTGTTGAGATAAAAACCCTTCTCCCTACCACCGGTAAATCTGCTCACCCATGTCCGAGTCACATCAGTCGTCCCGTCAAGATATTGCCCTGATGATAGTCCTGTTAAAAGAGTACCATTATGAACAGGAAGTATCCACCTCCGGAATCGCATAAATACACCTGATATTCTGTGAGCATGGTTCACATCAATATGGACAGCATACCTGATCCTTTTTGATGATTGCACAGTTATCAGGCTCCGGCGAATAATGTATGATGGCTGCACGATGATCAATGTGTGTTTAGTCTCACCCGAGTTCACGCACCAGCATTGGGTCCAGTTGACGAAATTGTTGTGAATGACAATCCGCGGAACAATTCGAGTTCACTGCTAGGAGGTGAGCTTCGGGAATGTAATATACCCTCCGCACTGACGACCTGAATTCTTCGAGCTTATCTGCGCCTTGACTTTCGTTTAGCTCAACACCGTTGTTAAGTTGTTCCTCCAGCCAAGCGAAGTAACGGATTAGGGCGGTACCATCACGGATGTGACATTGTCGGAAGCCCTCGATTTCCGTCGCATTCTTTATCGCCTTCATGGCAGCTACTGGTGACGGGATGAGAGATACATTCTCCTGTATATGGTCAGAGCAAAGTTAGTTATTATCGCGAGACGCCGTACCTGTCCAATTGCTTCAACCACAGCTAAACTAGTCTTATCGCCCAGCAACATGGGCTGCAGCGGATAAGATCAGAATTGCTTTTAAGTAGACATGTAGTAAACGACTCGCTTTCTCTTTGCTGGCTCCAAGCGTCGCAGTGAGTTGCTTCAAAGAAGGGAGGAAAGATTCATATGGACGGATCTCAACATCAGAGCCCAGGAACGTCTTAACACTGTCTTGGACCTGTGCGTCATTGATAAAGAGCAATGCCTTCGTTGGGGTCACGACAGCATACGCAAAGAAAACTAAAGGACGTTATTTGAGAGGCTAAATCAGCTTGACAAGTGTCTGAAATTACCGGGGTTGAAGTCAATATCTGTACCACGAAGGTTGAAAAGCCACGCGACTTCGTCAAGAAGCGTGACGACCGAAGCGACGGCATTTTTCTTCGTGATCTCTTCACGCAAGCGCTTCAATTTGCTCTGGAATGCCTCTCCTGCTCGAAGCATTAGTCTCAAATATGCACGCGCATGCTATGCTAACCGGCGTATTTGACGTCCAAAGGGAAGACGCTGTTCTGAGGACGTGTGGGTCGGTCCTTGCCCCAGACAATGTCAACAGGATTTTGCTGGAGAGATATAAGCTCGGACCCCCTAGGTTCAAGAGATTTCTTGAGACTCTCAGCCTCCACTGCTATCATGTTAGCTAAAGAACGAGTCGAAGTGGTAACACCCGCACCAGCTGAAATTAATGTCGGATCGATGCCAATCCGGGTTCCTTGCTCGAGGTGCTGCCATTGCATTTGGTAAGCGTAGGGTCCCCAAAGGACAGGAAGGATTCACTTTAGAGAGAAAATCCTGCCAAGTAGGCACGTCTTCCTCCCAAGTCAGTCAAAAAAAAGCAACATGATGAACGAACAACTATACCTGGCAGACCCTGTTTCATAAGCTTCCAGTTGCTGAGGACATCTCTTGTAAGGACTCATAGAGTGGAATGAGCTAGACAGTACCTGTCAAGCTGCTGGGAAGCTTGTAAGAAGTATCTCCCATCCGTGAAGAGGTAGGCTTCTCTGAGGGTGATGATAGCACACCCTACATCTCCCATATCAGATAACGGCGTCAGCAGATTGTAACATTTTCTCACCGGCGGAACCATTGAAACCTGAAATAAATGCCCTACGCTCGTCCGCGTGTGCGGGATACTCGCTAAAATCTTTAAAAACAAAGAGGGTTCAACACCACTTCTCCGGAACATGCTCTGTGCTTACGCTGGTCCTCGCTAGGAACGAAGAAAGCCTTGACTTTGTTCTCCGGCTTCTTCAACAGCTCTCGTAGCTTCGCCAGCCTCTCGGTAGTGTCGATGGTGTGCGTCCCAATTGCGCCCATGGTCGTGGTTGTGCCAGAAGAGAATCGAACGGTCTGGGCAAATGCACGAGTCAGGAGATATGATCGATGCCTATGCACACGCAAGGCCCCGAAACTACATCGAGACCACATGTTATCGAATTCTACAAGATCTTTCTAGCAAAGTCACCTGAACCAGGAACTTGTTCTCACATCTCTCGGTGGGCGCCTCACTGTTCGGCTTCATCCTCAGGCTTGCAAATTTTCAGTATCACAAGAAATTGAGATCTATTATAATAGTCCGTAAAGAGGGTATAACTAAGTTAGTTTCATGATGGTCGAGGAGAATTCCGTGCGTTGCCCTGCAGCGCCGGGGAATTGCTATGACTTCGAGAGACACTCGGTCGTATCCGGTGCTCTGAATGCAATCGAGTCCGTTCATCTACATCACTATCATGCTCGTACTCTTCTTCGCTCTCCCGCAACTGAGATAGCGGCATGTTATCGGCTGTCTCCTCCTCCTCAAAGGCGTTGAACAATGTAGTGCTCTGTGCGCGATAGAGTGAAGAGCGACGGCCGTGGCCAGAGGACTGCAGAGCGCCGTCTGGTCGTACCTCAGATATACCACCCCACCCATCAAGAGACATGCGGCCCTGCAGGCTGATGCGGGGATTCATGAGACCGCTTTCTAGCGTGGAGTGACCGTTTGGCATGTTCGGGGGATCAGGTTTCCGTGAGAGATTCAAGAGGTGAACGCCGAGGAATGTAACAATGAAGCCGGCGAGGAGTGTAACGGTGTTCGTGCCATCCGTCGTATTAAATCCCTGGAACAGTATAAGCGACGCCACTATCGTCGCTGTGGAAAATCCAACGTAGTACATGGGGTTTACACTGCAAAATGGTGAGCGATCCACTGAAAACGACATGCAAGCAGACGTACACATTGGTAGAGAATGTGTCCAATGCTTTATTGAAAAAGTTCATTTGTACAATGATGCACACGACCACGACGATGCCAAATGCATACGTGCTTGGATGGGTGAATTGGTTATTCCCACTAAGCGTGAGCTTAATGGCCACACCAAAGCCCTTGATGGCCATGACAGACACGGAACCAACTAAGGAGCATATAGATATGTAAACGAGAGGGTTGGATCGCCCGTAGCGCGGGGCAACGCCAAATATCATGACGATCGAAAAGATGAAGACCGTGAAACAATACAGTATGAATCCTGCAAACCAGTCAGCGTCACACTAATAAGAGAGGAGCAAGACTAACCGGGATGTATAGCGTATTGCAAAATCTCGTCCACGGTCTGAACCTCTTTGTCTGGTGGTGCGTGGAGAACAATGATCAAAGAACCAATAAGGCACAGGGCACATCCAGTCCGTCCTAGATGCCCAAGCTCCTCGTTGAGCAGGAATGATGCCAGTATGGCACTGCAGGCCATCAGCTAATTGACTTGTAGCACCTATAGCATGCCTACCCGATCAATACACTAAGTGCGCCCAATGGTGTTACCAATATCGCGGGAGCAAAAGTGTAAGCAGCAAAGTTTGCGACTACAGACTTCATTAGTAGCTGGAAAAAGGGGGGAAAGATGATGATCACTTTCTCCAAGCACCACTATAAACGGTTGAGATGAAGTGACACTTCAACAGCTCGATCAACAAGACTCACAAGTTGATATCCCAGCCCACCATATTGGATTCCGGAGGTAAGCATAATCATCAGAGGCGGATGCATACGAGGAGTTTCGTGCTCCCGCATCAGTAAGTCCCTGCGACCAAGACCACTGAGTTTCGGGAAAATGCAACCAAGTTCAACGTGGACAACCTTCTTTGTGATGATGAAACTCGTTCCGATGGCTAATGAACTGGAGACTGCCAGAGCCAACCCGATGTACTTGTCTTCAACCATAATGTGCCAGAATAACCTGAAACCGAAAGAGAGGAGACACGGTCCTGCCTGGCTTCACGAAAAAAGGTCGATGTTGAAGAATTTCAGGTCCAGTCCACTACAACAGGCTGCGCGGACATAATATCCCCAATTTGGTCACTACAAGTGTAGCACCGCCGCATGTACAGGAAGAGCGTGGGACTTGTGTGAGACAGTAGAATCTAACCTGCATCCGAAGAAACATTGACAAGCCATTGCAATTGGGCAAATTACTATTACAACCATGTAATATGAACATTAAGAAAGCCTACTCCAACTCCCTCCATGGTCTGTCAGAGTTTGCATCATCATCGTCACCGTCATTGGTTTCGCCAGTCTGGACAGTCTCCGCCACAACCTCCTCAATCCTCCGAGTAAGAAGATTCATATCCGTCAGGGCAGCCGCTCGAATATGTTGATCGTATTCCCCACAGTCATCTACCGTCTCTGTCGTGTCCCATGTCGGACCAGGACCGGCCCACCCGCCGTTCAAGTGAACATAATTCAGGAACGACCGCCAGAGGGGATCTAGGGACAAGACATTTGGGTCTCCGATCACGATGAGCAGAGCCTGTGCTCGAGTCACAGCAACTAAGAGCGATATGAACATCATGTATGCAAAAAGCAACGATCGACTAACCATTGAAGCGCCTCGGGTTCGCAACGAAGCCAAGGGTGTGTTTAAGGTCAAACTCAACGAAATTTCGACTACTCCTGACCGTCGAAATAATGATGACTCGGCGTTCCTAGTAGCTAAGGTTGGCCACAAAACGATGCACACTTTGAAATTCGCTCACCTGGCCTTGGAACTCTTCTACGCTGCCTATTTTGACTTCGTCGGCCACGCCACTGAGCTTCTTGCGAATCTTGACACACTGAGCGTGGTAAGGTGTAATCACACCAATTTCATTGTGAGCTGTCATGTTGTTGTAAATTGTGAACGCATCTACATAATTCGTGTATTCACTTACCAACTCTGATCTGTCGATCTTCTCGGAGGGATTTGATGTATTTGTGAACTTGAGTAACTTCGTCGATATTGAAAAACGAGGGTGACGTAGCCTCGCGTGTATCATTGCCAGATATCGAGTGGAAGATAATCGGGAATTTCTTCGAAGGCAGCTTGTTCCAACCTTCGAAAGCGCGTATGACATTCTTGTTGCCACACGATTCAAGATCATTCGCATAGAATCGTTCGTTGGGAAACTTCAAAATTGCGGGATGCGATCGGAAGTTTTTCACAAGCTTGACGACGCTTCTCACAGGTCAGTAACCTGAACGAAACAAACACATGGGTTATGCTCACCTGAGGCCATAACCACGTTGAGCTTCATATGCCTCCATCGACATCAGACGTTCGAGGTAGCTCTGCTCCAGCCCAAGCTCCCTTGCAATGTTGGATCGGATGATAGGTCCCAACTGCTTCGGGTCTCCCGCCAAGACAATGTTAGTCGCATTGTCAGCCATCGTTTTGATGCCGATCATGACTTCTGGTTCAGTCGCCTGACCAGCTTCATCGACGAAAATATGCGTGAAATGTCCGCGCGTGATGCCAATACCGTACGGAATAGATGCGGAGACGCATGTGCACACGATCACTTTATAGCGCTTAAGAATCGGAATGGGCGGGACGGAGAAGCAGCCCTTGAGCTCCCCTTCCAGCGTCTTTCTGTACGTGTAGCGCTGCAACTCATCTGGGACCTGCTCGAAGTGCCTTGAGGGAGCATAAAGCCTAAAAAGTTCGTCCGGCCCGAGGGTGGACGCGAGACGGGATGCAATGATGTCAGCGGCGGAGTTGCTGGGTGCCGTAGCAAGAATGCGTGTATTTGGTTTATGTTTGAGCAATTGCTTCATCGCTTCCACTATTGTTATAGTCTTGCCAGTGCCCGGGGGTCCAAAAACGACAAACGGCGCTGAACCCCGTTGCTGCAGAAGGATAGATGTTACAGCTTGAAGTTGAGGCGGGTTCGTAGCAATCAACGAATTGAATGGCATAATAGGGCCTATGCCAGGACGAGATCCGAGCGGTAAAATGTGTGCTCTTTGAGGGAACAAAAACTTATCAAATGCAAACGCGGTGTCCAGCGCCTGGTGTTGACGACGCATGGGAATGCGGTTGAGCTTGAAGCGCACGGTATACCGCTGTTGCTGAGACCAGCCACGGAATGACCCGTCGAATCGCAACCCAACCGACGCCTGTTGAACAAAATGGACATTGCCTTCGTACCAATGACCTTCGACAGCCCCATGTTTTTGGACAAGAAATCGATCCCCTGAGAGTATGAGTGAGTGATGGCAAAAACAAAATAAGTAGATATCCAAACCAATCAAAACACTTGGCCGTTTTTCCGCCAATCCAGGAACGGGCAAACTAGAATAAGATGAGCATGAGCTTTGAGAAACATCAATGTGCTTACTGATAATATCGTTCATAATATTTTAGCTGAGCGTCAGGAATATCATAGTGTTCCAAATCACGCCTTGCAAACTTGTAAGAACAGAGATAAATGAATCCGAAACACTACTCACTCCATGCGGTGTTCCTCCGTCCAAAGCAGTGTCTTAAAGTAGCGCGAATATGTTGAAGAATCGACAACCTTCGGGAGGAACACTCTTCTGACGTGGTCCAGCGCCTTTCCCGACGAAGTTTCCGATAATGCAGCCAAGAGTGACTCCGATGGTTTTGCTGGAGGCAATTTAATGACGTACGGTATGATGTTGTTGGAAGGTGGAGGGACGCCTGGCACTACCGCCGTCTCAGGTTGCGTACGACTTCGTCGGCGAGGTTGGAAGGGAGCAATTGGTTTCAGTAACTCATAATCGGCTTGGCTACCCACGGTGGCCTTCAGGACTCTAGCGATGACGAAGGTTACACGCAATACTGTGTCTTCGAAGAGGATTTCAAGGCGATTGTCCATGCGCCCAGAGTGAGGTGTTGAAAACCGCACCCCAACTGCAGTAGGGCGACGATATGCCAATGTTGTCCCTTCGACTGCAGTTGTAATAGCAAACCTACCAACAAAGTCATTGGCTTC
This sequence comes from Suillus ampliporus, assembly GCA_016584345.1. Lineage (NCBI taxonomy): Eukaryota > Fungi > Basidiomycota > Agaricomycetes > Boletales > Suillaceae > Suillus > Suillus ampliporus. The sequence goes on along the minus strand of JABCPV010000007.1, from coordinate 39,946 downwards.
GGCGATCAAATCAACAAAAGAGGCAAAGAGCTCACGGAGATTCCCCGCCCATGAACGAGGACAAAGATACCTTCTTAATGGTCACTCGCGATGAGGGGACCGTGGTCTCTATTGTCAAAGTTCGCGATACTCCCTGCGCAGCATCGGCACTTTCCACAATGCCAAAATCTAGTCCTTCCGAGATGACGATGCCGTGTTTATCCTTCTCAGCTTCCTCAAGGGCAGTTTTGAACGCTGTGTAGCCCTCCTTCCTGCGATGTTCGAGAGATCGAGGGTGGGAATCCCAAAAGGCTTGTGGGATCTGTTTGTCGCAGACGCCGCAGAATACATTGCCAGGGAGCGCCTCAGGAACAGCGGGAGCTACCTCGGGCGATACACCTTTGTTCTTCGCATTTCTGCAGTGGCGTTTTCCTTGAACATGTTGGCCCCAAGACTTGGGACCGTAAACGAAAGTACCACAAATAGAGCAATGGTACTGGTGTCCATCGTGACCAGCCAATTTACGACGATGTTTTTTGCTGGCGAGATGCGCTTCGTACCACTTAGTGGACGCGCAGAAAACACCGCATAGCTCGCAGAGGTGGACATCGTGGTACTCTGTGCACAAGGGATTGGTGCAAGCACCGTGGGCTTCCAACTGCGGGCAAATTTTGACCATAGCAAACGAGCGACAGGACAAGAAGAGAGCGCACTACAAAGTACTTATTCCGTGTCTGCTTGATAGCTTTCTTGTATCAGAGCAACGCGGCGAACACGAGGCTCAGTAGTGCGAATAGTCAAATTTAGGGTGCTTCGAGCCTTGAGGACGAGTAGCGCTTGACGAGGTCCAGATTAAGATTGTGTGCGATTCCAAGCGACGAGCGTTAACTTGAAGTCGGTAGCGAAGAACACGGGTTAGAGTAGTGGAGTAACAAAGTGTCACGAGTCGAAATGTTATTCCAATAGGAATGCAATGATAGTAAAGAACATGTCGAAATTACTCTGTCTTAAATACTCCAAGGAAAGGTGTAACAAAGAAACGAGCGGACAAAGGCGTCGCAGCCAAGACTACGCCTTTGAAATTCAAATATTCAAGGTTGTGAAGACGACAAAGTTCAAACATGATCGAATTGGCGACGAGCGGCGTGATAAGATGTGAACGTTTGAACATCAGAACATGTGAACAATCAAAGGAGTGCCGTTACGAAAGACCCTCCAAGTTCCAACTGTCTGGCTCAATACGATCACAGTTTTTCGACCGAGAATCCAATCCTCGAGAGTAAGTATGGCACAATATAATGATGATCAGCTCAAGGAGATTATCGTTCTTGGTGCAGGTGAGCTAATCTAGATGTGACAGAAACAATGTTCCGTCCCCGAATATCGCCTAGTGCTACGGCGTTCCAGATAGCAAATCTGAGGATTGACTTTTATGTGCAGGTGTTGTTGGCCTCACCACTGCATTAAAAATACAGGCGCATGGAGCTTACCGTGTCACGATCGTTGCCGAGACCTTCCCTACAGATCCAAAGTCAAGCAAATACACCAGCCACTGGGCGGTAAGCAGTTATCTTATCACCGGACAGGTTTTCGGCTCATCATCCATAGGGTGCACAACATGTCAGCGATGTTTACAAGGATCAACGCCAGCGAAGTATGTTGCTTCCTGACTGCCTGAGCATACGTGTTATACCCTAGTCATCCAGAGCTTGATCAAGATACCTTCGATGTATTGTGGCAGCTATCAGAACCAGGTGGTGCAGCCGCGGGTTGTTTCTTGCGGCATACTCACATTGAATACCACGAAGAAGCTCTCGCTAATGCTGAATGGCTCCATTACATGTCAGATGTATGAAACAGACTCGCATTCATGACCGTCATTCTAACTTGTATCAGTTCAAATATCTAGAGAGCAACGAACTTCGTGGTCCAGCAAAGATGGGGTTCTCATTCAGCACCGTCAGCATGAATACTCCAGTCTACCTTAATTGGCTTCTGTCCTCATTCCTTGCGAAAAATGGGACCATCGTGCGCGCGTCCCTGCAGCACATCAGTCAACTTCTCGAGCGAGGAACCAGTCCTTACACTGGTGCCCAGTTGCACCGTGACGTTGACGCTCTTGTCGTCTGTGCTGGTATCGGCGCCCGCACACTGGGAGGCGTTGAAGATAAGGACGTACATCCAGTTCGGGGGCAAACCGTGCTACTCAGGGCTCCCTGGGTCAAGTTCGGAAGGGCCATGAATGAAGCTGATGGGACGCGCACCTATACCGTACCAAGGAGCAATGGCGATGTGCGCTTGCTCAGAAACGTACACGATCTATCGTCTAATTGTTCTATATAGGTGCTGTGCGGTGGTACAAGGGAGACCGATGACTGGTATTTCTGTCAATTTATGCTGTCGCCACATTCTCAGTTATTGTGACAGGTACCCAGTTCCCCGTCCTGAAACAACTGAGGACATTCTTGTGCGGGTCCTGCAGCTCGCGCCGGAGCTTGTACCCCCGCAGACACGGGTCGATCGTGAACCCACTGTCGAGGACCTTCGCCCCATTATTATTGAGCCAGGTTGCGGCCTGCGGCCCGGGCGAAAGGGTGGAATCAGGCTCGAAGTCGAGTGGTTGGACGTGCCCACGCGAGGCAAGGTGCCCGTGGTGTATAATTACGGGTGAGTCACGTCTTGCTTGTTCACTCCTGCTGTGACAATATCGTAATGTGCATCTAGACACGCTGGTTATGGCTTCTTGTCGTCGTGGGGCTCAGCAAACATGGCTTTGGATTTGCTCGAAAATGCCTTCAAGACGGGTGCTCCAGCGGATGCGACGCCTGCATCTGGTGCCGATTGTCCATCTGAGAATCCGGGAAACTGACAGTGAGATGTTATGAATCGTGGAGGAGCAGTCTACGGAAAATGTAAGTTAAATATCTCTGGAATCACAAGAGAAGAAACGAATGAAGTTGCAATGGTGTACGAGAGAAGTATGTAGGTTAAACGATACCTATATTGACGAATGAACTTTGAAAGAAGGTGTGTTGACCCTTGGGCCTCGTCCTTCAGTAGTGGCGGGCTGTCATCCGGGATCCCATCCAAGGCTCCTACTAGCTCCTACTGTTCTTTCTTGACAATTGTCCGAAAGGTGAGGCTGTGTCAAGACGACAAACATAATTTGACACTAGATTGGCAGCCTTGAGGGGTGTATACTCTTGGTCATAATCCTCCGAGTCCTCATGCGAGGAAGTTGTTTTCGTCCAAGGCCTGACACTTTCGTCGTCGCAGAGTTTCTTCCCTAGCGCCCGGCTACTTGGACATCGTACTATATGGGCTCGAAAAAGCCGCGTCCTTGAAAACTCTCCTTTTCCTAGTGCTGCGCATTTCATGAACCCAAATATTGGGATGCTAGACCTGGACCGTCAAGGGCCGCTTCTGTTTGCTAAGAGTCCCCGCTGTCAGAAGAGAGCAAATGCTGAACAACGGGCCCGGCCAATTTAATTTACGAGCGACATCCCGGTTGACCCAAATAAGTGCATTTTGCTGTTGGAGCCCCGACGTTCTAGGCTCTAGCGGAGTATCAGACTAATGTCATAGTGTTCCACACCACACCTTGGAAACTGGTAAGAACAGAGATTATAAATGGATATACAACACTACTCACCCCGGTGCTTGACAGGACCAGAAGAGGGCTTACTACAAAAACCTTATTCATTCTCTCCTGCTTTCTCGTATCCGGCCAACACGAGGCCAACTAGTGCGAAAAGTCAAATTTAGGGTGTTTCGAGCCTCGAGGACGAAAATCGCTTGACGAGGTTCATATTACGACAGTGTATCCAAGGGACAAGCTTAAGTCGACGATGGAGAACACGAGTCACAAGCCTTTACACAGTCCTCCAACTGTTTGGAACCCGTCTCATCGAGAGTAAGTATGGGGCAATCTAATGATGACCAGCTCAAGGAGATCATCGTTCTTGGTGCAGGTGAGCTAATTTAGATCATCTGACTGAAACAATCCGCCCCGTCTTGAAATGCCGCCTAGGCGCCGTAGATAGCAAACCAGGGACTGACATTTATATGCAGGTGTTGTCGGCCTCAGCACTGCATTAAAAATACAGGCGCAAGGGGCTTACCGTGTTACGATTGTTGCCGAGAGCTTCCCCACCGATCCCAAGTCCAGCCGGTACACCAGTCACTGGGCGGTACGTTAGACATCTTACTACTAGATACGTTTACTGCTGACCCTGCTTTGATGTGTAGGGCGCACACCATGTCAGTCATGTGTACAACGATCAAAGACAGCGAAGTATGCTTCTTCCTGACTGCCCGAACATGCGTGTCACACCCTAGTCATACAGAGCTTGATCAAGATACCTTCAATGTATTATGGCAGCTATCAGAACCAGGTGGTACGGCGGAGGGTTGTTTCCTGCGGCATAGTCACACTGAATATCACGGAGACGATTTCGCGAATGCCGAATGGGTTCGGTATATGCCAGATGTATGCAACTGACTCAAATTCATAGCCGCCATTCTAACTCCTCGTATTAGTTCAGATATATAGAGAATAACGAACTCCGTGGTCCAGCGAAAATGGGGTTCTCATTCAGCACCGTCAGCATGAATCCTCCAGTCTACCTTAATTGGCTTCTGTCCTTATTCCTTGCGAAAAACGGGACCATCGTGCGTGCGTCCCTACAGCACATCAGTCAACTTCTCGAGCGAGGAACCAGTCCCTACACGGGTGCCCAGTCGTATCGTGACGTTGACGCTCTCGTCGTCTGTGCTGGTATCGGTGCCCGCACACTGGGAGGCGTTGAAGATCAGGACGTATTTCCGATTCGTGGGCAAAGTGTCCTCCTCAGAGCTCCCTGGGTCAAGTTCGGGAGGGCCATGACAGAGGCTGACGGGACGCTTACCTATACCATTCCAAGGAGTAATGGTGATGTGCGCTTGTTCAGAAACGTACGCGATCTTTCTTCTGATTGTTCTGTATAGGTATCGTGCGGCGGCACAACAGTGCCCAATGACTGGTATTTCTGTCAATTTATGGTGTCGTCACGTTCTCAGCTATTACAGGTACCCAGTTCCCCGACCTGAAACAACTGAGGACATTCTTGTGCGGGTCCTGCAGCTCACGCCGGAGCTTGCACCCCCACATACACGGCTCGATCGTGAGCCCACGGTTGAGGACCTTCGCCCTATCATTGTTGAGACAGGTTGTGGCCTGCGCCCCGGGCGAAAGGGTGGCATAAGGCTCGAAGTTGGGTGGTTGGACGTGCCCAGTCGAGGCAAGGTGCCCGTGGTGTACAACTACGGGTGAGTAGCGTCGTAATTCTTCACTGCTGCCCTAACGATGAGTGCGCCTAGACACTCTGGCTATGGCTTTTTGTCATCGTGGGGCTCAGCAGACATGGCCTTGGATTTGCTAGAAAGTGCCTTCAAAACAGGTGCTCCAGCTAATGTGACACCCGCATCCAGTGGTGTTGATTGCCCACATGAGAATCCGGGAAACTGAGATGTTGTGAATTGTGGAGGAGCAATTTATGGCAAATGTAAGTTGAATATCTTCGTAATCTTCCACTGGAGTCACATGGGAAGAAACCAGTGAAGCTGCAATGAATGATTGATGAACGATGATGTATCTAGATGTATGAGAGATGCATGTAAATGATACCTGGAAAGATGATAGTCGTTCCTTCTATACTAATGATGTTGGTCTAGTGGCGATATGTCATCCCATCCAAGACTCCTATTGTTCTTTCTTGACATCGTCTGGAATTTGAGCCTGCGAAGACAACAACCATGATAAGACATGATTCGACTAGACTATTGCCAATGAGGGTGTAGACTCAGTGCTGGGCCAAATTCATTTCGCCGTCCTCTTTGGAACGTGTCCCCGGGGGAATGGCACAATCAGGAATTTTATTGATTTCAACACTAAGAGGGACATATGTACGCAGTGCCGTCCATCGTGGTATACCTATGCACTTCGCCGTGGTACCGAGTTGTATCGTAGCCCTCATACGCCTTTAGCGAACCCAACAGCGTTCCGACCGAGGTCATAAACCGTGTAGTATCGGCGGAGGAACACATCACCTAAAGATACGTGATAAACAGCAAACTCGTGGTAACAAATAGGCCACATACCCACAATACATAATGAACCTCCAGGCAAATTGATATCCATACTCGTGAGCGACGAGATGCACGTGCCCCGATCCTCTACCACGTAATCACTTCCATTCAATGCGTAGGGCTTGCCGCCGAAATAAAATGTCAATTCGGGAAGGGATGGGAATGTGGCACAGTCGACTTGATATCGACCGTTAGCGGAAAGGGTAGTGCCGATTTGGGTGTTGAACTTTTTGGCGATGTCGATGGCGAGGGCGAGGAGGGAGGTGCCTGTATGTAATTTGGTGAGGAATTGGAGTCGGTCAGACAAAGAAGGGACCTGTCAGTGTCGATAGCAGCGCCTGTCATGTTAAGCTCCAGTTCATCATCTCCAAATGTGACTTTGTCAAGTCTAACTTCCCAGTATGCCTTACGGCGCACAGGGACATAGGAGATGTTACCAGTGTACGCCCCGGGGTCGATATCGCCAAATGTGACCTCACCACCATCAGCCTCGGAGTCACCGAAGCGGAAGGAGAAGATGGGCTTGTCGAGGAGACCTTGGTTGATCATGTTGTAGAAAGGAGGAATGATGTGGTTGACGGAGATGGTGTTGTAGGCAAGGCCGAGGACACCGTCGAACCAGTTCACGTGTTAATTGCGTTATGCTGATGCGGTAGAGCAAAATGCACATACTTGCCGAGAGAGAGAGTTTTGGTTGCCTCTGCAAAGTCCTGGTCAGAGACAGAGAGGTTCGCACGCGACAGATGTGCACTTGGAGCTGGGGACCCAAAGGTTACTTGACCTGGGGACGGGTGAGTCCTGAGTGTACGGAAAAAGCAATTTCCTTACCCAGTGTCGAGGATAACCTTGAATAATTGAGGTGGGGTGCCGAGCTTGATCCAACTCGGAGCCTTGCTCGGTTCTGACACGAGGTAGGGTCCGTTTCGGGTTCTGGCATGCCAAGGTGATGAGAGAGATGAGAGGGAGCGTCAGAAAACCATCCCAGAGACGGGGGGAATCCTCATGGGTAACAGGTGTCAGGCCCGGACATGGGAGGCGCCAGTAGTTCTAGCGACCGCAAGTACGAAGGTCCTCCGCTGCGATTTCCACCGCCTTTGCCAGCAGGACTCCTTCATTCCGCATCGGGGGTACCACTGAAAGTGACTGAATTTCTCTTGGCGGATGATGCTTTGGATGTCACAGACAACCGAAACATTAGCTGCCAAGAGCAAGTGAGGTGGGGAGCGTCAATGAATTTAAGATGAGAGTTGGACAGTGAAATCCTTCCTTGAGGACTTCTCCTAACGTTCGCAATTGACGGATAATGCGTTTATGATGTCTGTTGGTTTTCTTCGCGCCAGATGCTTATCAACAGACATCATAAGGGTCTGCAAGTTGTTAGAGCGTGGGGCAACGGTTCGATAATACTCCGTTCGAGTAAACGCGCCAGCACAACGCCAGCATGCCTTGAGTCAAACTCGGCGATATCTGGGTCTAAATTTAAACCATATTAATATTGCCCGCTAGCAAGCCAACATGCGAGGCAGCAGCCAACGCACAAAGCAGTCTGCTCACTAGTGTACGGAGACACGCTCCCTGTCACAGCCTTCAGACTGCAGTACCGATCGATGAAATACATTTCAATTTCAATCTCCTCCTCGAGTGTTTGCCACCTACTTACTAACTATTTGCTCTATTTATGTACAGAGATGACAGTGCCGAAGCTTCACATCCCTCGATAACACTTGCAAGCGTTATTTGACCATAGCTCAGGTGTGTGATGTTCGAACTAGATGGCGATAGCGGTTGAATTTTGGCCACGTTCTGTGACCTGGAACTTCATTAGTAACAGATAATTGCATGGGTAGGCATGAAACCTATTTTTCATACCCAGGGATCATGTAGGGCTCGCTCTCAACCCATGGATTTGCCTGAATCCAACTGCCGTTAACGTTACGTCCCATATCCGTACCAGAGTTATATATATAACTTACTTGATTGGCGCAAGATTGACTTATTCTTCAACGATAAGTACGGTCTACTCTGAGTACTGTTATCTCTTTACATCGTCGTGACACGTCTCTAATATGAATTGCAATAGATGTACTCCGATCGATTGCAGGCCCCACATATGATCCATAAACTTGGCAAGGGCTTGTTTGCTTCCCATAACACAGACTGATACGTATATGAACGTTTGAACCCTGGATGCGTTCAAGTTTTGTTCCCCCGCCTCATAGTCCCCTGCCTTGAGCGCCACGAGGCGCCACAATGTTATCCTTGCCAGACCGCCTGCGTCTCCCCACAGATAGGGTGCCGGTCACGACCCAGAACTTCGTTTCTGATATCCTTCCGCCAGTCGTATGCTACTTCGCCACAGCTTTTCTTGTCCTGCTGCCCCGAACGCAGCCAATCCGTATTGCATTGTGGCCCGTCACGGCGTTCCTCGCAGTTTGCGCTGCGAGATCGCTAGATGTGTCGATGGGGCAACCGAAAGTTATGTACTGGGAGATAGACCTTCAGGTGGGTCCCCGTCGTAGCTGCATTAAATGCTACAGCATTGATCATATCCTTCAGATATCCATGTTTTGTATTGTAGTACGCACCCTTGATTGGACAGTACAGACGAAACCTTTCATTCGTACGGTTCAGCGATCGGCAAAAGATTTACCAAAGCGAAACTTCGTACTTGACACGCTTGATTTGGCATGCAACTTTCGAGGTTGCGACTGGAACTGGTCCCGTGGACTCTATGTCCCGCCCGAGACGCGTCCTACATCATCACGACTGGCTTTTGCCACGTCCACCCTCGTCTCTGGTCTGAAGCACACATTTATTTGCGGCGTGATTCACTCTGCTGTGAAGTCTTTCTCGTCGCATACATTTGGCTCCGTGAATGGCGGTACCATCTTCGATGACTCCCTTCCCCCGCACATCCGTTATCTACGATCAAGCATCATAACAACGCTATGCGCGTTCGCCGTCTGTTTATTACTCCAAGCCGGCTACGAGCTCGCCGCAGTTCTCTGCGTACTGATATTCAGGCAACATCCAGACCAATGGCCCCCTTCATTCGGCTCTCCCTGGCGTGCCACCTCTCTCAGAGAATTCTGGAGCAGAAGCTGGCACCAGTGGTTACGTCGGACATTCACCTTCCTTGGATACCCACTTCTTCTGCTCTTCGGGCGCATCGGGGGCGTCATAGGCACGTTCCTCGCCTCTGGATTGTTTCACCACATCGTACTACTCGCCTTCGACCCTTCCTCGGAGATGTGGCGCATGTTACTGCCGTTTGGAATGATGGGCGTTGGGGTGATTCTCGAGCGCGCTGTTGCGGGGAACAAGACGGGTGGCTGGATGGGTTGGGTGTGGACGATGGGTTGGCTGGTGTTGTGGGGGAACGTGATGGCGGATGGGTGGACAAGAGCTGGGATGCTTGGGGGGTCGAGCTTTTTTGATAGTGTGAACGCCTGTGAGGCAACCAATTGAACGGCTGGTCAGGACCTTTGATGAGTACCTGCACGCATTTTAGCAGAAAATTGCAATGGTAGCAGTATGCAGATATAGGTCGAAGTCCTCGGTAGCGTGTTGTGCAGTTGATACTAAAATCGTGGGGTACAAGTGCAGCTAGTTAAGAGCGTTCTGAATGACCATTCAAATTTATAGTCAGTATACTTACGTGCGAATGGCAGCATTCTTCAGACTGTCTGAATTATCTCTCTGTGCTCGGTACCTAGAACGTTCTAATTTTACATAAACCATGTTGCCCGCTAGCAAGAGGCAGCGAACGCATAAAGCAGTCTATGCTCACTAGCCGCAGGATAGCGAGCGTGGAGAGTGGAGAGTCTGGAGTCTGGACTCGGAGACCCGCTCCCTCACAACTTGGTGCGGCTCGCCTACTAAGTTACTAATACTAGGCTCCATGTCAGAGTTATATACATTTGATTGGCACAAAAAGTTGAGCTAAGTATAGTCTCAGATCTGATTGTTATCTCTTTCGTGACGCGTTTCTAATATGATTTGCGACTAATCGATTGCAAGCCCCGCATATGATCCAGATTCCGGACACTAGTACTGGCTTCGGTTCCCATGACATAACTTTGAACCCTGAATCCTGAATTGACCCTGGATGCGTTTTGTTCCTCCGCCTCATAGTCTCCTCCCTTGAGGGCCACGTATCATGATATCCTTGTCAGACCGCCTGCGTCTCCCCACAGCTAGGGTGCCGGTCACAACTGAGAGCTTCGTTTCTGATGTCCTTCCGCCAGTCATATGCTACTTCGTCACAGCCTTTCTTGTCCTGCTGCCCCGAACGCAGTCAATCCGCATTGCGTTGTGGCCCATTACGGCGTTCCTCGCATTTTGCGCTGCGACATCGCTAGATATGTCAATGGGGAAACCAAAACTTCAGTTCTTGAACATCGACCTTCAAGTGAGTTGCCGCCGTAGTCTCATCAACTGCTACGGTGTTGACCACGTGTCAGTTGTCCATGTTTTGTATTGGAGTACGCACCCTTGATTGGACAGTGCAGACGAAACCTTTGATTCGTTCGGCTCGGCGATCGGCAACAGATGTACCGAAGCGAAACTTCGTGCTTGACACACTTGATTTGACATGCAACCTTCGAGGTTGTGGCTGGGACTGGTCCCAGGGACTCTATGTCCCGCACGAAACGCATCCTACATCCTCACGACTGGCCTTTGCCACGTCTACCCTCATCTCTAGTCTCAAGTACTCATTTATTTGTGGCGCGATTCACTCTGCCCTGCAGTCTTTCTCTCCAAATACATTTGGCTCCGTGGATGGCGGTACCATCTTTGACGACTCGCTTCCCCCGCATCTTCGTTATCTACGATCGAGCATCATAGCAACACTGGGCGCGTTCGGCGTCTATTCAGTAATCCGAGCCGGCTACGAGTTCACCGCAGTTCTCTGCGTGCTGATATTCAGGCAACATCCAGACCAATGGCCCCCTTCATTCGGCTCGCCCTGGCGTGCCACCTCTCTCAGAGAATTCTGGAGCAGAAGCTGGCACCAGTTGTTCCGTCGGACATTCATCTTCCTCGGTGGATACCCACTTTCTCTGCTCTTCGGGCGCATAGGGGGCGTCATGGGCGCGTTCCTCGCCTCTGGATTGTTTCACCATGTCGCACTACATGCCATCGACCCGTCCTCGGAGATGTGGCGCATGCTGCTGCCGTTTGGAATGATGGGCGTCGGGGTGATTCTCGAGCGTGTTGTTGTAGGGAACAAGACGGGTGGCTGGATGGGATGGATGTGGACGATGTTTTGGCTGGTATTGTGGGGGAACGTGATGGTGGATGGGTGGGCGAGAGCTGGGATGCTTGGGGGGTCGAGCTTATTGGATAGTGCCACGCCTGTGAGGCAACCGATTGAGCGATTGGTCAGGATGTTTGATGAGTATCTACGCACATCTTAGAAGAAAATTTATACAAGCGCAGCTAGTTAGGTACGAGCGTTCTGAATACCCATCAAAATTTATAGTCAGTATACGTGCAAATGGTAGCATTCTTCGGGTTGTCTAAACCATCTCTCTGTGCTCTGGTACGCCCCGTCAGCGTGATCATTGGCATGCGTGAGCTGCGTAGCTCAAAGAACGCAGGGCAGGCATTTGCCTAAGAAGCTGTTTGTAGAATGTCGAGTCTTTGGATATCCCACGTATTGTTGCATCTATCACGCTGTCAAGACAAAGCACGTCACACACGGAGGCTGCGTGTGATCGGGCTTGATGTGTAGTGGAGGTCCATGTGCCAGTTCGGATACCAGCGGGGGTTGGTGCCAAATGCATCACGAAGTGTATTGATGCCTTGGGAGAGCTCCATATCGGCCAGCCGTATGACCAGTGTTGGCGGGTGGTAATTTGGCGTCTCAGCTTCTTGTGGCAAGCCGATGAAAAACTGGTGTGGTTTTTTCAGTCGCGCTTTAATCACTCACTCTGTGCAAGCAGTGCAGAGACAGCCACGAGGAAAAGAGGAAGCCTGTCCGCGTCCGAGTAGCAAATGAGTGTGACTGCCTTCACGCAGGGAGCTCTTATATGCTGAAGCAGGTGAGAGCAGCACCATGTATGCCCCGTTAGCTTGATACTAGTCACATTGGGCAGGTTGATGATGGGCAAAGCAACAATACCAATAAGATGCAGTGCGAGAGTTTGCAAGGACGACAATCTCTGGAGAATATTGACGAACGCGAGATTCGTGGCGATGCAACTTCTGATATCTAGGTGCGTATGGACTTCTGGAGTCGATGACTGCAGTGGATTCCAAAAGAGGGGCGGGACCGGGAGCACGGCGGAAAACATCCTGGGGTATTGCAGGGGTGGTGAGTGTACGGGTGTGGGATAGATGCCCCATTGCCGACTGAATGACCTGAAGTCCATGATCACTGTCACCACGTATGTAGAGCGTCAGGGGAGCTCCCTCGGATCTGGCCAGTGTTTCCCTGTCCACTCATAGCCGAGTAGCAAGGGGGCAATATAGGTTCACAAGGCAGGGAAGGCAAGGGTGATGGCACGCCACCGGTGGCATACTTGGCTGATGGCCTTGATGTCCCGCACATGTTCTTGGCTGTGAACAGCATCATGCAGGTTGTACAGGTCCGGTGGGCGGTTGAGGATACGAAAGATGTGCTCCGCTATTCGAGGTAGGGGCAAGCTCGGTCTCGCAGTGGGAAGCATGAGACAGTCTGGGGAGCCGTGACTGAGACTTACGTATAGACAGCAAACAGTACTTGAATCTGGGTAGACCGAGACTCGAGTCTGAGTGCGAGATACAATACGCCCCTTTTCAAAATTGGCACACTGTCACGTGCACGTGAATGACTCAGCGGGGCTCCTGTGATTGCCCATGGAGCCTCGACGAGGCGCCTCTAATTGGTCTCACTTAGCCTCGCGGAAGCGCAGGCTGCAAGGATTAGCCAGCAAGAGGGCCCCTCGTGGGAGGGCAGCGAAGGACCCTATGAAAATTAAACAAACATGAAGCGTAGGCTCGAATATGTCAACGATTCGGGAAAGCGCAGTACTTGCTTCGTCTTCAGACCATGATCGATGCGTTGATCAATGAACTGTCAATCCATGAATCAATCTGCGTCGTGGCAAGAACCCGCGATCCGCTAGCGAATATAGCTGTACCGTGACGACAGGATGGCTGGATGACCGACCGACCGACGGCGCGCAATCGTAGATCATCAATCGCCTCGAATCGCATGCCGTTCCCGAGTCTCAAAAGCCAATCAAGCAGCACGGATCGAAGAAAACGAATCATCAAATACCAAGCGCAATACAATCATGAGAATAGCTTATTGACCGACGTATTACCCTCCTGGTTCTTTTTGAGTACCTTCGCAATAGCGAACTCAAAGTCTTCCTGCGTGACATGCTGCCGCCGCTCCCGAAGCGCGTACATACCTATTTCCATGTTCACAAAATGCCAATTCCGGAAGATGATCAAAAGACCCACCTGCTTCTGTACATATACCGCGCACTTCGGCTCCTGAGCACTGGCCCATTTTCTCGGCAAGTGCTTTGAGGTCGATACCGCGTTGCAGCGACATCTAAGGATGAACATAATTGAGGATGTGTTAGATCCAGGAAGCAGATAATTCACCTTGCGGGAGTGGATTTTCAGAATGCTGACGCGGGCCTCTGGGCCAGGGGGAGGGAATTCGATTTTTCGGTCAATACGTCCAGGACGAAGAAGTGCAGAATCCAAGATATCTACGGCAGGCACCTTGAGCAACCATCCATGCCTTACGAGAACCCACAAACCTATACGATTCGTAGCCATGATAACTTTGATATTCTTCGTGGCCTCGAAACCATCCAACTGATTGAGAAGCTCCAACATCGTGCGCTGTACTTCCGAATCGCCACCTCCTGAACCACTGTCTCCTCGCGAACTGCCGATAGAATCGATTTCGTCCATGAATATGATACTAGGTGCATGCTCCCTGGCCATGACGAACAACTCCCGGACCATTCTACTTCCTTCACCAATGTATTTCTGAACAAGCTCGGAGCCTGAAACACGAATGAACTTGCAGTCGGTATGGTGTGCGACAGCGCGAGCAAGGAGGGTCTTTCCCGTCCCAGGAGGACCATAGAGAAGAACACCCTTGGGTTGGGCGATACCGAGAGACTCGAAGAGCTCCGGGTGTTTGACGGGCAACTCGATAACTTCCTTAATTTCTTTGATTTGCTTGTCCAGACCTCCCACCATTTCGTACGTGCTATCTGGAACTTTCTCCACCATCATAAGGGAGACGAGTGGGTCGACTTTGTTCGGCAGTATCTTGTGGATCGTATAAGAGTCGGAACGGAGAGCCACGCGCAGTGACGCGGATAGTTGGGACAGTTCAATTGATGGGTCGAAGTCAACAACTATGAAATGTATGAGCGAATATAGGACAAAACGTCATTCGAGACCCAGCACATACTGTATTTGCCTTCAGGTTGTACTTTGACGAGAACTTTCTTCTTCCCCATAACCTTGACAATCTCTCCGACATAACTTCCGGGTTCGTGTAAGAGCTGAAGCTCCTCTCGTAACAGCCGTACTGTGATACCGTCCCATGAAAACCCCCCCTTTAGAATCAGTACAATCCAAACGCACCTCGTGCATTCAATGCATTCCGCTGCGCTTCCAATCGACGCAGGTTCTGGGTTTTCTGATTAATCAGAAGTTCCGCAGCCTCAATCTTGGCCTGGTAGTACGACTGGATGCCACCAGGTGTCTTAGTTTTATGAATGGCGGTAGGCATCGTGAAAGGAATGACAAGGATCACTTGCAGGCTGCAGCCCGAACGTATTACGCGTCTTGAGCGTGACACGGGTATGTCACAATGATACAGTCACGGTATGAATCTCTCACGTTTTGTTTGTTTTTCTTCCGTTTGATTGGGTCACTCACCGTCCTTTGGTCAGAAATTCAAAATCTATGTTCCATAGATTTTTTATCTCAACGGGATCTGATGTATGATGGGAGGGCAGATAGGCCTACTTACCATGTTCCCGCAACACTCCTATCATTACCGCTCAAAAGGCATTACAACGGTTGAGTAGTTTTGAATTGGTGTTTCACACCCCTTCTTGTCAGACGTCAATGCTACTCCAACTTTTGTTCATTATCCCCTTTAATAATCCTTCATTTTCTGATAGAATCCCGCAATCGCAACACCAAGGTCGGGTGTGGTCGGGTTCATCCCTTCTCCGTTCCAGGCTCACAAAAATTCGGACATTACATTGATTGCACAATCATCAGCCGATTGGTACATATCGGCTGAATGCGTGAGAGATAGATGATACCATGTCAAAGTTCCAGACTGGACTGTACATTATTCTTCGGCTTGGATGGTAAAGACCGATTACCTGGAAGTTCCCTGGTGATTGATACTGTCGAAGTCCTTCCTAGTCCTTCGTATATCTCCGCGTTTTTGTTACCGATCACTATTCAACTTCGTGGGGTTAGTATTATTCACATGGTGCGCTGGACCACCGGCCCAGGTCAATGTTCACTCCAGCAGATCATCTACGATAACGTGAGAAGCCAACTGCAGCCTTGGCAGATGGAGTGATCCATAGTGACCCCTGACTTTAGCAACCTTAGTACTACGATGGGTACAACAACCGTTAAATTCAAATTTTGGAGCGTCGACTGCGGGAACCACTGGACAAACCTTGGAAGCATGCGCAGTATGCCTATACACACACCATTCTATTTCCTGAATATCTACACCGCTCCACCGAGGACTTCATAGGCTTCACCTACCCTGAATTACAGCTCCATTTTATGCCTAGATTAGTTAAGAGACCCTCCCGTTGCCAGCAGAACTCCCCTTACGAGCCGAGAGCCGCAGTGCCACAATCAAACATGAGCGAGTGTACGACGTATGTATGATATCATGGACGAACAAGCTGGACCGTTAGTCTTACGAGAGCGGGAAACTCTGAAAATTGTGTGGCCGTGATATAGTCGAGACCAGAATGGACTCAGCGGCATAGCCGCGTGGAATGTGCATCTGCCATTCCAAAGATACATTACAACATACTACGCTTCTGGGTGGAAAGCTCCTACCCCTTTGGAGCCATTCTGCAATTAGTATTAATCCGATAGGCGCACACCCTGACCCGTGCTTCCCCAGCGCCCTCATAAACCATATTTTCTTTTCAGCGCTGCCCAGGATAGAGCCGCAGGGCGATGGCAAGTTACGAAGTGATTCATATCTTGCTCAGGAACTCGATTGATATCCAATCGATTCCAGTAACGACACAAGGCGTAAATGATATCTTGAGCATCACGGTCTGAACCGCGTCTGTGGAGAGTAAGTTGAATCTACCAAACTGTGGGACGGTAGTTACTTGCATTGACCAAGCCTTTAGCTTTGCCCGAACAAACTCGGACAGTGTCAAAAAGGGAATGCCTTGTAATTGCATGGTAGTGGAACTATCCAGTCGTCGGGGTCCATGCTCGCCGGCGGGGAGGATCTCAATCTCCAATACCGCTGTCATTAATACCATCATCGAAAACACGTGTTAAAGACATGCTCACCTCGATGGCTGGGATGGGCCGCCGATACGTAGCATGTAGGCTAGACAAAGTGGGTTACAAGAGAGACCACATTAGTGGGAGAGTCCTCTACCGGTTACTCCATGGTGAATGCGTGGTTGTGAAGTGTTCACTCCCCACGACGGCTTGCCTGACTCGACGGAAGGGGTGTGTAGAACCGCCTTCAACGATACAGAATATTTCCTGGATGAACGTCGGGATGAGGGTGTGTAGACACTAAAGACGTGGTTCACTCACGTCGCAACGAGGACTGTCAGAGAGCACGGCAGTGACAATACTACCATGGAAGGCGTGCGCAATGGAGTGCTGACGCAGAAGTTGAGAAAGCGCGTTTGCTGCTTCCAAAAGCCTACGGGAATCAGACATAATGGTGCGGGGTGTGGGGGGTGGGTGGAATGGGGTATCAGAGGGAGACCATGGCATAAAATAGAGAGGCGAAAACAGAGGCGAGGCAAAAGCAAACCGAATGGGTATGTAATAGATCCGTAACCCAAGAGAGATCCTGAAAAGAACAACAGATGACGGCCTGATCTTCATCTGATTTGTGCTGCCTCATCTCAAGGTGAGTATTACTGTCCGATCGGCCCAGAATGGCGAGTGCACATGTCGAGAATAAGTTTGGATGAAGACTTGGAGGCCACTCGGTAGGTCTGGAATAACCTGAAGTAGACCAGGAAACGTAAAAGACTACAAGACGGAGTCCGGTGGACGTGGTTGATTGATCGGTTAATTTGTTTTTAAAAAGAGCTGATCTACTAGTCAGAAACTCGAAACAAAAATGTCTACAAATAATGCGACACCGTCGGCGTATTTCAACGGTGAAACATCCGCGGAAAATGTGCAGACCTGGGGCAAGAATGCGGGGTCAAATATTGGGGTCAGATGGGGGGAGCCCCGGACCTGACCAGTGACCAAATTCGGTACAACTTATTGTCACACTTGGCGTGACTGAAGAGCGTTGTGGAATTTCAAATTATCATCAAAATGTAAATATCTAATTGGTTATCGGACAAAATTAAATAAATATAATTGTTTTGTCCGAATCCGTTGCTAGGTCTTTTGACACAAATTCTGCACTTGTCTCCTCCAAATTATCAATTGGGCATCTGTGAATGCATACAGCTGCTCTCAGGCATGTGCACACCAGCAATGTGATGCGATTGGGCCGAACATATTCTCCTTCAAAGCTAGCGCTCATTCCTCGATGTGGACGTCACGCGCTCTCAGGCTACACTTCTCCTTCTCCATCTCAGCAGCGGTCAATTCTTCATAACACCTCACTTTTACGCGTCAGACATTTTCATCTCGCCTCATGGAAGAATCTCTTTCGGCAGAAAGATCACGAGTCGTCTGGAATGTCCGACACTCAAGAGGAAATAGCCAAAGCTGCCATCCTCGAGAAAGTCATGAAAGGCAGGCAACTTACAGACCTCATGCTACGCTGTACGTTCTCTCGTATTCAATTATCTATTTTCTTGCAGCTTACAGTGGCACAGGTACTATCCTGGATCATTCGGGTACCTTGTCTGATTTTCTCATCTCATCCTCCCTGTTTATGACCACACCTGTCGCTTTAGGCAATATCAAGAGCATTTCTGGCCAATTTAAACGCTCTGACTTGTGCAACGAGCATCGCTTAAACGTAAGGAGCATTATGTCTGCAGTCTGGCATTAGGGCTGGACCCTTACTGAAACTCTAATGAAGCCTCGTGATTTACGGAAGATTGATTCACGAATACCCAACCTTGTTCCTACAATTCTCATTCGCAAAGGAGCTGTTCTAGTGCGTTAATACGTATACATATCTCTGGCCTGGTTATAACATTCACGTCTAGATCAATATGCTCCACATACGTGCGTTAGTCAAGGCTGATACTGTGGTATTGTTTGACTCTTATGGGTCCAACGATTCCCGTCTTCACTCTGTGTTCTTGTACCATCTCGAGGTCAAATTTTTCCATCAGATGCTTTTACGTGTATTGACTGACCCCATTCAGCATAACCTGAAGGCCCGAGGTAGCGGCGCCCCTTACGAATTCAGGTGGGTTCCTCGCAGCTTTGTCATTTCCGCGCTGCATCCAGGGTTTCATATGTAGAGCAATCGAGTCCATCCTTCTATCTGTTCTCAGCGCACTAGAAGCTGAGATGGTCTTCATCCGTAACCTCGTTGGTGGCCTCTTGGCAGAGCTCGAGGACGATATCAATCATGACAAATTCAAACGCCTGCTACACTACTCGAGACGTCTGGTTGCGTTCAAAAATCGCGCTAAGCTGGTACGATTTTTCTTATTTTATTTTATTTTGTTGTCCCATGGGATGTTTGTTTTATTCCCATGCTAGGTTCAAGAGGCGCTGGAAGAAGTGCTCGAACAAGGTTAGCACATCGACTGTTGTAATAGTTCGAGGGTTTGAACCTGTTGTTTAAGACGATGATTTGGATGCCATGTATCTCACTGACAAGAAAAATGGCGTTCCGCGCAACATGCATGAACATGAGGAACTTGAGGTGCTTCTGGAGTTTTTCTCCAAACAGGTAGAAGAAATAGCCAATGAAGCTGAAAATATTGAGGTAGATTTCATCTTTTGTGCATACCTTTCGCAAACACTTCATGGTCCTCGACAGGCCAATGTTCAATCCACTCAGGAGATTGTAGAACTCATCTTGGACTCGAACCGTAACGCGCTTCTCGCGCTGGACCTTAAAGTGAGCGTTTTTATCCTAGCCGAGTGATGTAAAGCTGAGAAATGTCAGGTATCTATCGGAACTATGGGAATTGGTACGGGAGCTCTGATAGCAGGTTTATTCGGTATGAACGTCAGTCACTCGTCACAAGATCTCTCATACCCGCATTGACAAGACTTAGTTGAAAAGCCACATGGAGGAGATGCCCTATGCCTTCATGGCAATGTCCGCCCTCTCATCAGCTGTTGCACTGTTCGTAGCATGGGCTGGCCTAAGAAGGTATCGTATCCGATCGCTGTTGCGGACCGCGATGGCGTTTGACCTTCGTTCTCATTATTCAGACTCGCTCAGATACGAAAGGTCGGACTTTCTAATCCCAAACGAGTACAAGATTTGGAAGTGCGTCCACGAATACCACTGCCCTTGCGCCGGCGAAGCTCGAATGGATGGTCATGATCATCAGCGAAACTCATAGAATGCTATCAACGCTATCGCTGCCTCGCGCTCAACTCTACCATAGACGCATCAACACTAGCCGTTCAAGGTGCCCGCATCTGAAGGATCAAACCGTAAATTAATCTATCTACATCACATCGCCCATCTCCGTAACTGCATGTTTGCGCCACATACCTTAGACGACGTCATCTGTTTGTGTGTCTTGTGATTAGATTATAGAACCCAGTAAATTTCGGGGTACCAAGCCAAAGTGGGTCCGATGCCTCGATGCAGGCCATACCATCCCGGTGATCCTACAATTCTTTTGCCTGATTCCGCAAATCTTATCGGCTATTCCCAGCCCTGGTCTATGATATGAAACCCTGGTGATATCATTCTGCACGCGTCGAGGATAGCGAAATGCCCTCACCCCTTCCTCCCCGATAAGTGACGTCGAAGCCAGCATCAATATTGGCCCTGGTCGGGCGGTAAGATTAGCAACATACATCCATACAACCTGTAGATCGGGGCAATTGAAATTAAAGATAACGACGCAACATCTTGGTCAGTATGTATCGTATGCGTGTACGAAGTATCTTGCATAGCATGTGATAGATAGGCGATGCGGCAGCGTCCGTAGTGAATATGCAAATTCTATATACATGGAACATGAAAGACTGATGTATGACGATGGGAGAGGCACAGCCTACTCGTTACTTGGTAGAGGCATATCAGGGATCAGATAATGCACGCGGCTAGGGCTTCCAAAGCTAGCATCATGATACAGCCCTGGGAGGACATGCGGTGGGGGCAGTGGCTCTGTGCTGTGCGAATGGGATGATTCACCGGCAGTGAACATCGACAGCGTGTCCACCGCGTTGTGTAAGTTATCGGGAAGCTCTGAAGGATCATAGTGCGGCACAGGTTTGCGAGAAGCGCGGCGAGCGGCTGTAGATGTAGCACCCGCCGAGGGGTCGCGCCTGAAGACAGTTGTAGCTCCAGGGGAAGGTGGGTACTCGTCCAGCCCTCGGCTTGCAAATGTGGATGTTCGCGGACTGGTGGGGGTAGAGAAGACTGGCATCGACAAGCGCTCGGTACGCAGGTACATGGAACTTTCCATAGATGAGCGTATTCTAGCTGCTTGCAACTCGAGGTTTTGTTGGGAGTCGTGCGCAGAGATGGCACGGGTGCGACCTGCGTCACCACGGAATGATGGATCTTGAATGGAATAAGCAGACATGCGGCGATTGTAGTGTGACAAGGGGGTGTCAAGAACGTCCAAAGGTATCATTTCCTTGGGCGAGTGAAGGGGTACTGCTTTCTCCTCCCCATGATATTCGTCTGAACTATGCGATGCTGTGGTTTCTGACGCTCTGCCACTATCGGCGACAATGAGTATTTCACCCGTCAACTCCGAATGACCGTGGGAGTGGGAAGGGAGATCAATATTGCTTCCTGGCAGTGACCTGGCAGCTGAGTCATTGGATTTCAATGAACCCCATCTTCCCACTTCCTGCTTAGGCTTCCGCTTGCTGCCACGAGAGCGACGTCGGCGGCAAAGGTAATATGGGATAACCACAGCAAGAATAAACAGCCCTGCTACACCACCGACCACGATCCCCACAATTTTAGCGACATTGGTCGAGTTTGTGTGGTTTTCGACAGCGGACGACGATGAAGATGAGAGCAAGCAAGATGTGTCGGATCCGTTGCTAATGAAGAAGGGTGCCGAAGAAACGTTGAGTCCAGTTACGGAGCCCTGTATTTTATACCATCCCTGCGACTGATTCACTTTAGGCCATGTCCATGAGTTTGAGATGGCACTAGCGTTCGCTAGAGTCACAGAGACGGTCTGCCCAGCGCTATTTTGGCGGCGGGTCAGGTCACGCTGTGGATAGGGATCAAGGACGTTGACGTTCGTGATAGAGAGCAAGATGTCAGCCGATGAACCGTTATAGGTCCAGGTAATGATGCCTGGGGTGCATGTCGTCATGTTGTTAACGGCATTAATCGAGAATTGGCTTGGGGTTGATGAAGGGGTTGCCGTGACTGCGCTAGCCGTCGACGTCATTACATGCGAAGAGGTAGATGAGGTTGGGTTAGACGAGGTTGTATGCGAGGACGTGGACGGGAGGGTTAATATGGAGCTTGTGATCTGACGAGGATCCAGATGTGTAGTGGGTAGCCAGGTCTGGCCCACTTGCCGGTCGGCATGGTGAGCAGACTGAGCGATAACACCCGCCCACTGAGCTCCGGTAGAGCAGAGCCAGCAGAGCACCAGCACAGTTGACAGCATTCTTGCACTTGTGAGAACATACGAATAAGAGATAATCGGACCGAAGTACTCACCAGCTGACTTTTTTGCACCAGTGCTAGTAATTCTTGCACGAGATTAGCAACAGGACGATCTAAACAGACTAGTGAAACCCTCGTGTTGGGCTCTTGAGAGAGGAATAGAAAATGAGTAGAGCTTGAGAAGACGTAGAGATTGCTACCGACTTGTACCGAACAACAATTGCCTGGGACCGATGGGCCCGTCAACGGGATACCAGTGCAGTGGCGGGCCCCGTTTTTCTCAAGCAGGGTCTGTGCCTCCGTTCCAACGCGTCTAATGGATGAGGATGACCCTGAACGTTCGAACCTGCATATGCTTGCCGTCGTTCCTGTTAAGACTTAAGATTGGGACTAATCCGATAGTGCTCATATCTAAGTCATTAACGACATGACGACGTAACTTGGGCTTATTTTCGTCGGTTCAATGGTCTAGTGGTTATGATTTCTGTCTTACACACAGAAGGTCCTGAGTTCGACCCTCAGTTGAACCATCATTTTTGGTGCCTAGCCTATGTCAAGAACATTAAATTCATTCTTGACAAGGAGGCTATTAAAAGTGGCTCAATAACTTTTTCATTCAAGAAGTATATATATCATATAAGACATCATATATCTTTGCGTTGGTCAAAGCATCCAGGCCTACCATACTGCTGTGCGAGCCCATTCGGTTTGAAATGTCACACCTTCGGCTCGCGAATCCTCCCGCGAACCGGGTACATTCCTGAGATCCAGACTTCGGTCGTTCTCACCCAAAGTGTCTCGCCCTGACTGTACTCGCTGTTCAGTTGGGATACCGAAGTTTGACTTCTGACATATTGATATGCACAGCGTCATGGTGACATAACGAGATATGCTTATCCTGAAGAAGAGCACTGAGTTAAGTGTAATCCTCAACAGGGATGATAGGGCAAGGGGACAAATTTCGCAGTCCACATGGTCACGGAACTAAAGAGAGCTTTATGCGGCAATAGCGTCAAGCAACGGCGCAACCTATAGTTGAAGAGTATAAGGGAACTTGATGTATTCATTGACGAAATGGACATGGTTGTCACATCAGCTGGCATACCCTGTCGTTCACGGGACCGCGGAAGAAGCATCGATGCCTCTATAAAACATGCAAATCTTCTAACGCCCAAGTCCCTCCCGGAAGGAAGGTGATAATGAATGCGGGCCGAGTTACAATGGAACAGAACCAGACAAAGCCCAGCCATTACCAAGTTTCATACCAGAGAGTGTGTGACGGCGTCTGGGGAATATCAATATTTGGTGCCAATACGAGAACACTGGAAAGAGCGAAATCAGTGGGGAATTAACGGGGTGAACGGACGACCTGGAATAGCAGGTGCCTGACACTGACGCAAAATCAAGTACCACAAATTGCAAATCAAATGAACTGCATGTACGTCTATCTGAGTTCGAAAGCCAAGTAAGGTCGTTTTAAAGATTAATCGTCGTCGTCGAATCCTTGCTTATACTCTGCCCAACCGAGAGTTTCCAGAGAGAGAACCGATGTAAGGTCCTTGATACTCGTGGCACTTCCCTGTGTTCCGTCCTTGGGACCAATCCTGAGAACCGTTTCTGCATCGTCCGCTGGAATTGCAAATGCATCGATACCCTGTGGTGGGCGCCAAGGTCCGACCCTAATGGATCAGGATGGGCGTTGACACATTTGTCTACATACATGATGTATGATTCAAGGAAAAGATCATCTAAAATGGACTGTGAGTGGAAACATGATGTAGCCGAACTTTGGGAAACCCTAAACCATCACGAGAGTACAATAGCCTCGTTGTAAATAACGATACTCACTATGAGATCATCCAGAAGGCGAGTTACCAGACTTTGGTCAAATGAGGCTCAGATTGGCGACTGGGTTGCGCTGACGAGTAGTTAGTAGCACGGTAGTTCGGAATCGTAGCTCGACCCACCTCAGTGGTCACCATGTGATCAAGCTACAACTGACACCGAACAAGCATGAGAGTCCCCGTTCACATTTCAATTATGTCTCGATTATAAACCTCCGACATTGCCGCCAGAGACGGAGAGACGATGTATCGCCACATAGGGGAGAAAGTCAAAAAGTGCCTCGTGAGCTGAATCAGCTGATGGTTTTAGTTGTCGGAGAGCCTGGGCATGGAAAAAAGACTACTTTCCTTCTACATACTAGCCTGCACGATGAGACTAACCAA
Source organism: Suillus ampliporus (assembly GCA_016584345.1). Taxonomy (NCBI): domain Eukaryota; kingdom Fungi; phylum Basidiomycota; class Agaricomycetes; order Boletales; family Suillaceae; genus Suillus; species Suillus ampliporus. The sequence continues at coordinate 15,640 of JABCPV010000007.1, read as the reverse complement.
AAACTCGCATACCCCCAAGGAAGCACACATCTTGTGATAGGTTGAATTTACCTAAATTCAGCTGTGTGAAGTACACGTTTGCGTTAAGCTGCGAAATAAGGTACTACCGAGGGTATGAACTATGCAGTCTAAATTGAAATGTCAGCTCACAACATCATTCCCGTCTTTAGGCTGTGCAAAAATTTTACTCACCCTAATTCTATGTCACAACTAAACCGCTGCACATTGAAGGGCACTCGATCACGACCAAAAGTGAAAAACTTTGTTCCATGCGCCGTGCCTCCATGGGCGCATTGCGTGCGTACAGAACTTTCACGGATGCTCGAAAGACTTCGGACGCCACGTGAACACTTTCTAACATGGCCGAACGAAGCTTCCAGGGACGCGACTTATTTCCACAAGAGGATGAGTAATAAATCCTCATCCTCTTGTGGAAATAAGTCGCGTCCTCACTGACCAGCCTACGACAGAGCACCTCGGCGCTGCATCACAAATAATGCTTCTTCGATCCATTACTACAGCGCACTCAACAAGTCAGTAAAATGAAACCATGCTGAAAGCGGTCGCCAAGTCAAACCTTCGCAAACGCCCTGTGACCGACTTGAACGTCATCCTTCTGGTCTTGCCTTTGATGATTAAGTTGCTCCATCAAAAACTGGTTCTGACTTCCATTCGTGTCTTGACTTGCATGCGTTATCATCACCGATCGAAATAAAAGATTAGTCCCTGTACAGGCGCTATTTGTGAGTTCAACAGCTTTGGTCACACCGTGAAAGCTCGAAAGCAGAATCACTAACCGAAGCTCCGTTGAATCACTCCGATTAGGTTGTCGAATACGGCGGAGATGCTCAGCTACTGGTATGGGGGCGTTTGCGCCTCCGAACATACTATTAGAGTCTAGATCTCGTCGTTGTCCCCGAAGTGGTGATAGTCCTCGATCCTCGATCGGGTTCTTCCGGTCCCGGTCGAGACTAGCAGAGTACCGTCGGCATCATCGGCAACTGCAAATTTTCAAACTCCTCGTCACTCCCTGCAGCTAAGTACGCCACTTGAGCATCCATGGACCTTGATAGTACACGCCAGGCTGGTCACGAACCTACTACCAGTCGCCTTACACTGTATTACGATGACTCCAGTGCCTGAATTACCGAGCCCAGGCATCATTGAATTAGTGGTACCTTCGTATTCGTATTTATTATTTTGCTTAATTTGCCAGGTTGAATACGAGACTTCCAGCCACATAACACCAACGATTCGATCCGGTGATATTCACCAGTGACATCCATGGGTGAGTGCGTTCTGCAATTATATGCTGACAGGTTTCTGAAAGGTAGTACGTGCTCTCTTGGCTACTTGTTTTTGGTGGTATCGGCATCAATGTGGCAAAGGGGTTCCGGAAAAACTCAATCCATGGAGAATAACTCTTGAGTTCGTTATCAGTCAGAATACTTCCTTTGTGTATCCATTATGCGTCTATAAACTACTGATCCTCACACGTCATTCCTAGGTGTTGCTTGGCAAGGGAGTCATTCCTCATGGCACACTTCAAGCTGTCTTTGCAGTCAGCTGTCTAGTGCCATCGTGACCATCCTAATCATACTATCCTAATCATACTCTTGCTTATCAGGCAAGGTACTTACCACCGCCAAGCCTGAACTTGTACCTTGTGCCCCTTGGTTAGAGCCGAGGACTCGTCAATTAAGCCTGGGATGTAGTATATATATCGCATCTCTCTAAGCAAGGACAGTACCTTCAAGTCCAAGTCTACCTTGTGGTTTGAAGATGACGGCCATAACTCCTCAGGACCGAGACCAAGTGGCCTATGTACACTCCGTATCTTCTTACTCGGACAAAGAGAAGAGTGCCATTGCCACTGACATTATCTCCGTGTCTGGTGACTCTGAAGGGAAGTTAGAACCTGTGCAATTCATCAACACAGATGAACCATTTCCGGAGTCTCCCGATGCTCCTGTTGAGGAACAGCAGCTAACTGTCCGAGCCGTACTAGTCGGCTGCATTTTGGGAGGCATCATCGCAGCCAGCAACATCTACCTCGGTCTTAAGGTCAGTCATCCTTCAAGTCCATCTATTAGACATTCACCCTTTCACGCAGACGGGGTGGACGTTTGGATCGTCGCTCTTCGGTGCAATCTTGGGCTTCGCAATTTTGAAACCACTGTCAAGAAGTGCACCCACTTTCCTTGGCGGTGGCTATTTTGGGCCCAAAGAAAACAACATTTGCCAATCAGCCGCTACGTCAGCAGGAAGCCTCGGGTTGCTCTTCACCTCAGGTTTCCCCGCCGCGTACCAACTTGGACTGTTGAGCGTCCACCCCAAAGATGACTTTGCAAGATTAATCACGTTCACTATTTGTTGCGCGTTTTTTGGTTTGAGCTTCACTCAACCACTGAGGAAATTCTACATTTTGAAGTTAAAGCTCGTATTTCCCTCTGGCGTGGCTGCTGCGTACACGATTCATTCTTTGCACGTCGGCAAGAACGCAGAGGCGACAGCGAGGAAGAAAACCAAGGCACTAGTGTACGCCTTCATCTTTGCTATTGTTTTGCGGGTGGTCAGCGAGTACGCTCCGGGAATGCTTTGGGATTGGCACATTTTCTACGCTCTGAATCGAATCGGGTGGCGTTCAGCCATTGCCGTTGAGAGCTGGGTGAGCACGTTATCCACTATAGGAATGCTGTCTAATTACCAGCGAAAAGGGATGGATTTGGGAGTGGACCCCTGCGTTCATTGGCGTAGGGATGCTCACAGGCATCAACGCTTCGTATAGCTTCCTTGGCGGAGTATGTGCTGTGGCTATGACTGCATGCACTGCTGATATGTGACGCTGTACAGAGTTTTCTCGCTTGGGCGATCTTGGGGCCTATCATTGTGGCAAAAGGACTGGTTCGTGCAGGAATTCGTATGCGTGACGTACTTACCTATGACGAACCACCCGCGGCAGGCTTTCGGCAGTGTTGCAAATCCATCGATACCTGGATACATGAATTATATGGGCATGTCAGTCGTTTGTTGTTCTCACTATACGACATTCTCAATGTACGTAGGAGTCTTACAGATCCTATCCATCATCCATCACCTAGATACTGGCTACTCTGGCCAGGCACACTGATGCTTCTCTGCGCAAGTTTTGCGGAAGTGGGTTGTAACTGGAAGTCCTTGTATGCCGGAATGCGCTCCGCATGCGGGACACTCCTGCAGCGGTTCTCGAAAGACAATGTAGAGGACGATTCCTTTGACCCTGTACCCGAGCACGAACGTGTCCCCTTCTGGGCTTGGGGTTCTCTACTTGTCCTCAGTACCATCATTACGTGCGTCGTGATGGCCGTCCAGTTCGGACAGAACGTTGGTGTCACCCTCCTTGGTATGTCTGCATTGTGTTAGATCGATTCAAAGTCGAAGCTGACTCTTAATTTCCATCATACAGCGATTTTATTTTCCTTCTTATTCAGCTTCATTGGTTGTGAAAGTGCTGGTCGAACGAACATAAATCCTGTCACATCTATCGGTAACTCCATCGAGCAGTTTCTCATTTACAGGCGCTGACAGGTTGAATAGGTAATGCTTCGCAGCTGATCTTCGGAGGTTTAGGAAAGGGTCAAAACTACGCCGTCAAACGAGGCGAACTCCTAAACTTACTTTCTGGAATGTTGACACTAGGCAAGTAAAATCAATCTTTAGACATGACAACTGCTAGAATGGCGTGCATCAAACAGGTTCTGCGGAACAAGGTATCCCAGAGTTCTTTGTTTAGATATGGAATATTTGTTAATGCTGCGATTAGCTGCTCATATGATTGGGGACCTGAAGACCACTCACCTCCTCCGAGCGTCTCCAAAGGCTGTATTCGTTGCTCAGCTCTTCGGGGCCGTGGTATCGATTTTTGTATCAGCTGGTCTCTACGTCGTGTTTTCGACCGCTTACCCCTGCATCAATGACTTGAACCACACGACGTGCGCATTCCCAACGCCTGATGTGCAGTCATGGCGTGCAGTGGCAGTTGCTGTATCTTCGAGCACGTTGCCCATCCCGCCGACTTCTGGATATGCTGCCATCGCACTTGGATTAGCAGCCGTCTTCTCTGTCGTGGCCAAGTATACAGTGGTGCCTCCGAAATATCACGACTTCATACCGTGAGTGATTTGCGGCTGCGTCTCTGATTCATCTGACATAGAATGAAAGCAACTTCAACTGCCATTGGAATTGGGTTTATCATGAGTAAGTGATCTATATTCGACAACGTAATGGTCGTCCTGCTCACTTTGGCGGCTTGGCCAGACATCTGCACGTACCCTCTGGCAATGTTTTTCGGATCGACTCTAGCATTTTTCTGGAGAAGGAATGTGCGTCTCATGACATATCGCTTCTCTAACGGCTTCATCTATGATCTGACACCCCGTGCAGGTTCTTTAACAACTACCAAATGTATTGCTTTGCTATTGCCGCGGGCTTTCTTGCAGGAGAAGGTCTCGGTGGTATCGTGAATGCTATTCTCACAATCGCGGGTATCTCTGGTGCAACATACGGGACATCTGTCGGGTGCCCTGGAGGCGTTTATTGCGGATAGACGTCATTTAGTAGACATGCTGTTATCTATCGAGTTGTATCCAAGGTATCAAATACCCCTGAGTTCCTGTGGGTCGTGCCTCTATCTTTTCTTGCTGTTCATTCCCGACTTTCGCGTTTCTGAGCTCTAGCCATCTCATCATTGTTGCAACGCGCTCAACAAGTCGGCAAAATGAAAGTGCGTCAATTATCCTAAAGGCGGTCGCCCAGGCGAACCTTCGCAAACGCACCATGAACGACTCGAACGTTGTCCGAGTCCCTCTGGTCTTCTCTTTAATGATTAAGTTGCTCCATCGACAAGTGGTTCTGACTTCCATTCATGTCTTTTGACCTGCATGCGTTATCATCGCCGATCAACTTCTTTAGAAATAAAAATTAGACCCTATGCATGCGCTACTTGTGAGCTCAACAGCTTTGCGCCCACCGTGAAAGCTTGAAAGAATCCCCAACCGAAGCCTCATTGAATCACTCCGATTAGGTTGTCGAATGCGGCGGAGATGCTCAACTACTGATATCGGTGCCTCGGGCTTGACGAGTGCAGTGAGACGTGCTGTATCTCACAAGCATTCTTTTCGAGCCCGGGATTGTGTAAATGCGGGCAGTCATAGGCATATACCCAAACAACCGACAACAACGCGCAGGCAGCAATTGCAATTTGCAAGTCAAGGGTCAGATCACCTCGATCTCTAGAGTCGACATGCCCTGAGGCCGCAATTGCAAAGGATTTGAAACATGCATTAACAGAAAGGTGCGTCAATTAATGAATCACCTCGCATCCTTATTCGATTGTAATCATTATTCCAATCTACTCCATAGGGTACTAGATTGGCGCCTCGCACGGCCCAGATTTTCTCGGAGCGCATATAAATACATGAAGGGTACCCCACCAATCTGCACGCACTTCCCTTTGAGCACTCAATACATCTACCTCTCTCAAACAGATTCCATCGAATTAAATTACAATGGGCCAATGTTTCAGCGACACAGCTAGCCTCACCGATTTCGTCAACAGGCCAGGTCAGAAATATATTCTACGATGTGCCTCACGAGAGATCAAACAGTACTTGTCAGGTGTCGAAGATAAGCAACTCACGGCCCATGATCTCGAGGAAGGCTTCACCAAAACGGCCAAGTACCTCAACGGCAAGAAGAAACAGATCACTGTCGTTGCTGTTGGGGGCGCTATAAATACGATGCTCCTCCGTGCGTATTAGTTGGTTTCCCTATCATCTCATTTTATAAATTACATGACAACGCGATTGACAATCTCGTCCAGGCTCTCGCGCTTCTACAGCCGATGTAGATTTCTTCAGCGTTGATAGGACAAACAACAAAGACTTGGTAGGTGCGATCGAAAGCACCGCCAAGACCATGCAGCTTGGTAAAAGCTGGATGAATAACCACACCGCTCTGTTCATCCCTCCTAACACTATGAACAACATCTACAATGAAGCGATTCGTGATAACGTCATCGTTTTCAATAAGCCCGGACTCAAGGTGGTCGCCGCGCCCTGGATGTACTGTCTAGTAGCAAAACTGGAGAAGGCCGGGAAGGCCGGGAATTCGAAGAGCTATGATATGTCGGATGCAGCTCAGTACCTCATGCAAGAATCCAGGAGGTGCAAAGCAAAAATCAAGGTTGCAGACATTCAAGCTAAGGCGACGGAGTATGGAGTCACAATCCAGGCGGCCAAGGTGGCAGAGTTAAAGGCTTTGTGTGGAGCGTATATGGAAGGCTGAGTTGATTCCGAAACGATGAGCCGCATGCTGTTTCCGGTAGTACAAGTGGATGATAGCACAAGGTGTGAATGCGACATGTCAAATGCTTTGATCAGGTCAAACTATGCCATGGCATGCCCATACCAACCGGCAGTCTCGAGACAGAAAAACATAGGGATCAACAAATATGTATATGCGTTGCAACTCGATCCATTTGGCTTGGAGCTTTTCTGCTTCGACCTATACCACGTTTCTCTTCCTTCTTGATTGCCAGTTCGCACGCGGATACTATTGGAAGGGGCTAAAGTTGCCATGCTTCGGAGTGAACGGGCTGCCAAAGATTTTAATGCGCGACCGCGCACTTGAATGGTGCGTACCTCGCCCTCCAGATAAATGTCACCGACCACCTAGCTGTAGAATTGTCGGTATACTGATGTGTGACATTGCAGGACGTGGTGAGCTTCACGAGGTGCTTGTACAACGTTTATTGCACACCTCGTTATCCTTGCTGCCACCTATGAGGTGAGCTGCTTCACACAAACACTCGTTCATGCCATTGGCGACACAAGTGCCGTTATCTCTATCCAACAACCTAGTCCTAAAATCGAGCATTTTATCACGGTAGCTGGAGGTGGCGGTGAGGGATCCGGAGCCGGACCAGTGGGAATCCGTGGTACGATCAATAGGGAAGATGTGAATCCGTTCGCCAGCTTGAACGTGATAGTATACATCAAGGGAACCATCAGGTAGGAAGTCGACGCTCAAAGGGTTGATACTCGGGGACTCGTATGGGGCAGGATCGACAGGATATTCAGTAGAAAGAGACAGCTCGCCGCAAGTACTTACAACCGCGAAGCACATGAAACGAAGGAGCTTGAAGAGGTGTAATGACATAGGGGTTAGGTGTTGGACAGGAATATGAAAAGATTTGATCCATTGGACATCGTCCAAATTGTCTGTAGATGTCGGGAGAGACAAGTGGACGTCAATGAATCCAGGATCCATGAAGGTCTTCGAGCTTTGAGTAAAGACGATCACAATGTTATTTATTGATCAATGGATCGTGCCGCCAACTCACTGAAGTGAAGGATTGGAAGATTTAAACTCTGGCCAACCTCATGTCAAGTTACAGACCCGGCTTGGAGTGATCGCATACTATTGTGCTCCGAGGGTACTACTGTTAATAATATGAGTAAAAGACGTGTCTTCTACGTAATAAGACATACGTTCTAGTCAGTAGATGAGATAGTGCACTAAGGAATTTGCACGATCACTTAGATGTCAATGACTACGGGAGGCCGTACATCACGGTCTCGCGGACCTCCAATCACAGAGGCATTGACAGCAATCGTCCTCGCATGACTATTCTGACCACCCCACAGTATTGCCCATAGCAAACGCATAGTAAGGAACCAACCCCCTTTCTTGAGCACAACGTCCTCCCAAATTGACTGAGCCGGGTTCCAGAGCATAATCTCGGTTCCACGACCGCCATGAATGTGTCCAAACACATGAAGCATTGGGGGCTGTTTCCTACAAAGTTCCCACATGCGTGCAAGTAAGGCTCTGCAACCAAGTCCGGTGAGGTCGAGATGGCCATGAAGAGGACCATGAGTGATAAGAATATCTGTGTCGTCGGGGATGACAGACCAACGGCTGGGACTGTCAGTGGCACCCGTACGTGGATATTGGAAAGTGCCATTGCCATGCTTCGGAGTGAACGGGCTGCCAAAGATTTTAAATGTGCGACCGCGCACTTGAATGGTGTGTGCCTCGTCCTCCAGATAAATGATGCCACGCTCTCGCCATGAGCGGGCCCATGAACGACCCTCATCTGTCTGAAGGTATATATCGTGATTACCAGCTATGACAATTTTGTGCTCATGTGGAAGGGAGCCCAGCCAGTCGAAGGTAACTTGGAGCTCAGGAGGAGTGCCAGAGTGGGTAAGGTCGCCGGCATGAATGAGGATATCACCGGGTGGAATCAAGGGAGATATGTCGGTGTTGTGAGTGTCTGAGATACATATGGTTCGGACGGGAGAAAACGAAGGAGGGGGACTCGGATGGAGTTGTTGTCGACTGAGACGGCCATATAGCTTGGAGGCCAGATAAAGGCTAGGATTCGACTTGAACAGCCCCCATGTACTCGGGGCCTTGCGATGAATGATCTCATCCAGGCTAGACATGATGTATGAGCACAAAGTAAAAACAGGCTTACTAAGTGAGGCGGAAGCAATCCGGAATTGAGCCAAGAAGGAACGCGCCTACTGAATGGCTTAGCGCTTAGCGCTGCTATAGCCTATACATAGCGACTCTTTGTTTGATTTAAATGACGTGGGACCTACCCTTGTAACTCACGCCTTCAAATCCCACCCTACTTTGCTTCAAACTCATCCCCAGCGTCGATAATTCACAATGAGTAAAGACAATCGATCAAGGGCTTCAGTTCCCCTTCCAGAAATCCGCATATCCAGCGAACCAATAGCTGGTGAAGGCTTGGTACGTTGCCCATGAAGATCACTTGTTCATGGAACCCTTTGCACTCGAAACACTGACTCTGATGCATCCCTCGTCTAGGGCCGATCCCGTGGCAAAATTCGTCGGTTTCTGGGGAAGGTTGATAATGTAGCTAAAAAGATTTCTGTGAGTCGACGAGGATACATCGAGTGTCTGGAATAAGGCTGAGATTGTACAAAAGCGCTCGAAGGATTCCTGCAGACACGACCCTGTTCTCCCAAACGCTGATCATGAAGGTGCTTCAACGACTCTGAATAATGAGGTAGGAGCTCAAACTCTTCTTTCGATCTCCGCCTTCCTCTAAATTTTGGTGGTCACGCAGGTTCAGGATGTCCCTTCTGGTGTGGAACGAGGTGCTGATCCTGCATCAGCACTTCAGGGTGCCAAAGAAGCTGCAAAACGGATGAATCTACTTTCGGGACGTGTAAGGTCTGGAGCGTCTACTGCCCAAAATGCACAAGTGGATCTCGACAATTTCCAGAACACATATCTCCAACCCCTCAGGATATTCGACACTGTTATCGGGAAGATCGCAGATGTATGGGCTCCTTCTCTCGTTTGGAACCGAACTGATCTTGTTCCATAGATACATCCATATGCAAAGATGGCACTGGGCGTGTTGTCTTGTGCATCAAAAGTATCTTCGGTTTCTCTTTTATTTATATCTCCTGCTCAGTCGTTATACGTGCAGATTGTTCTCACTCAAGTGGATCGCGACAAAGCGGTGCTTCAGCTTGTTGACAAATTGGATCAAGTTTATCGCTTCATTACACAGGACGAGATGCTTCGCCATGTGTTACGCTGAGTGTAACGAGAGGAACAAAGCCAAACAAATCTACGACAAGGGAACAGCCCTTGAAGTCTGAGTCAAAGAGAAGTAAGGATCCGAAGAGGAATCCTTAGTTTAAGTCAGAAGAGTTCAAGAGGAAATCTGTGTAGGTCAAGCTGAAGAATCAGCAGTGACCTAGAGGCAGTATTTATACAAAGTAAAAGCTATGCGAGGGTACAGGGTATCGGCAATAATAGTACTACATGCGTATATGGTGAGGATGAGGCAGTACGAACCTAAATAAATGATATAGGGGTTACATGTGTAACAAGCATGTATCAAGGGAAAAAGAAGTGCACAGCACGGCGACTGTAACATCACCCTCTCACTAAGCAGAACAACCCAGTTGTTCTAATCATCAACATGCTCGGGGGCCTGTCCGAGGTCGCCTACCGCGTCCCAAAACCCTTCTCTTTCCATCCACTGCGCTGCATACATCTGAATGCGTGACGCAATATCTTCCAGACGGATGTCGAATGCGGTGGAAGTGATATTGTCGGCGGGAGGGGAACGGATGTCATAGACGATCGACTTGATGCGATCTCCTAAGGTGTAGAGACCATAGAGGTCAGACAACTCCTGGTTGTCTCCAATACACCTTTGGAGAGGTGCACAATAGCGACCATGTGAGAGAATGGTTCTTCTACGGAGTTCGGCATTTCCTGCCTCTGATAGGAATGGGTCGTCACGGACGACGTAAGGGCAGTTATGCCTGACTCTGGTAGAGAAGCGGGGTTGGCGACGAAGGGGACCAGGACCAGCTGGTAAAGCTTGTTCGATGGAATGAAGGGAGGGGATATCTTCATCGTCAGATGGAAAGACGCGATTCACGTCATCTACTGAGGCGGTGCTAGCTTGGCTCGTATGAATCGAGCTCATTCCTCTAGCAGAATGATATGTGGGGGACCTGCTTCCTGTGGTCATCCGTCCATAGCGAGGACGGGGTGGACGAGGTTCGAAAGGGGTCGAAGGGCGGGGGATCTCGTTGGCAGAGGGCATCTTTATTCGAGGGGATGGTAGTGGTTTGAGTTGAAGTGACTCTGAGGCGATGGGAGGTCTTATAAGCTTCCAGAGTTTCGGAGGAGTTTGAAAGATCAGACTCAGATAACCACTCGTTGTCCGCGGAGGGATAGCCTTTCCATTTCACAAGGTATTTCTGTCTTGTGGCTGAGCTGCGGTGTCCCACAATTGCTTCGACTTTGAATTCTTCTTCACCGTCCACAAGGTCAGGAGGAGGTAATAGGAAGTTCGGACCATGTTCTTCATTTTCTCGATAGGGGGATAGAAGTGCGGCGTGGAAAACAGGGTGCACACGCCACTGTGCAGGGAGGGCTAAGCGATAGGTCACAGGGCCTAATACTTCTGTGATGGAGAAGGGACCCTCTCGCTTGGGTGAGAGTTTTCGGTTATCGTAGCCGAGATGAAGGTTCTTGGATTCTAGCCAAACCTTGTCTCCTTTCTTGAATGGAATGAAGGTCTTCGTGATTCTCTGCCTCATGGTTTGTCTAGCGAGTTCGTGCGAAGCAAGGGCTTCTTCTCTAGCTGCTTGAAGCTGCGAGATCCGATCTTCTACGGCGGGAATGTCCGTTCTTTCAATTGCTGTCGGTAGGGCTTGTGGGTGATAACCCATCATAAGATAGAAGGGAGAAGCGTTGCGAGCAGAGTGGTGATGGGAGTTATGAACAAATTCTGCCATAGGCAGCATGTATGCCCATTGCGTTTGGTCGTTAGCACAGAAGATACGGAGGAATACTTCAAGTTCTTGATTGACTCGTTCGGTTTCTCCATCGCTTTGAGGATGGAAAGCCGTAGATAATGCGACTTTGTATCCAAGGAGTCGTCCTAGTTCTTTAGCGAATTTAGAGGCGAACTGGGGACCTCTATCAGAGATGATCTTTTCATAAAGTCCAAATCGAGAGTAGACATGACAGAAGAATATGTCGGCTATTCCTTCTGCATCAATGGTTTTGTTGCAGGGAGTAATTACCACCCCCTTCGTAAGCCCATGGTCTACCACGACCATGATAGAATCGAAGCCGTTGGAAAGGGGAAGATCAGTGATGAGATCGACAGAGCACTGAGCAAAAGGAAGTCGTGAAGAGGGAGCAGGAATAGGATTCAAAGGGGGATGAGAGGGATGCGTGTTGACCTTGTTCTGCTGGCAAATGGAACATCCTTCAACAAACTTGCGAACGAAGGTTGGCAAACCAGGCCACCAATACGTGCGGGAGATAAGTTCCTGTGTTTTAAAACGTCCAGGGTGGCCAGCGGTCGGAGAGTCGTGATGAAGGATAACGAGATCTTTTCTGATGTCACCAGGAGGAACGTATAAACGTCCTTTGAAAGAGAGTAGACCATCTTTCAATGAGCAATCAGAAAGAGCAGACTTCATCGGGGGAGGAAGGGTGGGATTCGATAAAGCGTCCAGGGCCAGCTGGACAACGGGGTCAACGTCAGAGGAAAGTTTGAGACGGGGAGTGAGTGCAGTGTCAACAAGGTTGACAAATAAGGAGTCAGGGAGAAGAGTGACGTCGGTATTATCCGTAGCGTCATCAGGAATATGATCCGCTTGACGAGAAAGAGAATCTGGAACGGAGAGATCTTTTCCAGGAACATGTTGGAGTTCCAGTTCGAAATGAGAGAGGAATAATAGCCAGTGAGCTTGTCTTCTATTGAGCTGCTGAGCTTGTCGGAAGTAAGTCAGGTTTTTGTGATCAGTCATGACGAGGACTGGGAAAGGGGATCCTTCGAGGTAGTGGCGCCATGCTTCTAGGGCTCTGATAATTGCCAGCAACTCCCTGTCATAAATCTGATAGTTGCGTTCAGGAGCCAAGAAAGAGGTGGAAAGGTAGGAGCATGGGTGCCAGTCGCCATTTGAGTCTTTCTGCAAAAGAACACCTCCAGTGGCATAGAGAGAGGCATCAACTGCAATAGTGAAGGGTCGGTCTTTATCAGGGATACGAAGAACTGGTGCAGAGAGGAAACGATCCTTAAGAGTGGCAAAAGCTTTAGCACACTCGTCAGTCCAAGTGAAAACAATATCTTTCTTGGTGAGATCAATGAGGGGTCGGGCGATAGAGGAGTAATTCGCAATGAACCGACGATAGAAATTCGCGAAACCGAGGAATGATCGAACTTGTTTGATGGTGGTGGGTTGTTCCCATTTGAGAACACCATCTAGTTTGACATGGTCCATGCAAATCTGGCCAGGGCGAATAATAAGACCGAGGTATTCGACTTCTTCAGTGTCAAAGACACATTTCTCGGGTGTGAGAGCAAGGGACTTCTCCCTCAACCTTTGAAGTACGCGTCTCGTTCGTTCTTGATGAGAAGTAAGGTTTTCGGAGAAGATGAGTATGTCGTCCATGTAAATGACAACCCATCCTTCATTGATCATGTCTGCGAAGTAGTCGTTCATCATTGCCTGAAAGGTAGCCGGTGCATTGCAAAGACCAAAGAACATCACTGTGGGTTCGAAGAGACCACGGGATGTCTTGAACGCTGTCTTCCACTGATCTCCTTCCTTGATTCGAACATTATTATAGCCTGCTCGTACGTCCATTTTAGTGAAGATCTTTGCCGATTTGAGTTTGTCTAGAAGATCAGGGATACGAGGAAGAGGATAGGCATCTTTGATGGTAGCATCGTTTAGTTTGCGATAATCCTGACAAGGCCGAAGGGAACCGTCTTTCTTTCCCACGAAGAAGAAAGGTGAAGCTTGGGGGGATTTAGAGGGTACGATGAATCCTTTAGCAAGATTCTCGTCTACGAAGTCATTCATGGCTTTTTCTTCAGGAGTGGAAAGAGGATAGATTTTGCAATCTCGAGGGGTATAATCAGGTTTCAGTTTAATACAATGATCAAATGAGCGGGATGGGGGAAGTGAACTCATTGCTGCTTTGTCAAAGACATCCTTGAATTCTCTAAAGGATGCAGGAACGAGTTCTTCAAATGTTTTTGGCTTCTCTTGTTCATGGCTTTTCTGGGCTAGTTCTTGAGCAATATTTGCCGCTTTACGCAAGGAGAGTGGATTGCAGATATAGTGAACGGCATCAGGGAGTATTATTTCTGTGCCGTTGCAAGATAGGAAAGATAGGGGTCGGATAGGGAAATCAGCTTCAGGATCGGGGATTTCTTGAACTGAAGCTTGTTGGGAGATGTGGGTAAGACGAGCAGTAGCAAGATTTCTTGCGGCTTCTTCGTCTTCTTCAAGATATACTTGGTCCTTTGCCCAATCTATTTGAGGATTTTCGGCTCTTAGCCATGGAAGTCCGAGGATAATATCTTCTCCTCCGAGGGATGTTACTAGGAATGTAGCATGCATGGTTCTCTTTCCACTAGAGAAGAAGAGATTGCATGCTTTCGTGATTGTTCCTGCCTTATTGCGAGTTCCATCAACGTTCTTGACAATGATAGGGGAAGGGATGTTGTGGGTTGAAATTTTGTTCTTTCGAACGTATCTCCAATCAATGAATTCTCCAGCTGCACCACAATCAATTAGGGCAGCTGCTTCGGCGGTTTTATCAGAGTTGCAGGACTCGATCAAAATAGGAATGTGCATGGAATTGGAGTCGCCTATAGATGATACAATGAGTCCGATACTGGTACTAGGGGTTACTGACGCCGGTGCAGCTTCCCCATCTAGAAATCCTTCTTAATAGAACGGGCTTTGAATTCCTTCCACTGGAGGAATTCCGCGTATTCTGCTTCTTGATCGTCTTTCTCGATTTTGGCTTCACGAACCGGTTTAGGGTTCGGTTTCCAACCAGGGGCTGAGTTCCTATGGTTGGGGCAATCCTTGGCGAGGCCCTTCTTTCCGCATTTGAAGCATAGGCCGTTTTTACGCCTAAAGTCTCTTTCTCCTTGTGAGAGCTGCGTGCTTCTCACTGGACGATCTTCTTCATAGGGTCCTTCTTCTTCTGTGTGGGATGCGATCAACATCCATGGCGTAAGGGTCTTTAGCGCTTCGTTGGTTTCTTTGGAAAGAAAACCCATAGAGAACCTGTCTCCTGGTTTCCATGTCCTGCGATGCTTCCATCCAGCCGATCAACGTATCGGGGACGTTGTCTTTCATCATCAACCATTTGGGCGTTTCTTTTTTGAAGTCCTTGACGGAAGAACAAGATCTTGATCTTCTTGTCGTTGATTTCAGCGTCAGGCCTGAGCTGATTGAAATAAGAGATATATGATTCGATGGTGCCGGTCTGCCTGGCAACCTTGAGTTTCTCCAAGGTTTGCAAACCAAGGTTCTTGGGGTAGAAATAGGCTTTGTATCGACTACAAAGTCAATCCATCGTCCAAGCGGACCGTTGTTGATGTATTTGTTATAGGTTTCTTCTTTGTTGTTCACGGTTCTGGTGTTTTCTTCGTAATGTCCGGGAGGCATTCTGTAATGCGCTAAGGCATACTTCTCTGCCTCTCCTTTCTGGAAGAATGAAAGTGCGAATGCAACTTTCTTCAGGTCTGAATCATAGATGTGTTCGTTAACGCTCATATACATGGTGCATTGAGCAAGCCATGCAGAGGCGTGGGCCTTGTTTGCCGTCGAAGACGGGGGGCAACATCATTTGATGGCTTTGGAGTTTGAATCAACCATCGTAGTCTGGCCATTCTGGTATCTTCGTCTGCCACAGTGTCGTGGTTTCTGGGAGGGTGTCGACTAACGGGATAGTGCGACGAAAAAGAAGAGCTTGACCTTTTGTTATGCCGAGTGTAACAGAGGAACAAAGCCAACAAAATCTACGACAAGGGAACAGCCCTTGAAGTCTGAGTCAAAGAGAAGTAAGGATCCGAAGAGGAATCCTTAGTTTAAGTCAGAAGAGTTCAAGAGGAAATCTGTGTAGGTCAAGCTGAAGAATCAGCAGTGACCTAGAGGCAGTATTTATACAAAAGTAAAAGCTATGCGAGGGTACAGGGTATCGGCAATAATAGTACTACATGCGTATATGGTGAGGACGAGCAGTACGAACCTAAATAAATGATATAGGGGTT